>OY293304.1:42243966-42815273 GCA_958502075.1 Orchestes rusci
GACTTCCTGGACCCGCTTCGCGATCTTTCTCATCAAGCCGTTTTTGCTAAAGTTCCAATTTTTTTTCATTCTTCTTTAATTCAAACACGAGGTAGGAACTATTCATTGATAACTATGACATTTTACCAAAATTCTACCAAACCAGTGCCACGTTGTGGGTAAGTAAAGTAAAATGGGTGGGAAAATAATCACGATATCTGAAAAATTTCGTTGAGTCCGTATTTTTCTCAGACTCACGGAAATTCGGATTTCTGGAAATATTTGGTGAATCTGTATTTCCTACAGGTTCTCGGGATCCTTCCAGATTCGTATCTGTTTGGGGAATTAATTATTTTATTTTGACTGTCAGGCGAACGAACTTTGCCGGGTGATAAATTTTAAACTAATATTCAACACCGCGTTTTTTTTTTCAACCGTTATTTTCTTTTCTATAAATTTCTTGAGATAGTTCCGGGAAAATCGTCAAAGAGAGACCTCTGGAGTTACGACCCGTGCGTGCAAAATCTCCAACGTCTGTCGATAAATTTCCCGCTGCTTTTCTATGCATCTGACCCGTTTTTCTCCTCGTGGAAAATAACCCGATCGCGTCAATTTACCCGACACATTTTCTCCACGTGAAAATCTCATTCTTCAAATCACTAAGTGTTTTTTATTTGACTATTTTGCCGCGAGAACCCGACGTGTCGTAACAATACTTTCGATACACACTGTCTTTTCACGTTCTGTTTTGCCGATAAGAGGCTGCCAATAGATTGCAATTTTGTAAGCTGTAATTTTGATTATCCGCCGGGAGAGATTGAACTGATTTTCTCTGTAGAATGTTTCCTGTGTGATATTTTTGATTTTTCTCTTTACTGATCAAAGATCAGATTATTGCTGATTTCATTTTATTTATTAATTTTTTTTTTACCGACTGGTTGCAACCCAGTCAAAATTGTGATTTTGTTTAGGAACAAATAGACTAATTGATTTGTTTTTATTAACACCGTGTTTTTATTTCAAGAAAGTTCAGTGATCCATTTCAGAGCGGAAATTTGCGGAGTTTTGGAAATAACGAACGCCTGGACTTTCTTCACTGTATAAAAGCTACCTGATAGGCACTGTGGGCCCTCTACTACATAAATACAGGGGGCGGCGCTCGAGCATTTTTATTTACCATCAACGAATTCCCTCATTCTCGTCGGGAACCAACCCGGAAAATCTCGGGGCACCACACAAACGGTATTGCGACATGTGACAGAACTTTCTGGCTCCACAATTACAGGAGTTTGAAGGTTTTGATAAGGAAACATGGTTTCAACAAGATGGGACCACTTGCCACACTTCCCACCACTAGCTCGCGATTTCAATCAACTTTTCCCAGAAAAAACGA
Organism: Orchestes rusci; assembly: GCA_958502075.1. NCBI lineage: Eukaryota > Metazoa > Arthropoda > Insecta > Coleoptera > Curculionidae > Orchestes > Orchestes rusci. The sequence goes on from OY293304.1 coordinate 42,245,339, forward strand.
TCTCTCGTTGAGGCATCATCAACTGGCCTCCACGAAGCCCCGATATCACTCCCCTTGATCACTTTCTGTGGGGATACCTCAAACAGAAAGTGTACGCAACTACACCACGAACTCTACTGGAATTAACATCCGCACCGAAATGGCCGCCGTTTCCGGAGAGATGTGTAGACGCGTGGCGGCTAATTTCTGCTTTCGTTTAGAGGAGTGCCAGCAAAGCGAGGGTCGCCATTCGGACAACGTAATCATCGCTACTTATTCTTCTAAACCTTCCCTACAAATAAATGTATTATACAGTGTGTCTGCTTAAGTTGGCCACATATGGGAAACTTTTTTATTATTAATTTTAGGAAAAAAAGTTATTCTTTATAAAAAGTTCAGCATGTTCCAAAACCTAAAATGCAACCATCAGATATTACATTTTTTTAGTCGTATACGAGGTTTGTCAAAAAATATGAATTTCACTCAAGAGTAAAATTTGACAATATCGAAAATTGTTATAAAGAAAAATAAACACTACCATTAAAATGATTGTTTTTTTCTTTTTTAAATTTATTAAATTTTATAAATAAATTAATATTAAACAGTAATCTCTTATTTTAATTATTGGACATTTAAATCAATGCATTAATTCAAATGAAAAAATGTAATATCTGATGGTTGCATTTTAGGTTTTCGAACATGCAGAACTTTTTATAAAGAATAACTTTTTTTTCTAAAATTAATAATAAAATAGTTTCCCATATGTGGCCAACTTAAGCAGACACACTGTATATTTATGAAAGTTTTAGATATCCATCTAAAGTTTTCAAAAATCCTATCAAAAAAAAAAAAAAAAAAACTATCGGATTGTCAATATTTTTCCAAAAGTATCATTTTTTTCAATGGATCCCCCTGTATATTATCATATTATATCATAAAAGAGCTTATTTTCCTAATTTCTAAAATATATAGTTTGATACTTTTCTGATGAGTTGTTCAGTAAATATTACAGTTTGAATGTGTAAAAATCAGTATTTAAATCCCGGTTGCCGTGGATGAAGTTGCACAAATTTATTCACCCGTCTAGAAAATAAAGTTATTCGATCCCCATTCTATTGATTCAACCTATATAATCACGATTCTATCATTTGGACATACCAACAGACATATGAATTTTAATTTTTAAACATATTTGAACTTGAATATCTCCTCAACGACTCATCGGAAAGGTATTAAACTAAATATTTCTGAAGTCACAAAAATGATCTTTTCCATAATATACGATAATATACAGAGGGTTCCATTGAAAAAAATGCTACTTGTGGAAAAATATTGACATTCCGATAGTCTTTTTTTTTTTTTGATAAGATTTTTGAAAATTTCAGATGAATATCTGAAACTTTCATATTCACAAAATTTTTCATATCTCCATGGATAATGCCGCTAGCATGTGGGTCAATATATACGAAATACTCCTTAAAGCCATTGTACAGGGTGTACAATGGCTTCAAGGAGTCATTTTTAATTTTCCAAATTAGAACTCCTAAGTTTCAACTCCAATAATATCTACACAGGGTGTTCCTTAGTGATAGGGTTATTCCATAGACGCATTGATGAACCGAATTCAAGTAGAAAAGGTCTTATAAGTGAACATATTGTTATTGTGTCTTAAAAATTCTAATTTTCGAGATAGAGTTTAAGAGAAAAAATCGGATTCATTATTAGTAAATCGATTCAACTTTGCTCGTTGCATTATTTTTCTTGTGATGGACATGTTCTTGATTTCCCTTGATAGAATATGATTTTTCATGTAGTCAAAAAGTAGACTTTCTTCTTAACCTCCAGTACACTGTATCTCGAAAACTAGACTATTCGGGATACATATGTTTGTTTATCCTGAAATTGGTTCAGTAATGCGTCTTTGTAACAATGGCCCATCATTCAATGAAACATTGTGAAGGCTCATTAGAAGCACGTTATATCATGCGGATTCAATTTGTCAGCGTAAAATTAAATCTTTCGAATTAAAATACTAGCATTATCATTTTGCGTGAAAATAATGCTTTCCCAATTCTCAATAGCACAATTTATTTTTACAGCGTACAGGGATAGTTTCGGTTAGTCTTATAAAGCGGCCTCTGTTCTCATTTCGTCAAATTGTGTGATCATGTGTCGGAAAAGTAACGCAGTTAGCACATTATATTGGACAGCTGTAAATGTCGGTAGACAATGATAGTCCAATTAAATTGTAACGAGAAAAATCGGGATAAGCTGAATTTTCCAGGGTTTATCAACGCGTCCCATGAGTGTAGAATCAGAAAAATCGGAAATTTTTTCCAGGCGGTTTTTTTGCAATAGGGGTGTTTTTTCGAATTGTGCTACCACAAAATAATTAGACTCAAATTGTACAGGGTGATTAATTTCCAGCGACAAGGTGCCAGTTCTCATAAACGATTCATGATAGAGACCGAGGAAAAGAAATCTGCAAAGTAATGTGCCCAGGAGAAGATGCTGGAAATATATTTCAATCTTCTAGGATCGCTGCAAGGGGGCGTAACAGTACTGTGAAAACGGAAAATCGACATACTTTAAGGTTTTTTTCCCAATGAGCTATCGAAAAAAAAAATGTGAACAGATTTGCGACGATATTCTTCATAAGATTGCTCACCAACACTTCTCTCTAAGTTGTCAAATAAGACTGCTTGAGGCCGTCAAATTTATTGTTACCAAATTGCCAATAACTTGGGAATCCCAGGACCGATTTGACTGTTATTTGGTTCGTTTTAGAGAGTTAAATATGCTCATTCTGATGCGTATACTCGGGATCGATTTTACTTGCTTAAGACGACCACTCAACATGAATTGTAAAATTCAAACCTGTATTTGAGCTTTTTCGAAATTTTCAAATGCAAGTCCACTAAATAGAATCCTCCATAGTGGTATATGGATAATTTCCTATCCCTCTCATGAAGATCATTTTTCTTTATCTTTTGAAATAAAAGAGTTACAAAGACTTCATCAGGAATACCTCGAAAAATACTTCAGAAACAGTCCCTGTACAGTTGAATGTGTCAAGAAGATACACATCAGATTTGTCTTGATTCGCATTAAGGGTGGTCTTGAGTTGATGAGTTAATTAAGTTTATTTTGAAAAAAAAAGTGAGAATGCAAAATATTTTTCGTTTCCTTTTCCAGAAACAGATTTCAAGTAGACTGAGGTTCACCACAAACCTCAAATTATACGATGGGCCAGTAAACACCTTATTCCAAAAATATGTTTTAAAAATAAAATTATCATAAAAAAAAAACCAAAACCTAGAGAAAATGCTCAAAGTTCCCAGCATTGGCAGGACACTCCTTTCTTTTTAACATATTCAAATTTACAGGGGCTGTTTCAATAGTATTTTCGAGGGATTCCTGATGAAGCCTCCAAAACTCTTCTATTTCAAAAGATATAGAAAAATGATCTCCATGGAAGTGAAAGGAAGTTATTCAAATAAAAAAGGAGGCATCTATTTAGTTGGTTTGTATTTTAATATTTCGAAAAAACCTCAAATACAGGGTTGACTTTTGGAATTCATGTTGTGTGGTTGGCTTAAGCGAATAAAATCGATCTCGAGTACATGCACCAGAAAGAGCAGATTTTCCTCTTCAAAGCGAGCCAAAGAACAGTCAAATCGGTGAAGGAATTTTGAAGTTCTAGGCGATTTGGTGTCATCAAGTGTCAGCCTGTAGCTGTTTCACTTGACAACTTAGAGAAAAGTGTCGGAGAAGCAATTTTGTAGAGAATATCGTTCAAAATCTGCTTCCATATTCTTTTTTGGTAGTTCAATAGAAAAAATATGAAAAGTATGTGAATTTTCGGTTTTTACAGCACTTTTACGCCCCCTTGTGGCAATCCTAGAAGCTTCAAATATATTTCTAGCATTTTTTCTTGGGCAGATAACTATAAAAAAAAAATCCTGGGTCTCTATGATGAATATTTCACGAGAACCGGCACCCTGTGGCTGAAAATAAATCACCCTGAACATGACAGAATTCTTCATAACTTTACCTCACGATCTTATTGAATTTTATTATATCCAGACTTGGCGGCCGATGGATAGGCCCTGTTTGGGTTGTTCGTTTGCTCTCAATAAATGGACAAACAACTTCTTCTCATGGACTTTTTCACTTGATTATTTTTGAAGATAGCTTGGTTCATGGAATTGGGGCAGTTTCGTTATTTTTGTCTAGTAAATTTGCCAAACTAAAGGAGTTCATGATAAAATTACATGAACAGTGACCGGCTAAAATAAAGCCTAGTACAGACCAATCAACATTTGTCGATAACATTGTTGGCAACATGTTGTAACGATGGTTATCCACAAAACATCAATAAATTTTATTGCGTGTGGCTTGTATGGATTGGTACAGACCAGTCAACAGTAAATGCCAACATTTTGTTGTCAACATGTATTCTGTCAACTCTTGGTGATGGATACTGTCAGAGCCATCTATATTGTAATACAAGCCATGAAGTAATGGTTTTGGCAACACCGCGTGTGATCCCGATTGACGTTATGTTCACTTATAGTTCCAACTATGAAACTCTAGACGGCTCTGCAACTATTCAACTAGTTTCAACCAGGTTTCATTCAACTTCAAATTGTATTTCAAAAAACTGAGAAACACGGTGAAAAATGAAGTGATTTTTGCGTTGAGATTGAGGACTGAGGTAAGTGGATAGGTAATAGTAGGTACCAGAGATCGCAATCTAACAGTCAATATTTTCATGATAGACATGATAGATAGTTTCATATTATGGTATGTGTGTGTCTATGCCTTTCGGGGAATACTGGATAAGAAAAATACATATTCAAATAGAAAAACTTGATCAAATAATATGCCTCATCCTGGATTTCTCACACATATAAGCTTCAGCTTCTATGTCATGCGGAAAAACCAGAATAAACGAGTTTTGTTTCGTTCGCTTTGGAAAATCAATATGGCGACGTAGATATAGTGCTTTCTGGTTAATCAGTTTTGAACGTTATTATCAACTCCAGTCCTCCAGAAACTGCTCCAATCACATCCCAAAATCTGTAACCATCTACCTATCTTTAGTTTTAATGTTTTATTGTTCAGAATTATTTTTTTTTCCCAACAAATCGTAAAATTCTTGTTAGGTTTGGATATGTTTTATGTACGAGGCTCAAGAAGGTCCTCTCGAGAGACCCCATCATGCAGCCAAGCTGTCTCAAGAAGAGTGATGGAACATATACCACCACCTCTGAAGATACGGCAAAACTATAACTCTCACTTTCCATAATGTGAAATCGTCCACAACACTGATGGCCATGTATGGCCAGACGATCAACCGTATTCCACCGTAGTAGACGGGATGATAATCGACAAGATGATAAAAAAGGAAAAAATAGCCTGGGCCTTAAAGTCCTTCAAACCTTTCAAGTCCGCAGGAACTGAAGGTGTGTTCCCGGCGATGCTTCAATGGAGTCTGGAGGTCATTATTGGACACCTAGAACTTTTGTTCAAGGCATGTCTAGCCCTGAGCTATATACCGTTAAGATGGAGAGAGGTAGGAGTAGCGTTCATCCCCAAACCACGTAAGGACGACTACACTCACCCAAAAGCCTACAGACCTATCAGTCTAACTTAATTTCTGATGAAGACTCTGGAAAGGCTTTGTGAAAGATAGATTAGGGATGTCTACCTGCCTCTGTGGAAAATTCACCCTAATAAACACGCTTATCAACCTGGAAAATCAACAGACACTGCTCTACATAGTGTTGTTCAAAGAATAGAAAGAGCGCTCTTTCACAAACAGTCGGCACTAGGGGTTTTCCTAGACATAGAAGGCGCCTTCGACAAAACGACTTTTAAAAGTGTAGAACTTGCTCTAGCTAAGCACAACGTAGACCCAACCATTGCTGGCTGGATCTGTTGCATGCTGAAAATCAGAACGGTTCAACTAAAGATGGGAGACACTACGGTGAAGGCACTGGTGAGCAAAGGCTGCCCCCAAGGAGGCGTGTCACCCCTTCTATGGAACATGTTAGTCAACGGCCTCATAAAGAATCTCAATGAACAGGGATTCCACACTACTGGTTATGCAGATGACATCACTGTTCTGCTGACTGAAAAATTTGAAGGTCTCCTGATAGGAACGATGCAGGCTGCTTTGAAACTGGTGGAAAAATGGTGTGATGAAAACGCACTATCTGTAAATCCAACCAGAACCGAGCTCGTACTTTTTACCAGGAAAAGGAAGTTGGCCAACCTTAAACCACCTCTCCTGTGTGGTGCGAAACTCGGCATCTCTAAAGAGGTTAAATACCTAGAAATAATTCTAGATAGAACCCTCAACTGGAACAAGCACAAGCGAAAAATCTAAGAAGGTCATAAGAGCATTCTGGCAATGTAGAGGAGCGATTGGCAAGGTCTGGGGGTTGTCGCCCAGAATTGTCCACTGGATCTACACGGCCGTAATCAGACCAATGTTCGTGTACGGAGCTATTGTGTGGTGGACTAAAACCAAACAGGTGACAGCTCAGAACAGAATGCAGCAACTACAAAGATTAGCATGCCTGTCTATCACAGGTGCAATGAGATCCACATCAACAATGGCAATGCAGGTGCTGCTGTGCCTGCCGTCTCTTGATGCATTCTTGAGAGGCGAGGCAGAAAGAACAGCAATAAGGCTGCATGCCATCCATCTCTGGTGCGGGAGAAAGTGGGGCCCAGGACATGCTCGTATATTTCTGGAGGCTGTCACAAGACAGCCTCTGGTGGAGTATTGAACTGATGCCTTGATTCCGCGCTACATTTTTAACAGAGCCTACGGAATCAAAACAGACGGCTCAATAGAAGGGGATAGAGCGGCGGATATACACATCTACACAGACGGTTCACAAAGTCAATGTGGTGCTGGGATGGGTGTGTTCATACCGGAGCTCAACTCAAAAACTAGTAGAGCCCTAGGCTTGTGGGCAACTGTCTTCCAAACAGAACTGCTTGGCATTATGCAAGGGGCCACACAAATAGTAAAGGAAAAAATAGCGGGCAAAAACATTATTTTCCTTACCGATAGCAAACAAGTTTTGCAATCCTTGAACAAGAACAAAATAACATCCAAACTGATTCTAGAGTGTCATCAGATCTTGCAGTCGGTCTCCGATGAGAATTCGGTCACATTATCCTGGATTAAGGGACATAGCGGAATCAGAGGAAATGAAAAAGCGGACAGTTTGGCGCGAAAGGGAGCAAAGCGAAAACCGTGTGGCCCAGAGCCCTTCGTTCTACTGTCTTTGAAAGCCATCAATCGCAGAATTAATGAACAGACAGTAGAGGTTCTAAGAGAGATGAGAGACACGACGGTTTGGGCACTCGAGTGCCGCTATACACGAGGCTTCGCGAACCCAGTACCTCCTTGGACTCTCACGTAGCAACCTTGGAAAACTGGCGGAAATGCTCACGGGACATTGTAAGCTAAATAAACACCTCAACATCTTGGGTGTTGTAACAGATCCGACTTGTAGGGGGTGCCACGAGGATGACGAGAGTGCTGAGCATGTCCTTTGCCACTGCCCAGGCCTCGCGAATATCAGAGAATCCATTATGGGGGAATGATGGCCAGACTTGGTCTCGATCGGGGGCTTGGCCGCCACAGTCTTGAAATACATCAACGCTGTTGGCTGGCTCGACGTGTAAACCCCGAGGGAGGTTACAATGGGCCCGCCTGAGTGGCCTAAGTAAAAAGATGGCGCATGCTACCCCTCCATATCTCTATCTATCTCTATCTATCTATGTTTTATGTAAATTTTTACGTCATGAGGTGATCAACATCATACCTGTGGCGATATTATATAAGTTATTTCTCCAAATTACAGTTTCATTAAACAATTTTCGTATCTCGTTATCGAAATATACCTTAATTTTCGAAAAAAGCCCTTCAATCAATGCAAAATTTTGACCATCGTTGACGTTAGATGCGACGTTGCAATTGTTACTTCATGGCTTGTATCAGAGCCGTCTATATTGTAATACAAGCCATGAAGTCAACAATTGCAACGTCGCAATTCTGGACCACCGTTGACGTTAAACGGTGGTCGAAATTTTGCATTGATTGAAGGTGCTTTTTTTAGGTGAGTTATGAAGGCGAATCATATGCTACGGGAATCATATGTAAATGGAAGCATATGATTCCCGTTTGCCAAGCGGAAATCTGACAGTTCCACTTCGAAATGAAATTGAATGTAACCTAGAGAAAGAAGCTCGGTGTAAAAATGTGGTTTCTGCGTTCTAAAAATTTGAGATTAAGATAAGTGGGTGGGTTATAAAAAAAAATACATATTTAAATAGGGAAAATGGATGAATCAATGCCTCATCCTGAATTCCTCATACATATGCACCAGCTTCTATGTTATGTGGAAAAATCATAGAAAACGAGTGCTGTTTCGTTTCGGACTTTGGAGAAATATTTTGGCGCGTGACGGAGATGGTGCTTTTTGGTTTCTCTGTTTTAATAATAGTAATAATTATGAACTCCTGTTCTCCAGAAACTAAGGAAATCACATCTCAAAATCTGTAACCATCTACCTATCTGGCGGTTTTGATGTTTTATTGTTTAGAATCAATATTTTTTTTCAAAAAATCATAAAACTGTTGTTAGGTTAGGATATGTATTATGTTAATTCTTATGTTATAATTTGATAAATATAATACCTGTTGCGATAATATATAATAAATTATTCTTTCAAGTTACTGTTTTATTGAACATTTTCCGTAACTCGTAATTGTAAAATACCTTTATTTTCAAAAGGTGAGTTCGAGTATTCGCTCTGAATACTCGGAGCGCCAAAAATTGTACGCGCTTGAATGATCAATTTCGCGATCGGAGCGAAACTCGAACTCACCTAAAGAAAACGTCATCAATCAATGCAAAATTTCGACCACCGATTAACGTCAACTGTGGTCCAAATTGAGACGTTGCACGTCATTACTTGTCATTATTTCATGGCTTGTGTTACAATATAGGCGGCTCTGCTTGTATTCATCGAGATAATCGAGATCTACCTCCATGCTTGTATTATAATTTAGACGGCTCTGATACTGGTATGGAGGTATACTGGTAACTAGGAGACGAATCGACATACGAAAATCCCCGAAATTCTGTCCCTCTTTTTGCTTAGTTCATTTGAGGGCACTGTTGCTAGTAGTGCTTTTATTTATTCATTGTCATGGTAACGTTTATTGCTTGTCATTAATTTGTCAAGATACTGTTATCACATTTTCATTCATTTTTTTCCAAATTTCTACTTCACATTCCACATGCAATTCATTCTCTAAAGGGAAAAAATTGAGGTTGAATCGTCGCAGCATCGTGTTGGTTTGTTTAGGGATGACTGTTGTCAAAGAAGGATATGACGTCACTTAGTTACTCAATCAACTAATGCAATTAAACAAAAAAAATATGAAAATTCTGGAAATTTCAGAATAATGTATAACAAGAAATAAATTCATGATACCTATTATCATCAAATAGAGAGAGTTTTGACGCAATCTAGCTTATACAAATTGTTGCATTTTGATAGAGTATTCGTAACGTTCTTTCAATTATGTCACCTAGGTGACATTTTTGTTGGACATGAAATCGCTAACGACTCTTCGCCATCTGGGGGTAACAATTGAAGCTGAATTACGATTTGAAACCTGGACCACTTTTAAGCATTTCGATTACTTTCCTAGTTACAGTCCTCCATAGATACTGGGCAACATAGTTACCATGGTGAGTCACAAAACAAAATCATTTTTGTTGCTTGTTGAATGAATCCCGGTTTTCCATTTGAAATGGAAAACACGGTGTTGTCATCAAAATTATCTTGCCAAAACAGTAGCAAGTGTTGGCGAAGCGCATGTAAGAAGTTTAGTTATACCTTTTTATCTGTGCATATTTTTTCCTCGAGCTATTTGGTAAATTTCACTGGCTTTTTTGGATACAGAATATCATTATCTTGATTCCGAAAATATGGAAAAGCTATATTTGTTGCATCACTGCCAATTGTTATCTGATTTAAATAATCATGACATATTCAATGATGTAAAAACATCAAATGTAAACCAGATCATGTGACAAAAATCTTTTGTTTGGCCTTTTAACGTGAAATAATAAAAACAAAACTTGTTCCAAATATGGTCCTAACCCTGATTTCGAACTCACTAAAGAAAATTTTCATTTATGGAAATTAAAAAAAATAATAACGTAGTCCGCATGCAATTTACCATAGTTCAAAATAAAAAATATATACCACATACATTCATAATTATGACTTTGATACCTGTACAATATCATTTATAGTTATTGTGTTAGGTGTAACAATAATAATATAAGTGAAATTTTTAGTAAATTGCGAGCTTGGAGAAATGTTCAATATTTATTTTTTAATCTTCATAAATACAAATTTTCTTTAGTAGGTTGGGACTTAATTTGGAGCAAAATATCATTTCACGGAAAAGGATGAAATATTTGATTTTTTCCATTTTATATTTTTACATTTTTTAAAAGAAGTCAATGTTCTCATCGTAATTCCCATTTTTGCTAGGTTTGTCCCGAGTTTTGTCCTCTTGTTAACCGCATCCGCGGACATACTGCATGTTTAGAAGGTTCAGTTATAATTGGCGCTGTTCACTTGCATATTCGATCTGAGAAGTCGCGAAGCCTATTATAGTTTGGAGGTATACAAGTATAGTGTTTTTCAATTTTTGTAATTTCTTTCATGCCCTTCTATATCGCTTTTTTTTTCAAGTTACCTACATAAAAAAATTTAAACCACGATTTTTTACACAGGTTCCAAAATAGGTGCGCATTTTGTCATGGGATATAGAGTATCTATATTGAAATAATCACTTTTCCTATGGAAACATGTCAATATCTTCGCAATCGTCTCGTTAAGAAAAAACACTGTTATAGTTTTGGAAAAATCTCGTTTTTTTTTTTCTAGCGACTTCAATCAAATCAAGTTTTGTTCATTTTCACACCAAAACGTGACAGCACTTTGATCTATTCTATTGTTATGAAATTGATTGATTTGAATATATTTTTCTAACGACTCATCGAGAAAGAGAAATTTTAGTTACCTTTAACTCAAAAAAAATATCAAGAAGATCTCGGATTGACTCATCTCTAAAATTTCAAACAAAATGGCCAGAGCCGTTTGTACAGAAAAACATATTTTTATTCTCAAGATCCAAAAAAAACTCAAACACTATTATTGATGGTGGAGTTGCGCCACGGTATTTTTGCAGATTTCAGGGGCGATTAAACAGAGATCTTGAAAATCAGTCTTTGTAAATCTATAAAAAAAAGTGATTGCAGAATGAGCTAAAGTTGTTCAAGAATCACTCCGCCACCAAGTTGTCACCATAGCTTATCCCATTTTTTTAAGACTGTCTCTTCCACCAATTTTTTTCTCGTTTCAAGGCATGCGATGATATTATCATGATAGCAGCACTAACTTAAGCAGTAGCTGACAGATCTATTTTTATTGTCAAAAATAATAATGACGTTCAATTTTTGGCTTATTCACCTCGTTAACTGTCTACGAGCAACATTCTTTGGTTCAGACGCGCAACAGTGTTGACAACATGTATCCGGATACAAGTTGGTGTGCCCAACAATATGTTGGCAACATGTTGACAACTTTTGTGGTTTGGTTTGTACATGCCTTCAGGAAAAGATTTATTTTGCATCCAGGGTTGTGATTTTTTTTTAAACGCTTGGACACGTCGATTTTTATTTGTAGATGCGGCTTTTTTATGACAATTTTATGTATACAGGGTGAGCCAAAAATAAGTTACGACTATCAATATCTTTGTTGTCCCAAATGGAAACATATATTTTTTATCTCATTTTTGGATTCTGCGTGTGATTCAGAGAATATTTCATGCAACATACTTAACATAAGGAATATGTTGAGTATATTCCCATAAATATCCAACCGTTTTCGAGAAAATCGCATTTTAAATCCATAATATCAACCATTCAAAAACTAATTGATGTTTTTATTGGTTGCAAACTTGAGCTAAATGTTCATTCAGCAACATTGATAGGTGGTAACTCACTAAAAAAAACATAATCGCCTAGTTACCTATGGTCTATATTGCTGCCTCTTGGCGGTGAATATAAATATAGACAACCACGCGACTCTGTTTCTTTTTATTGGACTTTCGATCCAATTATTTATTCAATAAGAACATTAACCTGTTTTTCAAGTAAAAATAATATGTATTTATGAGGTCATTTTCTCAAAAACGGTTGGATATAGGAATGGGGTGTATCATATGAAATATACTCTGAATTTAACACACAATTGAAAAATGAAATTAAAAAAAGGTGTTTCCGTTTAAAAAAAGAAGTTCATAGTCGTAACTAACTTTTGGTGAACCCTGTGTACATGAAATTTTCATAAAAAAAAATACAACCAAAAATAAAAATCGACGTCTTCAAGCGTTCTCCAGAAACTCATTATCCTGAATTTGAAAGTAACTTGTTCCATATTATTTTAGACGGCCACTGTATGTAATCTTATCATGAACAAATTCCACAAGGCTGATATTGTTAAAAAAAAATAACATTGAAAAATACCCCAATTTGTCCATGATCTTAGAGGTATCTCCAAAAATATTCAAGTAATAAAAAAGGTTCATACGAGTCAACTTGTTGTGAAATGGCTCATCAAACGGCCGTCAAGTCCGGAAATAGTGAGCCCCTAGAAAAATCCATAAGGCCTATCTATAGAGCATGTTCTCATGTACAGTCTACGTCTTATAATTATCATTTTGTTGAAACACGAGTTATAGCACATTTCAAAAAACCACCCTTATTGCTCAAAAACCGCACGGGGGAGATTTTCGATTTTACTAATTTAACTTACTCACTTTCACTTTTTTATGCTAAATAAACATTATTATTATTACTTAGTAGGCGGTTGCTGACAAATTCTGAAAAAAGTCAGCTTGCACATGTTTTTACGTTACAATTTTATTGGACTATCAGCTATTGTTTACCAAAATTTACAGATGTTCAATACCGAGTTCAATACTGTATACCTACATTACTAACTACGTTACTTTTGCGTCACATGCAAATTTGACAAAATGAGGATGAAGTCGACTTTATAAGACTAACCCGAACTATCTCCGTACGCTCGAAAAAGAAACCGTAGTGTTGAGTATACAGTCTTCTTCTTCTTCTTTCAGCAACCCTTTTGCATCCACTCCTGGACATAGGTCTCCCCTTGCTGCCTCCATTCAAATCGGTTCAATGCCATCTGGTGCCAATTTCTTCCCGCTCTCTCTCTTATATCGTCGATCCATCGCTTCTGTGGACGACCAGCATTTTTTTTATGTTGCCTTGGACGCCATTGTACTATACGTCTTGTCCATCTGTCGTTGTCTTGTCGTGCCACATGTCCCACCCAACGCCATTTCTGACGTGCGATGTGCTCTATAACGTCGTCTACTTTTGTTCTTCTTCTAATTTCCTCGTTCTGTATGTGGTCCCTTAGGCTTACCCCTAACATAGTTCTTTTGATTGCTCGTTGTGTTGTTCTTAGTCTATTCGTGCTTTTAACTGTGAGAGTCATTGTGTCCATACCATAGGTCAAGACTGGCAAAAAACATGTGTTGAAAACTTTCTTTTTAAGGTTGATAGGAAGAGTTTGATTTCTTAATGTTGTAACCAATCTTCCTACAGCAGCCCATGTTAGTCGGATGCGCCTTGTTATTTCGGCCGTTTGATTTTCTTTACCCAGTGTTATAGTGTGTCCCAGATATACAGGGTGTTACAAATTCAATAGGATAGCATTGCTAATTCCTGAACCATAAGAGATACAGCGTCGGTTAAATGGAGGCAAAGTTGCGCATTTTTATGCTCAATAAAATGCCGTTTTGAAATTTGAAAAATTCCGACTACTTCCGAAAATATCCGGAAAAAATCAATTTTTTCAAAATTCTTTTTTATTTCCTCCTGAGTTAGTTTGAAGGAATTATTAAAAACGAGTGGCACATTTTCATGGTCACTTTTTCTCCTCTTGAAGGTAGGGTGGTCGGAATTTATATCCGACGTTTCGATTTTCCGCAACCATCATCAACTTAATTTTTTCAAATACAAACCCAACTTTTTTTATGCATTTTTGAATAGCTACTGACTTCCTGAACATCATGATGTGTCACACTTGTCATTCCAAAATATGCAGAATTATAATTCGAGATTTTTCAAAATCAAACCTCTTGATCTCTTTGTAATGCAATGTGCGTATCGTAGTCATGGTAACAATAACAACTTGTCACGCCTATGAATAGTTTTGATGATCAAAAACTAGTCGAGAAACTGTTTTTAAGCTGGAGTTTTATTATTCAAGCTCCAAAACTATCCACAGGCGTGACAAGTTGTTATTGTTACCATGACTACGATACGCGCATTGCATTAGAAAGAGATCAAGAGGTTTGATTTTGAAAAATTTTGGATTATAATTCTGCATATTTTGGAATGACAAGTGTGACACATCATGATGTTCAGGAAGTCAGGAGCTATCCAAAAATGCATAAAAAAAGTTGGGTTTGTATTTGCAAAAATTAAGTTGATGATGGTTGCGGAAAATTGAAACGTCGGATATAAATTCCGACCACCCTTCCTTCAAGAGGAGAAAAAGTGGCCATGAAAATGTGCCACTCGTTTTCAATACTTCCTTCAAACTAACTCAGGAGGAAATAAAAAAGAATTTTGAAAAAATAGATTTTTTCCGGATATCTCCGGAAGTCTTCGGAATTTTCAAAGTTTCTTAGCGGCATATTATTGAGTGCCAAAATGCGCAACTTTGCCTCCATTTAACCGACGCTGTATCTCTTATGGTTTAGGAATTAGCAATGCTATCCCATCGAATTTGTAACACCCTGTATATATATATACCTGGATATATATCTGGAGTCAACAGTTTGGTTTTATCGATGTTCATTTTTAAACCGATTTTTTCCGACTCTCTCTTTAAGTCTGCCAACATTTCAATAAGTTCTTCTTTCGTGCTGCTGATTAAAACTATGTGGTCGGCGAAGCGCAAATTGTTCAGATATCTGCCATCCACGCGCAGGCCTTTTTTTTATCTCAATCTAGTCTTCTGAATACGTCCTCCAACGCAAGGGTAAATAATTTGGGGGATATTGTGAGTGTACAGTGCTTTTCTTTAATGTCCTCCCCCCTTTTATTTTTTGAACGGCTCAACTTAGAGACTTCAAATTCTAGGTGATGAAATACAAGCATGTTTACTATGTTTTGACATGAAATTGACATATGGAAAATCAAAGATGGCGGCTGGGCGCCATCTTGGAATGTTTTTTTAAATAGTTTTTTTAAGTAGAATAGGTGTGTGTGACACCTCATTTTGAAGGTCCTGCTGAGTACTTTATAACCCTAGAATATTTAGTCGATATCTCTTAGTACTACAAAATGGCGGTACACTCAATTACCTCATTGATACATAGACTTTAAAAAAAATTGTCAAATTCAATTCAAAAGTTGCTTTTTTGACATTTTTGTCATCTATTCCTAATCCAAACTTTATGTCAAGAATGGCGCCCAGTCGCCATCTTGAATTTTTCATATGTCAATTTTATGTCAAAACATAGTCAACATGCTTGTATCTCAGCACCAAGAATTTGAAGTCTCTAAGTTAAGCCGTTCAAAAAATAAAATGGGGAGGACATTAAAAGAAAAAGCACTATAGAATAGTTTCATTTTCACGCATATAATGTGAGTACTTTAATTTAAAACATTGAATTTCACGCTCCTTATCAAAGTGAATCCGCATCTTATGGCGTGATTCTTATAAGCCTGTACAGGGTTTTCCTTCATGATATTCTATAGTTACAGAGACGTACCTATTTCTGAGCCAATTTCAAGATAATCATGTTAGTGCACTGGAAAAGAGGCAAAAATGTTTCTTTTTCGCGTATAACCGCATGGGATGTTAATAAAATGATAGACTAGGTCTCTGGGCATTAGAAATCGGAAATTACAACATTTTTTATCAGGGCCGAAATTTTTTATTTCGAAATTTGTCATAAATCTGTCAAAAGTGTGTTTCACTACTTTTTCGCACATACTTCGTCATATCTCCGGAAAAAATCTAGATATCAGAAACTTTTTTTTTTAATTGGTGAAGAAATTGTGGGAGAAGGTAACCGGTTTTTTTGTAAAACTGCGAAAAACTTCAACATTTACATTTTCTGCAGAGCCATTTTTAGTAAGGGAGAAACTTTTTTATTTTAAAGAATTTTGCTATACTATCTGCGGATGAAATGAAGCCAAATGTTCAAAAAAGTTTTTGAAAAAAGAATCAATATCATAAGTTATATAGTTTTCGAATTATAGTTGGTAAAAGTTGATTTTCCGCATGGCGCGGCGTTCAAACTACCGTGCAGCTGCGCCTTGCATTAAATATTATTATTATTGGTATTTGCTGTAAACTCAAAACTGTAAAAACGAGTTCCGTATGATTCTGAAGTATATTATAGATCAATAATCTTCACAATCTGTCAAGCTTTCTTGGTATAAGCAGATTCTGCAACTTGCAAATTCAGTCATCGCAAAATTTTATTCCTGGTGCAATGCAGGTACATCTTATCATCAAAGTTTCTCTCACATCATCAAGCATTGTTTCTTGTGTAGAAAAATCGACCATCCAAGTTTTTTTTTTCTGCCTCTCGAATATGGCAATTGTACAAAAATTTTGATTGATACAGACGTGAATGGTAATGGTAAAGGTGGAGGGGCAAAGCCCGGCGAGTAGGCCTAGTGGCCCTTTTCGCCATCCCCGCTTGGCCAACCCAACTACTCAAACCAGCCCATTCTTGTCGTGAATAGGAGCAGACTATCCCAGCTCGGGTACGCCAACTCTTCCCCGGAGTTGGTGGCTGTTCCTAGGACCTTCCTTCTCAAGCGACCCCGCCGGTCACAAACTCCCAGCAGGTGGTAGGAGGTTCCCTCCGCCCTTCCGCAGTGGGGACATAGGGGTGATTCGCTTCTTCCCAATAAATTCAGGTGTCTGTTGAGCCTGCAATGACCTGCCAGAATACCAACAATGGTGCTCAGTGCCTTCCTGCTGTTGTTCAGAAATTGAACCGGCCTTGGTTTGTGAGGTTCTGATATTGTTTCTTTGGCCTGCCTGTATAATGGGATACTGTTCCAGTTCTAAACTGTTCTTTCCCACGCCCATTAGTTGAGAGTGCGTGAGATAAGTTGTTTACCGAGGCCTAGAAATGGTCCCGGTCCAGACATTCGCGTGGCAGATCCTCGTTTGGCCAGCTTATCCGCTTGCTCATTGCCGGTCATGCCCGCGTGCCCCGGAACCCACTAGTTTGACCCTGTTGTTCTCACCCAGCACCTGTAGCGCATCCATACACTCTTGGACCAGCGGGCAGCTTATCCTTGGTTTGGTGATTGCTTTGAGTGCCGCTTGACTGTCGGAGTAGATAGCAATGTTATTCTCCATTCCTGTTTTTACCTCATCTCTGGAGGCAACTTCCAGGATAGCGAATATTTGCGCCTGGAAGACTATTGAAAGTCCTCCAACGGAAAAAGCTTCGCCAGTGTACCTGTCCCCTGAAAACTCCAGCTCTAGTCGAACCCGTGCGTTCAGCCTTGGAGCCATCTGTGAACCAGACTTGAGTGTTGACAGGAGACTTCATGGGTCTGGTCAGCCACTCTTTTCTCGTCGGTACGTGCACATTAAAGCTCCTTCGGAGTCTGAGACGACCATCCGTGAGTGTCAACCTGGCCGATTAAAGCGGTAACCTGCTCCGCACCAGTGATGATATTCTGGTGTGGCCAACTTCCATTCCCATGTTCCTCCATGTCTTCTGGGCAACCATCCTTCTAGGCGAAGCCATCGCTTCCCTCTTCACCCAGAGTCCTAGCTCTGACAGTCCGAGGAAGATGTTCAGTGCTGCTCCAGGAGTTGTCCTCTTTGCGCCTGTTGTACCCAAACAAGCCATTCTTTGCAGTCGGTCAAGCTCGAGTACATTAGTGGTCTTATCGATTGCCGGCCACCTGACCACGGATCCTTATGAGATCCTCGGCCTGATGACAGCCTGGTAGAGCCAATGCATGACCTGGGGTTTTCGAGATCACAGGCTTGCTTCATCTGCTCACAGACGATCCCTAGATGTTTGATTCTCACTAGCACTAGTCCATCGTCCACGTACGCCCGAGTTTAAAATCCTTCTGCATCAAACCTTGTGAGGAGGCTGTCCATAATCAGACACCATAGTCTGGGGGAGAGGCAGCTGCCTTGGGGGCATACTCCTTGGACTTCTGCCGCAACCTGGTAGCCTCCTAGAGACGCTTTCACTTGGCGGTAACGAAGGAAGGACCAGACCCACCTCACGGTGGAAGAAGGGACCCCCCTGCTGGTCAGCGCCTCGCAAATAGCGCCTTCTTTGACGTTTATGGCCTTTTATGCTAGTTGCACTACCGCATGGAGAGCTGACCCCGTGCCTTTTGCCCTTGCAGTAGGCATGCTGGTTCCTATGAAGAGGAAATGTTGAAAGAATTTTCTCTGACAGGTATCTATCAATCAATCTTTTCAAGGTTTTAGCTTCGAAAGATGTGAGACTAATCGGCTAGTGGGATTTTGGCAGCCCGTTGTCCTCCTTCCCAACTTTGGGTATGAAGACTACCTTGGCGGTTCTCCACACGTTTGGAACGTGTGCCAAGGCGTTGCTTGCTCCAAAGATGTTCTTTAGACAAAATTGCATCATCGCCGGGAAAATATCAACAGGACTTGCAGCCTTGCATGGACTGAACTCACTTATGGCCCACTCGATTGCTTCATCGGTAACGTACTTTAATTTGAGTGCAAAGATCAAGACAGAACACCAACTGAGGTAAAATACACGAACACGTCTGTTCAGAAGAACAAAAGTCTAAGAACTTACTAATTTACCCAAATTAAAGAACCAGCTAAGCTTTTCCACCCAGATCTGTGACCAATGAGGTCGTTCCTTAAAGTTCCAACCCCCAAGTACCACCCCCTGGACCATCCCCTTTCTGGACATTTAGTTCCTGAGAAAACGTCCCAGATGTCGTTGGTGGTATCGTTTCAAATCAATGATACCTTTTCCTATAACAACTGACATGCAAATTATTCTAAAACTTGATACATATTCTCAATGCCGTTAGGCTTCACAAGGATAACGTACTAGACAAAAATGTGAAAAAAAACCCTTTCTACGTGGTGCTTACACATAGGTATCTCTTCAAGGAAAAAAACATTGATGTCTCAAAACGATCTAAGATTATATATATGATCAAATTCATTTTCTCCATCAATTCGCATTTTTAACAAAGTATAACTGCTGCGAGATTCCCTGTGTGGTTTATTGTTTCTAGGAATGAACCCCAACAAATGTGAAAAGGAATAATGTTGAACCGAAACTCCAGTGACGTAGGTTTCCCTTTTGTAACACTGGTGGTTGTGTTCCAGAAGGATCACGGTGGCATCCTTGGTTCCCAACTGTGGCAAGTGAGTTACCTGTAGCTCCTTGGATGCCGCTATACAGGTCTGTGATCGATCTGGTCCTCCATGGCCGGTGTGGATGGTCATACCGGTGGACTGTAGGCCTCTGATGTTATCCCTGAAGCAGTAAGGCTCTTGGATTAGAACAACTGCCCCCCTCCTACCTGCCATGACGCTCATCAACCCGGCGGTTGCGTCCTGGCTGTGTTGGAGGTTGATCTGACTTGTCCGTATAGTATCAATGGCGAGGCGCTAATGGGTTGGGGCCTGACTCGGAAGACGAGACGCCATCCCCCCGAGGTTCCCTTTGTCTCTAGGTGATGCCAGCAAGTGGTACCTAGGGACCTGTTCTGGGGATCCAACATCTCCAGGATCGTCAGGACCTCGGGTTGGTCCTGGCTCCTGATCGTTAACGCGATCTGGACGAGACGAGGGCCTTCCGTGGCTCGATAAGCCTTGAAAGCCTTGCCTCCACTGACTAGTGACAGACATGTCGTCAGTGGCCAGTCGCGAGAGGCATTGTCCTCAGCCGTCACCAGGAACCAACCATTCTAAAGACCCGAATTCCGGAACCAAAGTTCTGAACCTCGAAGGCCACCTGCGGGGCCTGTCATGGTCAGCCTCATCTGTGCGATGAGTTGTCCTCGGATTGCCACCGCTCCCTCCGATCTTATTGTGGTGGACTTTTCTTTCGGAAGGATTACGGCCCTGGTCCATGTCTACAAGAGGCCGGGACCTCGGGAAGCTCGACGTGTTTTAGCTGTTCAGCTACACGTCTAGCGTCTCTGCGCCGTGGGCCTCTTGTGGGGGTTTCTGCGCGGGAGCCCTCTTTACCCTTTCGGTTCCTGAGGATTCGCGGGCGTCGACGTCTTGGGGAGCTAGCTGGCCGGCTACTGCCTGCTGTTTCCCCTTTCGCCTCCCCAGCTCCCTGCGCTTCTCAGTCCTTTTGCGGTCTCTCCTCATCTTCTTCTCCGGCGTAAGCTCACGCCAGACTTCTGAGGGTCCGGCAAGCTCAGCTTTGGGAGCTTGGACTCCTGGAGCGTGAGCCCCCGGAGCCCTAGTTTGCTCGGGCTCGAAGTGCCTCTTATTCGGATGGGGAAACATCCATCGAATGCACACTTGGGCTGTGAGGGCCAGGAGTGCCCTCTAGACTCATCTGTGGCGTTTTTTTACCTGAAATTTCGTCATTAGACTTATTCATAGTGAAAATGATGGTGGGGGTTGTGTTGTGTGTTAAGTGTGCGTATGTGTATCTGTTGTCAAGTGTCGTGTCTTTGATGTCTTGACTGAGCCCGCTACATCCGCCCGCCCTTCCCACGGCCTCATGGTAGAATATGTGGTCCCAGCGACGAAGTCCGGCAGCCATCCTGCTCGTCCTGTTGTCCTCACCCAGGATAGTTCGTAGGTTGGGTTTGACTTCACGTGATCTTCATTGTCATTTTCTACTCTGAGTGTTTTTTTTTTTGTTTTGCATCTGTATCCAGAGACATCATTCATACTGCCTGATTTTATTCTATAGTTTTATTTTAATGGTCATTTCTATCAATGCAAAATTTAATTTCAGTGTTTTATTTTGATGGTCATTCCTACGAATGCCAAATTTTATTTCAGTGTTTTATTTTGATGGTCATTCCTACGAATGCCAAATTTTATTTCAGTGTTTTATTTTAATGGTCAGTCCTACGAATGCCAAATTTTATTTTAGTGTTTTATTTTGATGGTAATTCCTACGAATGCCAAGTTTTATGTCAGAGTTTTATTCCTACGAATGCCAAATTTCAAAAACTTCACTTACTGGAACGACTCGTCCGAACCACCATTCAAAACGACCCACTGATTCAGGTTATCCACTGCCGCTACCATATTGGTTTCTCTTTCACCCCTTAAGTCTTGTAGAACATATCTGTCATCTGAAAGGACATTGGTTACTCGAAATGGTGCCTTGAAGACATGTACCAATTTATGGCTCATTCCAGTAGCACTGACATGTGTTTGCGATGCATGACCAATTCTCCTACATTGAACTTTCTTGGCCTACATCGTCTCCGGTCAAAATACTTCTTTTGCTTTTGATGTTCCAACTCAATCCGTTCACTCACTTGTGCTCGAAGATCCGATAGATTACTTCGAGTTATATTTTCCCCCATTGTATCTAATATGTATAAATCGGCCCAATGCTTTGGCTCTATCCCCATCAACAATTGATACGGCGACTCTCCAGTTGTTGCATTTTTATGAGTGTTGAGGGAAAATTGAATCTCTTTTACGTGTGTGTCCCGACAAGTTAATTCATCAGTATCATTAACAGTTAGACATCTCAAGGAATCAAGAATAAGTTGATTGAAACGCTCAGATAGGCCATTTGCTCTTGGCGCTGTCACCGCATTCAAAACATGTTTTATGCCAAGTTGCTGACAATATAATTTCATGGATTCGGAAGTGAACGCAGATCCACGATCTGATACAATGCGAGTAGAAACTCCAAATATTGCGATAAAATTCCAAGTAGATATTTTGCACTAGTTGTTTTGGCAGGTTCTAAAAACTGCAGCTTGGTGAATCCATCCGCCAAAACAAGCAATTGAGTGTTTTTCTTCTGAGTCTTGATAAAAGGCCCCAAATGGTCAACATGGATAGTTTCAAATGGATTTGTGCTCTTTGTGATTGGATTCAACAGGCCCGGCTTCATACCCTTTCTATTTTTCATGTACATACAATTCAAACGAGCTGATACATATCTTTTTACAAATTTTGTCATTTAGGCAAACCAGTAGTGCTTTTTAGTTATTTCTATTGTTTTCACGAATCCTAGATGTTCGCAATCATCGTGATTCAATTGACAGATGAGCCATCTGCTACTCTCAGGAACCACCCACCTGAGGATTTCTTCTTCTTTTCTGTACAGAATACCCCTCCTCAGAGCATAATGTTCAAAGTGGTTCTTGGTAGTCGAGTTTTTTTCACTTTTTAAGACTTCAATTATGCTGTTCAGCTTCTCATCTCGCCCCTGTACTGCTTTGATCCACTCCTCCTCCGTGATGTTTACAATGCTGTTTATATCGATAACGGGAAGTCCGCTTAGATAATCTGCATGTGACATTTTACATCCTGGTCTGTACTTCACTTCAAATGTGAAGTCTTGAATTTTTGACCAACAGCTTGCGATTCTAAGTACGAGGTCTCGTTTGGATGTAGCGGTACGTAATGCAGCAGAGTCGGTGGGTACAGTGAATTCCGCTCCCAATAGGTATACACGGAAATATTCAAGAGCATAAACAACGGCTATTGCCTCTAATTCAATGTCAATAATGTAATAGTAAGATACTTACATTTACATTATTGACTCAATTTCGATGGTTAGGGTGTCAACCCCGATACCTGCTAAAGTCTCTATATGTCGACGATGCATCTTGGTTGAAGGTGAAAAAGACTCCTATATAACCTCGAACATGTGTGTGATTCTTCCTACCCCCATATAACACCTCCAATGGATTGTAACCGCCAAAGGTTCCTCACCATAACCTTGAAACTTACATCCTAAAAGTGAGAATTGTTTGCATTGGGCTGGCTTTGCTCGAAGGCATAGGTAGCTCAGTTGGTAGAGCGTTGTTCTGGTATGACGAAGGTCGTGAGTTCAAATCCCGCCTGGTGCCAACTTTTCTCATCTCCTTTTCTATCCCTACGCCACGAAAACCCCCTTCTTCACATTATTTGGTCAAAGAAACTTCCCTTATAAGAAATCGAATTCCTATAGCATATTATAGCACCAATTTCATAAGAGGAATTACTCTCAAGTCTAATTTTTTGTATGATTGGTTTATCAAGGTTTTATAGAGAACTTTATAAGATCGTTACAAAATATTTTTATTAGAGATTTATCATTTTATCATGAAGCTATCTTTAATAAAACCGTCAAGTCGCAAGCGTATTTAAATCTGGATTGGCTCACGAGAATATCTCATATAAAAATGTTTTATAGAATTCTTGATTTCGAACGTACAAGACAGCACTATAAAACAAATAAAATAAAAATGGTTACAAAATGGTCACATTGTCTTATAGTATGTCTTGCCTAAAGATGCTCACCAAGTTTGCGAACATACAGTTAAATTCGCGTCTTTTTTTTCATTTATTTAGTATATTTTTGGGTATTTTGGAAAAATGTTTTCGCTGGTGACTTTCAAATAATGTCCGGAATACGTATATAAAATTTCAAGTCATTTGAAAATGTATGCACATTGTCCAATACCTATCATAACAAATTTGTCGCAACAAGCACAGTTATAAGAAATATGAAGGAATGGCTGTGTTGCTCATCTCAGAATAGCAGGAAGAAAAGAAGTTGAAGTACTCTGAGCAAGTTTATTTAGAAATAACTGGCAAAGCGCTTTCGGCTAATACGCCATCTTCAGTGCCCCAATAGTCAGTGTAATGTGCAGGTGATATTTAACATCAAGATTATGAATAGCTTCTGAGCCCCTTTTCCAAAGGTGTTTGTCGGTCAGACATAATGGTCCGTTATGGATTAGTTTTATTGGTATGGTCAATTGATCAAAGGCGGGTACAGGTTTAAAAAAACATTACACAAAGCACGTACAAGACATCACAACACTTTAAAATTTGATGACTAGTCTAAACTACGCATTTTTTATTTTATATAAACTTGAATTGACCATGAGAGGTAGTACAGTACATTCTCACCTCTCATGGTCAATTCAAGTTTATATAAAATAAAAAATGCGTAGTTTAGACTAGTCATCAAATTTTAAAGTGTTGTGATGTCTTGTACGTGCTTTGTGTAATGTTTTTTTAAACCTGTACCCGCCTTTGATCAATTGACCATACCAATAAAACTAATTTTTGAACCATAACGGACCATTATGTCTGACCGACAAACACCTTTGAAAAAGGGGCTCAGAAGCTATTCATAATCTTGATGTTAAATATCACCTGCACATTACACTGACTATTGGGACACTGAAGATGGCGTATTAGCCGAAAGCGCTTTGCCAGTTATTTCTAAATAAACTTGCTCAGAGTACTTCAACTTCTTTCCTTCCTGCTACAGTTATAAGAGTTCGCCATATTTGGTAGGCGAACTTTGTCGGTCATTTTTTAGGTTGTAAAAACGTCATTATAAGAAAAACCTTCTAAATATCAGACAATTTAAATTTATTAGAGTAGGTTTTGTTTTTTATAAAGATCTTGAGGTTATGGAATTCAAAATATCAGGATAAAAAGTCCTTGATAGCCTCAAAATGCAGGTGCATGAAAATTTAGTTCATAATGTACCCATATACTAACGGTAAAATCAAATTCGCAAGTCAAATCAACATATTATCATGCTTGAATTTTTAATATTTTGCAATATGCTACTTGTCTAATAGTAGGATAGACTCCATTAATTTTTCGTCATTTACAGTTGATACTTTTGCAACACTTCTGATTTATTCTGCTCTGAATATACACAAAATTGCAGTGTAATTACCGCAAATATATCAACAATAAAATATATTCATAACTATTTCATAAATGTGTAACTTGGAACAACTTCACTCTTATTAGAGCTCTATGTATAGCAGTAGTAAAGTAGCTTTATAGTTGTTACCTAGAATCCCTGCCGATTCAAGGTACTATAACACTTTTTGCGGATGACACATCTATCGTTTGGCAACATGGGAATGCTTTTGTGTTAAATGAAATAATTACGACTGATATCGGTTTGATAAGAGGATGGTTCAATGATAACCTTCTCACTCTCAATGTGGAAAAGACGCGTATAATTTTATTCAGGGGTTCAGTTGAGGAAGTTCCTCTTGGCTCATGTCTTTTGGAGCATAAAGAGCTTGCAAAGTTTTTGGGCGTCATTGTTGACCGGTATCTAAGATTTGGGAAACACATTTCAAAGATTTGCTGAAGGGTGTCATCTGGGTGTTATGCCGTTAGGGTTGCAGCTAAAGAATTGGGCCCTCAACAGGCAAGAACCGTTTATCATTCTCTGGTTGAGTCGCACCTGCGTTATGGCATTGCGTTTTGGCGTAATGTTGATCAGGTGTTATTGAGCTCGTTGTTTGTTCTTCAAAAGAGGTCCATCAGAGCATTGTATGGAATGAGTCCTCGTGATTCCTGTAAATCTGTGTTTAGAGAGAAGAACATTTTGACACTGACTTCTCTGTTTATTTTGGAGGTAGTTACAATAATTTTCAAGCTCCAGGATAGATTGCTTTTTTCTGGACATGAGCATTTAACCCGTCAAAGTAACAATATCACCCTTCCTAGACCTACATCATCTCTAATACAGAAGTCCATTTTGTTTGATGGTAGGAGAATATTTGATCATCTTCCACCCAAGATTCGACAGTGTGAAGATATTCGAGAATTTGGGGCTAGTGTGAAGAAAATGTTACTGACTAAAGCTTATTACACCCTGACTGACTATTTTTTGAACCCCGTGTAGGAGTATTACTCATCTGTCTTTTTTAATGGGAAATTCAATACTGTTCTATATTAATGATTGTTGCTTCAAGTTTGTTTCATGAAGGTTAAGTACGGTTCTCACGAAGCGATTTTGGTTGAACGATTTTTGTTGGTCGACAAAAATCGCGAGCGATTTGTGTTTTCAAAAGACGATTTTAATAGAACGACTTTTGTTGATATAGCTTAGATAAAATAAGTTAAAAATAAATAGAGCAATAATAAAATAATTAAAGGTTGTTTAAACATGTCGCCCGATATAAAAAATATCTTGATTCAGGAATTAAGAATAATGTTGCCAAAAAAACTTCCAGAAAGAAACAAA
Organism: Orchestes rusci; assembly: GCA_958502075.1. Classification (NCBI taxonomy): domain Eukaryota; kingdom Metazoa; phylum Arthropoda; class Insecta; order Coleoptera; family Curculionidae; genus Orchestes; species Orchestes rusci. The sequence continues at coordinate 42,271,688 of OY293304.1, forward strand.
TATTTTGGTTAAGAGGTTGGATTTCAAGAAAGGACCGATCAGGAACCTTAAAAAGGCATTCAAAAGAGTTATTAATTGAAGATGAGGCTGGATAAAAAAATCCTTTACGTATGAGCAAGCCCATATTCACAAAACTTCTTCTTTGGCATCCTTGTTTTTTATCAATGGTGTGATTCCACAGGCACTCTTGTTGCTGATAATGGTCTAGGAACTTGAGGGTCAAAAAATCACTCCATATAAAATGTTTTTTTATGGGAAGTGATGTTTTCGTGCAATACTTTCAATATTTCAACGGAACAAATTTTGATAACTCCAACTTCTGACTTGTCACGATGTTAATTTTGAATTCGTTTAACGACGACCAGCCGATTCAAAGTTCAGAGCCTGGCAACTTTTTGTCGTTCAACAAAAGTTGTTCAACTTTTATTGAAAGCATGTTCTCATTGAATGATTGTCATTAAATTCGGCAGCGATTCTACGTTGACCATCAAAAATCGCCTAGTGAGAACGGGACAGAGCGATTGTCATTCAATTCCAAAGCGATTTCAAGTTGACCAATAAAACTCGACTCGTGAGAACCAAGGTTTTAAGCCGTTTCAACAACGAAAACACAAATCGCTCGCTATTTTTATTGTTCAACAAAAATCGTTCAACATAGATCGCCTCGTGAGAACCAGGCTTAGTGTAAAATATTTATGATTGTGATTTATATTTTGATTCACGTAACATTTTGAAGTATCTACTCATGCTTACTTTGTCAAGGATTGTTTATACATTTTCGACAATAAAGTATTTTTGATCGATTAAACATTTTAATACGACAAAAATATTTTATAAAGTGGTCCTTTTTCGTGTTTATAAGTGTGTTATTAATGTCTAAGAAATGACTATAAAAATATTTTTACGAGCAAAATATTTTACGAAACTCTTATATAACGGTCTATAAAATACTTAAAAACCAATTTGTGTCACATGGAGGCGCAGTGATAATCGTTTACTGGTGTATGAACTTCCTGAAGTATCCGGTGAGTCCAAGAAATGGTCTCAAGTGTTTTAGAGTTTTTGGTTGTACGAACTGTATGACGGCTTTAACTTAATTAGGATCAGGGCGTACTCCATCCTTTGATATTTCACGACCTAACTAAGTGATCCTTGACTGTAGAAATTTACACTTTGGTGACTGAAAAACGGCAGGAGCATTCGTTAATCCAAAACACATTCGCACAAATTCATTTTTATTATCGGGGAGTAGGTAGGAAGCCTACCTGGACCGACAGATCCCCCAAGAACAAGCGGGTTTTGTGAAAGGAAAAGGAACCAGGGAACAGATACTTAACTTGCGTCAGATCATAGAAAAATGTCGAGAGTACAACATCCCAATGATTATTTGTTTCTTGGACTATCGGAAGGCTTTTGATTGTGTCAACTGGAGGATGTTCTTTGTGAAATGGGAACGCCTAAACACCTAGTTTCACTCATCAGAAACCTTTACGAGTGCAACGAAGCGAAGGTACGAGTGGAGAGCCAACAGTCTGCGTCTTTTAGAACTGCCAGAGGAGTCCGACAGGGATGCATTCTCTCTCCTGATCTATTTAATATATATGGAGAATTTTTCTTATGAGGAAAGCTTCAGATGAGTGGGACAAAGGAATCGCAATTGCCGGCAAAAAGATTTCAAACTTGAGATACAGACTCTTAGCTGCATCGGAAGAGGAAATGTTAGACCTTCTGCACCGGATTGAGACCGAGAGCAATAAATGGGGTCTTAAAATAAACGCAGAAAAAACAAAAATTATGATTGTCGACCGTTCAAACGCACAGTTGACAGATGCTTTACGCAGGTTCCAGACCGTAGACCATTTTGTGTATCTGGGTTCCTGTGTATGCAACACGGGTTCAAGCGAGGGTGACATTCGAAGAAGAATAGGAATGGCTAAAAGTGCGATGAGCAGACTATCCAGGATCTGGAATGATCGTTCCATATCAAAAACTGTCAAGATGAAGCTGGTTCAGTCGCTGATATTCTCTATCTTTCGATACGCTGCTGAAACGTGGACAATTAAAGCGGCAGATCGAAGACGCATCGATGCGTTCGAGATGTGGTGCTGGAGGCGTATGCTCCGAATTCCATGGACGGCACGCAGAACCAATGACTCGATTCTCAGAGAGTTGAAAATACAGAACAGACTCTCGTCGGTGTGTCTGGCAAATGTTCTGAGTTTCTTTGGTCACGTTTTACGAAGGGATAATCTGGAGAGATTAATAGTTTCTGTCAACGTAGAGGGACGAAGATCAAGAGGGCGTTCTCCTGTCCGATGGACCGACCAGATTCAAAGGGCCACCGGTACCTCATTTTATGGATCCATAGACAAAGCCCAGGAGCCGAATTCCGTGTACTGTGGAATTCAACATGTTGAATACCACTGTTGATTTCAACATGAGGAAGCAAGGCGTGACAAAAATGTTATTCCGTGCACGTCTTGATATCACTTCGGCAATGTTCGTGTTTTGTCAAGACGTGTTTTAAAATCTTAGTGACTTTTTCATTTTTCCCTTAACATTTTTGACATTTCGTAGGGACTTTCAATTTTATTCTCTGGTGTTGGTGTATGTTGACGTGATAGTGGTATTTTTTTGTATTGAATCTGACTGACCGAAGTTATTCGAGGGGGTAATTCTGGGGTACCTGCAAAACTCACAATAATTTCCGTCTAGTTTTCGGAAAATAGCAGTACCTTGAAATGTTTCGATTATTTGGAAGAACCAGTGAGAAAAACTCATAATACATTGAAAATCGCGGAAAAAACTAACTTTTTGATGTTTGATACCAAATTCAGTTTAAAGAGATTTTTTTGGGAGAATATGTGAGTCTTTCTGTGTATCTCTACTCAGAAAAAAAAATAGTTTTGCAGCCAACAAATTTGGATAATATAACACGTGGGCACATGGACGTGAAGAAATAGAAAATCAATACCCAATTTAAAATACGTGGTTATAAAAATATAGGTACGTTTTGAGTCTCCCACAACTCATGTCCATTACCCTCGCGGCCTTTGGAATTGGAATTTTCATTATTGTTTGAAGAACAATAGGTAGTATATAATATCAATAAATTATCGGGATGCTTTTAATAAACTGTTTTTAGCGGATATTCTTGTGAAACCAACCTTTCAGACTGAAACGAATCAGAACAATCAAAAGTAAGTAAGCTGATTGCGCTAATTCATATTTTTTTTAATCGAATAAATAGGTATGTGAGTCATCCATCAAAATCTACGTTTCAATAACATATTTCATAACGGGAGAATGTGAGTTCCAATTTTAAAGAACTACCGACACATACCTATGCATTTACCAAGTGATTTACCTGCCGATGTTGTGAGTTTTGCCGCGAATTACTGATTTTGGTTTGGCATTTCAATGATATTTTGTTAATTTAGTCCTTATTTTGTATCACTTTTTGTAAAATTCAAGTTAAGTTATAACATATCGTATTTTTGACAAAACGTGGATATGAGATCTGTGAGCCACATGTTTATATTGAACCGATCCGTTCAAGTTGATGTTCTTCAGATTTTTTTTGCTCATGATGCATTTCTATCATTCTATCTTGCTTTCCTAAGGCTCCATTCTATCGACTTTGTAATAAGAGATGGTTGCTTCCTGGCAATACCGAAAAACACCTCCACAATGAAACTGAAACTCACAAAACGTAAACAAATAATGACAAATTTTGACAAATAATGAGAAATTGACAAATTCAGCTGATAGAAGTCGTGTGGATAAAACTAAACAACACGTCCTTACGTATTGAGTGAAGACAAGGGGACAAGTATGTCTAGTCGTGTTGACAGATGTGCACAGAATACAATATAAGCAGAGCGACGTGTTGCTATGAAATTCCACAGTACACGGAATACGGGTCCAGAATCGAAATCAATGGCGGGCTCTGACAATGCCGGTTGCTAATGATCACGATTCTCAGTAATGAGAGAACGACTGAAGAAGAAGAAGGTATGGCGCAACCTTAGAACAGGGTCAACTACACTTTGTCCTTAGATTTTAGGGAATTTTTATTGAATCTGGCAACGTCGCTCGAAAACTGGTCATCTAGCAACGACGCTTGATCTCGATATTGACAGATGTCATTTTGACATGACAGCTTTGACAGATGTCATTTTGACAGTTGACAGGGGATTTTTATAGCTTGATTCCCAGGATCGAGATGTGGGTGGGAAGTGATTTTATTCTCACCGAAACCAGAAAAAAAGATTTTCCGATAGCGAACCCACTTCCTTTGTAATTGTACGTGACTGTATAAACCAATACGCCACTGTGGTGCCTTAGAAAATTATGTAGATTTGAGGTACAGTTGGTACCGTTTTTTGGTCTTGTGAGTCAAGAGACAGTTTCGGTGGAGGACGGGGAAATTGGGGCCCCCTAGATTTGGGGTACGGTGACGGGGGAATTCGGGCCCCTGAATGTAGATTTTGGGTACGAGGACGAGGGAATTCGGGCCATCCTGCGCACAGGTTTCTCTCGTGGAGCAAGACAGTTTCGGTGTTTTGTGGGGGATGGGGGAACTCGGGCCCCCTGGATGTAGATTTGGTTGCTATTAGAATTAGATGACGCTGTTTCATTGTGACGTCATTGGGTTGCCTGTTGTGGAAGATGCCATGACGAAGTGGTGCTCTTGACGAAATTGTGAACCTAACGCTAGGAGAAAAATTTATGAGAACTTGTCATCTTATTTTTTAGTTCCCAAGTTCCCATAAATTTTTTTCCTAGCGTTAGGTTCACAATTTCGTCAAGAGCACCACTTCGTCATGGCTTTTTTCGAGGTTTTGTTTAATAAAAATTGTTTTTTCTCGAAAATGGTTCATTTTATCGACAATGAACAAGAGTACCTTTTCTTTAGCTTAATGTTCAAGGTATCCAAATTTATTTTTTTTAACTCCTTATCATACAGGGTGTTGAAAATTTGAGCGTTAAAATGTACAATCTAGTCCGTCCCTGGTAAACTAAACAACTATCATATTAAATTTTCATTGAATTATATTGAGTCGTTTAAAAGTTATTCAAGAAAAACCGATTTCCAGTGGGGTCCTTTAGGGGGCCGTATCTCCGTAGGGAGGGCCGCTAGGAAAAAAATTAATGGGAACTTGTCATCTTATTTTTTAATGTTCTATCTGAATCCGAGAGATCTCCCACATTTTCCCGGACACCCTGTATAATTGAAGGACAGTAACGGGGCTACGTTGGGGCGATCCCGATAGTTGAAAAACCTGCTTATATATATATATATACATAACATGATGCAGACACAGAAATAATATGAAAGAAATATAATTACCTTAAACTAAGATTGATTGCTGTCGGCTGCTTAACGAGCTCAAACAGAGTCTGCGGATTAGACTTCCTGACGTCCTTCAACCCCCGAAAGACAAGAGCATACTCCCCTCCAGCAAGATATCCAAGGTTCTTCTCCAAAATTGATGTCACTCGTTTTGGAAAAAAGACAAGGCTCTCTTCCAATTCCAGCAGTATGCACTTCCTGAATCCGCCATTGGTTTTTTTCCCAGCAACAATTTGTTGAGGGATGTTTAGTGGGAGGTTTTAAAGCTTGATCACAGGCTTGTCGTTTTGGGCCAAGCACACCGCATTAACAACAGAAAGGACCAAGCTATGCAAACAAAATTCTATAAAATAATTATTTGAAAAAAGTATTTACCTTTGACGCTATTCTGTTCTAACAACGACGAAGGCTTAACCCGTATTTTTTTTTTTTTGATATTAGTCGAAAATTGACGGCGAAGATATAACGCTTTGAAGTGTGCCAAAGAACATTTTTCAATTATTTAAAAGAGTATTTACCTTAAATGCCACACCTAGACACACAGAATGATCAAAAGTTCACAAGTGCTATCGATGACGTCTGACGACTAGGAACGCTTCGTATGGGCTGATTCACAAATCATGAAATAGATGTTAGCTGATAGAAACACATCCTTATCGGTAGCATTCCAAAGCAAACTGCAAATCGTGCAACTTCAGATTCAAAGAACAATGGTGCATTGTATTTGTGATTGCATTGCAAAATGCAGCTATTAGCACAACGGGAGCTACAAGAAATAATAGAACATAAACTTATTTCCGGTATATTTTATCTAAATCATCACTAATTCTATTGGGTTCATAGTACATAGTTTCCTTCAAACATTGGGTTTCTATGCATGGAGGTCTGCTATAAAGAGATGAAATTACATCGACAATATTGATATGTTCCATCTGATCTCTAAGTAATTCATGAATAATGCCAATAACAGTTGAATAGTATGCAGGAAAGTTCAGTTGTTCCAAATCATGCAGTCTTTTTTTCACAAAATGTTCGTTTGAGGTGCACAGGTCTTGGATGTTATTTTCAGTCAGATATAAGGTTTGAGATTGTTTTGTTATTGAAACAAGTTTGAACTGGTTCTCGGCTTGAACTTCGCTGATGATAATATCTTTACCCGAAATGAATCAGAGATGGGCCCTACACTTGAAATACCCCATCAGCATCCACTTTAGATGACTAATCAAAAGGTTCCACTCAAATTCTTCAAAAATTAACATATTTTGATCACTAACAGGTATCCGGATGATGGGTTCAACATTTCTGTTCAATTCCACATATATCGCAATGTTGCTGCTAGCTGAGTAGGACATTGTGCTGAGTAACGAATATTCGGCTACAACTTCCGTTGCTTCTGTTATCTCACCCTGCTCATTCTCGTCTATCCCTAGATGTTGCGCTTCCTGAGCTTGATCATTCTCAATTTCTGTCAGCAGTTGATGTTTTGACTGTGTTGCTGTACCTATTTCACTTGATTGAGGATGACGACGACGACAACCATACACCTTCAATACTCAAAGTTTTCTGATTGTGGAATCAGAAAGAAAATTTCTATTGCAGATAGGCATGCGCAATGACGTTCCACACGTATAAAATATCGCTGGAAATTATCCAACTGTTGTGAGAATTATCAAATCCAAGCCACTTGACATATACTTTTTCCCCTTTTTACGTAGCACTTTTTCCACCAAATAAACATCCTTTTGTTTTGTATTTTGTAATTCTTGCTCGTAGAATGCTCCTTTTATCGGATGACCATTTATATCTTCAAGCAGATATGTCACTGGATTAGTAGTTTTAACATCAACAATCTTGAATAGCTCAGTGTCCATTTCGGAGTATATTTCTTTTCAAATACGTGCTTTGCTTTACTAATGCGCACCACATCGCCAATATGGATTTTTCGACGATTTGCAAATATTTTATCGTGACTGTGAACAGTATTTAGCAGACCCTTTTCTTGTTTTTTGCCCATATCATGAGGCTTCATTTTGGTCACACTATGTTTTTGTGAATTATAGCTTTTCACAATATCCTGTAAAATATCCATCCACTTATAAGTCCCATGCAAACTGAAATACTTGAATAGTTTTTCTCTAATCGTTTGTATGGAACGCTCAACCATAGCCGCTTTTTTATCTGTATAGGTGTAGTGGTTTATGCCATATTGACGCATCAATCGTTGAAAATGTCCATTGTAGAATTCCTTTCCTTGACAAATTTTTTGGACGATGTGATTGTTTGAGAATTTTCGCAAAGGCTCGACCTACCTCGTCACATGACTTGCTTTTTAATTGTTCAGTCCACACAAATTTTGAAAATTAGTCTATGATGCTGAGAAAATATATGTAGCCTTTGGTATCTTTCGCATACAAATCCATTTGCCTCAAATCAACTTGCCACAAGTCATCCAATCCCTTGATAATTGTACGGCGATGGGAAAAATTTCTTCTTATTGCTTTGAACAGCAGTGATGAGTTGAACTTTTTCTTTGGAAGGTGACGTCATCTTCACTTGACTGCTTCCACTGTAGTCACGTCGTTAACAAAAACATGATTTTATTCTGACCTCGATATATTTTTTTAACTTATTCAGCTCCTTTACACTTTCGGCAACATGAATTCTCATCTTAGATACAAGATTCCATTTGAGATTAGTCAGAGCCTCGTCGGCATATTTTCTGTTAACTGCATCAAAATCGTCGGTTGGTGATTTCAAGTTAAAAAATGTCACGTTCTCAACATCAATATCACCGTCAGCTGTGTGAGGTAACGTCTGTGTTGGCCTCGAATAGGTTGAAGTTGCTGCTACAAAGTGATGTCGGCGACCAAACCTGTCGAGACTCATCTTGTAAATGAGTCACCCACAAGCTGAGTCATGCTTGATATATAATTTTTGCTTTTCGAAGCTCCTCAATAATCGATAAGGTTTCATTATCGTGTGAAGTATTTCCAGCTTGTTTGGAAGCGAGTAGCCTGAGCCGATCAACCAATTCATTCACATCATCCCAATAAACATATTCAATGGGATTTGTATTAGTTTATACCAGTTCCTCTTTTCTTACCCCTACTACTACTACCACTACTACTACTTAGGGGTAGCTGAGACCATGCTTTTTTTGCTGTCGTTAACCCTGATTGTGATTTTTCACGCGGAGACTCCGCTAGTAGTTGTTGAATAATGTTCGTTTATTTAAATCCTGAATTTCCTTTAAGTCGACCATTTGCTGTATTTCCGATTCGATATATTAGTTTTTCGTATAACTTCTTTGAAAATAGATAGATCTTTGTCAGTATAGTTGTTAGGATTCCTGTAAAAGAACACTCCGATGACCTCGTTAGCCAACGTCGATCTGTATATGACTTCATCATATTCAGGACCATGACTTTGGTCTAAATTATCCGAGCCCTTATGATCATCTACTATGTACTCCCTTACGATTTGAGGATATTGATCAAGGTAATCCTCTGGCACCGTCACATCTTCCTCTGCCTGTTGGTTTGCTTCTTCAAAAACATCATCATCATCAATGACAAAATCATCCTTGGCTACAATTTCATGTAGAGGAAGAAACTCTTTTTTGCCGTCTTCACGGTATCCGCTGACGTGTCATCATGATCATCTGGTTCTATGGCCATTGGTGTGAGCTGTATTTGGTGTTTTTTCTGTTGAACTTCTTGTTTTTTGACAAGACGTTCAAGGGGAGTTGTAACGGGTTTGAGAATCCGGGTCAGTTACTCATCCTTTTCAGCCCTGTTCAGCTTGGGTGCAAGATATTTTCTTCTAACATCTCTAGCTAAACTTGCTACTTTCGACTTGAGTTTCATGTCATCCACGCTGAGAACCTTCATTGCGCGCGTGTGAGTGAGTGAATGACTTTAGTCTACAACCCTTATATACTTATCAAATACTCCACGATAACGACCATGATTCAAGTCAAAATCCTTCACAACCACTAGTGCACTGAATTTATTTTCATTCCAAGATTTGCTACACATCATTTTATGTGTCTCGTAGGACATGTCAGACGTTACATGCTCATCGTATACATGCTTCAGATTGATGTCATCCTGTTTGAATAGTACAATTGTGTTACAATTATCTCGTATCAGTTGTTTGGGGATTTTGGAGTAGGTCTGACATATATGAACAACATCAATATCTCTATGTCTACCCATGCAAAAATGGGTTCGAATCTTTTTTTGCTTCTTACATGCAACATCATCAAATATGAAAACAGAATTTTTTCCTGCTGACGTGGGATCCTCAATCAAATCATTGTCACCATATGGATAGAATCCCATACCCTTCACAATCTTCAAAACGTCCTCCAAAAGCTTGTATTTGGGTTGAAGGAGGGCTTTTAAATACACGTAGACATTTTCAAATCGCAAGCCATTTCTACCGAATAAAAGTGCCAAAAGGCTGTTGGTCTTCCCGCAACCACTTGGGCCAAAAATTATCACTCGAACATAATTTGGTAATAATTTGCTATGTTTGCTGTTATCCTCTTTTTGAACTGTATAGAAGTTTTCCACAGGAAGTCAGAGGCTTCGCGCTTCTACCTGCATAATGTGGAAGGACGAAACAATTTTTGTTCTTTGTGGTGATCACGCGTACTATTTATAGAAATTTACATGATAAAAAAGGTCTTCGCAGAACTTAGGAAATCAGTCTCATGTTGACTTTCGAGAATAGCGGTCGAGGTGTAGTCAACTCTCTCATAAATAGACCACCATTCGAAGTGCATATACCAGGATATCAGTATTGTGGACCTGGTACAAAATTGGAGAAGCGTCTACAACGAGGAGACGCTGGAATCAACCCACTCGACGCTGCTTGTAAACAACACGATATAGCCTATTCTGAAAACTCCTTGTTATCTGACAGACATAGGGCTGATTTAGAGTTTGAAAATCGAGCTCGAGAACGAGTGAAAGCTAAAGATTCCAGTTTTGGTGAGAAAACAGCTGCTTGGTTCGTCACTACCGGAATGAAAGCAAAAAAGAAAATGTGTATGGGAGTGCAGCAACCACGTCGTCCCATCACATTCAACAACAATGTGGTGAAGCCTGTAATCAGATCTCTGAAGAAATTTGGTGATGAAAATAATGTGCAAAAGAAAAGTTTGTTGGCGTTGCGGGCGGCACGGTCAGCAGTGAAAACAGCTGGTGGACGTCAAAAAATCGAAATTCCCAGAATCATACTCATCCCAGCTAGATCGGATGGAATTTTACCCCGATACCGATTTTCTCTGCCTTGAGAGCTCTAGGATCGCTTGCTCAGGGTACTACAGCTATAGCCAAGACAATAGTAGATGTAAAAAATGCAAAGAAAAAGTTTGACGAAGATCACCGACATAATCAAGCAATGGGAGTGCTTGGACGAAACGGATCTGGACTGTTCTTGAAAAAAAAATAAGCGCGGTGGATTTAAATTATTTTTAAAGAAGCAGCAGCCAAAAAACTACCAGTGAAGCTACCCAATAGAGCATTGTATGATTATGAAGTGGATAAATTTGTAAAGAAATTAAATGTACCATATGTTCGGGGCGTATTCATGAGAGACACTCTTCCAAACAGATCTAGATCTAAGGAGAGCGCTGTAGTCAATTTGGATACAAACGAAAATACTGGAACTCATTGGGTAGCTTACATCAAGCGTGCTGCTAACGTGCTATACATTGACAGTTTTGGTAATTTGAAACCGCCCAAGGAACTTGTGAACTATTTGGGTGAAAATGTTAAAATCACCTATTGTCGAGAACGATATCAAAAACTCAATTCAAACACCTGTGGAAATTTATGCGCATTGACTTTCTCTATAAAAACAGCTTCAGACAGTGAAATCATCATCAGTCATGTCAGTGACTTTCACGTTCAAGGGTCGTGAGTCTATTCTTTCTACTGATTTTAGTAATCCCATCCGATTCGATCCAAATTATCAATACGGATAAGCTTTGATTGAATTTCACTCATACAACTCGATTTCGAACATTGATAACAGTGGTCGATTCTACTTTTATGATAGTCGCAACGGATTAAACGGATTAAAATCTATCAAAATACCCTCAAGTGCTTACGAAATCACAGATTTAGAAAACTTTTTGAAAAGTAAATCGAAAATATCTTTGAACAAAAATACCAGTGAAGAAGACGTGTTCTTCCTACGACCCAACAGTAATACATTAGAGTGTGAAACTTTTCATAGAGATTTTACCATCCATTTTTCTGAAGGAAACTCGCTTTCAAAGCTATTGGGGTTTCCAAGTCGTACTTTGGAAGCCAATATCGTGCACGAATCAGATCTACCTGTGAAAATCGTGAAAGTCCGAACTATCCATATTGATACTAATATAGCCAGTGGAGCGTATTACCACGACAGACCATCACACACATTGTATGAGTTCCCCATAAGTGTCGATCCTGGATTTGCTATTGACGTGATACCAAGAAATTAAATTTATCTACCAGTTAACACAAATGAAATAAATAACATTACGCTGAGAATTTCAGATAAAAATTTTGAACTTGTGGATTTTCGAGGCGAGGAGATAATTATCAGATCGGAGCTGAAAAAATGGTCCTAGTGATTGATGTCTATAGAACAAACACCTCCACACAAACGGAGTCAGTGTTGAGATCATTCTCAACAAGTAAGAAGCTCGCGCGCAAAAAATTGGGTGGACATTAAACCAGCGCAAATAAGCACTTTCTACAAACGCTTGGCAATGTTATCAGAACGTTTTCTTGACGTCTATAGAAAATCCCAGGATTGCGATTCAACTAACCACATTGAAACGCGTATCTACCGTTTGTAAAATCATTTTTGAACAATGATAATGTTGAGATAACAATCAACAGGAATGACGTTTGGCTACAGATGTCCGATGCTGCTCCGATCATTAAAGGAAAAGTGCTGAAAAATGCTGCAGAAACAGGGAGAGTTCAATTGGTTAATAATGCAGGTGAATTCCTGTTCAACTCAATCACCTACGAATTGAATGGAATTGAGATGGAGCATGTTAAGAAACCTTGCATCGTAAGCTTGATATTATAATTTATAATTGTACAATTTATGCTTTCATTAGTTATAGTGTTATCTTTAAAATCTGATTCCGGAGCAATGCTGGAACCAGCTCCAGGCAAAACAGGCATGCTATCCATTATTGCCAAAACTAGAATTCATATTTCAAATTTTTACATACATAACATAAATTAATTATACCGCTTCACTTACCTGTAAACCAATAATAAACAGATTACAAAGCTTCTATAAAGTCCGAATAAACTATGACAGTATCTTGAAAATAATATGAACAAATATAAAAATGAGTACCGATTTTTTCTGGAAGATCAATAACTTGAGAACGGCTGGGGCAATTTGAGTCATTTTTTTTAAAATTGTTCCTTAAAGTCTTGGGATTGTTTTTATGGCGAGATAAGCTGGAAAATCCCTCGAAAAAACCTGAAAACACAACTTTTTATTCGTGATGTCACATGTCACCATTCCGTGACAAAACAAACTAATGTCAATGTCAATGAGTAAATTCAATAGGCGCGTTCGAGTTTCCGCTCTAAACACGCACGAAGAGCGTAAACTCGAACTCACCTTATGATATTGATGTCAATTCAAATCATAGACCTGAGAAATGAAAGAGACTCTTAACTCTACAGCATAGCAGTGGCGGCCATTTTCAATATCAAGACAAAAATGACATTATGAAAGAAGAGTATTTCTATTTTTTCCCATAAAGAGATGTTGTTTGCGACTGTTAGAATATCTACCCGTTAATGCGAGTTACAGACTAATGGCCGATTGCACCAACCTATTTTGAGGATACTTAACGCTAAGGGACCCTTACCTTGACAATTTTGCATGCACAACTGTCAAGTTAAGGGTCCCTTAGCGTTGAGTATCCTCAAAATAGGTTGGTGCAATCGGCCATAAGTCCAAATTAATTTTCAGAGTTGATACTACGTCCATACAAAAGTTAAAACTAAAACAGAATCATAGGTCAGGACTGATAAAGCAACGTTGCCATAATGTTAAAATAGGTGCATTCAGTGAACGTGAACATAAAACTAAAACAGTGCTCATGCTGATTTTATCCAGGCTTATATCCTATCTAATATATAAATTTGAATCCCGTTTTTCTTGGTCATTCCATCACTTGAGAACGGCTGAAGCAAATTAGGTGTTTTTTTTTTCAATGTTCTTTGAAATATGAGGAGTGATGTTATGAAACGGAAAATTGGAGAATTTCCCTCAAGAACCCGAAAACACAACCTTCCTTTCTTTGACATAGTGAGGTTATGTTTGCATAGTTTTATTATCTGCCAATGGATTTTGGTCAAATAATTATGTATGTTCTAATTTGGTGTTGGATCAAAAATTGACCAAGTGCGGTTATGTTTGCCTAATTTTGTTATTTTCCAAAAGATTTTGTCCAAATTAGATAATAATATCGTAGGTTCTATTTGGGATTTGATCAAAACATGAAAAAAAAAATGACATGGTGAGGTCATGTTTGCATATAGTTTTGTTATTTTCCAAACGATTTTTTTCAAATCAGATATGTAGGTTCTATTAGGGATTTGATCAAACATTACATACATAGTGAGGTTATGTTTACATAGTTTTGTAATTTGCCAGAAGATTTTGTTCAAATAATCATGTAGGCTCTTATTTGGGGTTTGGTCAAGAAATTTAACAAAAATTGACCAAGTGAGGTTATGTTTGCCTAATTTTGTTATTTTCCAAAGGATTTTGTTCAAATACGATAATATATCGTAGGTTCTATTTGAGATTGGATAAAAACATTTTTTTTTTAAATGACATAGTGAGGGTATATTCGAAAAGTTAATATATTAAATAATAATATCTTTATTTAGCTAAAAAAATGCTATACAGGTTACATTAATAAATGGTGTATTACATAACAAAATTGAATGCTGATAAAATAAATCAATAAATAAAATAAACATTCACTATTATTGAACATGTTCTAAAATATACTGACGGAGACAACTCTTAAATTTAGGAAGACTATCACATTCTCCGATACTAGGAGGTAAACAATTAAATTCAAAGAGCCCTTCACATAACACTGAATTTGACATTGAATTGGTGTTTGTTTTGTCTACTAAAATAGAGTCATTTCTATTGCGTGTATTATAGTTATGGATTTGTCTAAAGAAGTTTACTCTACCATACACATATTTGGGCAAAATGCCTTTTTTTATTTTGAAAATAAATACAAATACATTATACACGATTTTTTGTTTAACGGAACACATGTTTAATACACTCAACATCAATCTAATTGGGGTGTATCGGTTACATTTGAAAATTGTACGCATGGCTCTATTTTGAATGCGTTGGAAGTTATCCATTTGGCATGTTATAAAATAGAGTACTGCAAAATTCTAGGTGTGGTGCAGCAATTGAATTGTACAATAAAATTTTGGTTTGCATAGATAAATGTCTGCCTACTCTTGAGATGAAGCCGACTTTTTTAGAGAACTTTCTCATGATGTACTCCGCATGTGCGGTAAAACTAAGATGAGAATCGAGAACTACACCCAAATACTTAATATTATCGCTATATTCTAACTCATTGCTATTTATATATACACTTATATTTCTAGGAACAACGGTACTGAGTCTACTTTTCTTTCCAAAAATACAGAATTTGCTCTTTTCGACATTAATACTTAATTTGTTATTACAAAGCCATTCATAAACTAATTCTAGATCACAGTTTATATCACTTCGCATTTCCTCGATGTTGGTTTCCGTTACGTAAAGCATGGTGTCATCGGCAAACAGCTTAATTTTTGATTTTTTAACGACATTGACTAGATCATTTATATAAATAAGGAACAGTAAATGACCCAATATTGTTCCCTTAGGTACACCATTTTTGACTAACATAGGGCGAGAAGTAGAGTTTCCATATTTAACAATTTGTGTTCTGTCACTTAAATATGATTTGAACCAATTCAAAACACTGCTCCTCAGGCCCATATGTTTCGGCTTCAACAAAAGAATGTTGATATCTATCGTTTCGAACGCGCGTTTGAAGTCCAGGAAGACTGCTATCACCAACTTGTCTTTATCGATTTATCTGGCAAACTCATCGCAAATATGCACAATAACTGTCTCGCACGAATGACGCGGTCGAAAGCCCGACTGGTTTGATACTAAGATATTGTTTCTATTACAAAAATCAAGGAGCTGGTCTTTAACTGTAACTTCTAGAACTTTTCCATATACCTGCACTTTATCGATTGGCCTGAATTCACTGCACTCTTTGGTGTTTGTCACTTTCGGCACAGGAGAAATTTCTGAGCACTTCCAGGATTTTGGAAAAATTCCATAAGACAAAGATGTATTTATTGTGTCCAATACTCTGTTTCCGACTGCAAAGAAAGTATCCCCGAATATCTTTGTTGAAATTCCATTTTCTCCCCCTCCTACCGTTTCCAATTCCATGACATATGTTTTCAAGTCCTGCATGGTTATCAGGCTGAATTCACTCAACTCTTCCTCTGCTGGTTTAACTGATTGAAGAATCATTTCTGAATTAGCGGTCACTGGGATTCCAGAAATTATGGATTCAATACTTTCAAGGAAAAATGTGTAAAACTCCTCTGCGATATCTGCTTCATTTATGTTATGTTATTTTCCAAAAGATTTTGTTCAAATAAGATATGGAGGTTTTAATTTGGGTTTTGATTTTAGAAATTTGATAAATTTTTTTTTCAAAAATGTGAGGTTATGTTTGCTTAATTTTGTTATTTTTCAAAGGATTTTGTCCAAATTAGATGTGTAGGTAAGTTTTATTTGGGATTTGAAGGGTTGTGACAATAGATACGTTTTCAGTTTACACATTTCAAAAAAATCACGCTAGAAATGTTGTCAGATATTTAACATATCATCTTAACTGAAAATCGCTGGGAGGATTCTTATTATTTTTTATTTATTTGTAATGTCTGCGCCCCGAATAACAGAATAATTATTGAACCATCGAAAAACTAAAAAAAAAAAGAAAATTGTGAAACAAATTTATTTAGCACAACATTAATTATTGATTATGAGGCAGTATGGAATTTGCCGGGTCAGCTAGTGAACAATAACAATGAAATGAACACCAAAAACACAAAAACTCAACAAAATAATATCACTTGGAAAAATTAGGAAATTCGATTCTGTGCTAATATTGTGAATCAAAATTAAAATGTAATGTTAAACGCTTGACATATTAAAAAATGACGGTGATTTCTTATAAAATATGGGCTATATCGTCTGCAATCTGCAAGTCTGCAGTGGGATTCTGATTCGACCAGTCGTTACGTCTCGTTACGGGACCGGCAGTCAAGATCGGTGTCGGTATCGACTGAAATGCGATTCTAATTCGGTCTCGTTTAACGTACCGTTTTCACTCGTAGCTGCCTAAGTTCACACTTATTATTTTTATATGTTGGGGGAATATTTTCATTTAGCAAATACGATTACCTAGATAGATGTTGAAAATGATCATATAATGTTTGTAAAGGCTTCTGGAAACTCGATTTTCAAGAATATGATGTAAAAGAGCTTACTGAGGCGAGGCAAGAGTCAACCACGGCTTCTTCTCACTTGGTTGGAGAACGTGTATTTTTAAACTCAACGTTGGTTTGTATCACAAATTGACCAAGACCGTCTTTAAAAATAGTGAATTTGAGCTGAGTCCTTTATGGAACAAATCCTTGAGTCAACAGTAAAATGTTTTGTTGATAGTTTATGCAATAATGCAACAAGATTCCAACTTTTGAGAAACTGCTTTTTTTTTTTTAATGCGGGCGAGTCATTGTGCTTTCTTCTTCTTTAAATCGTAGTTGTCCATAAGCATAAGCTGTCCGTGGCATAACCATACAAATAAATCAATTAATTACGAGTTGAACTATCCTCATCTGAAATTGAGGAGCAAATTGATTTTCCACTCACGGAGTGACGTGAGGGATCATCATTTTCTTTATAATTCGTCAAGAGTCAATGAAATGGGAACTGATATCGTCAAAAAGTTATGAAAATGAGTTGGTTTTCTTCCAAAACCCTGATAGGGGCCTCATCAATTTGTGAAAGTATTTAAAAAAAAATAACCAAAATCAGTAATCACCACAATCAAACTAGAATAATAATATAATCATAATAATGTTTGTATATATTTTTTATCTTTGATGTTTATTCACTCACAATCGCGCTCAAAAATTGAAAACTACTGTCAAATATTTGAAAAAGTGGTGAACACTTCTGAAAAGTAAGGTTTGTTTATCCATTTCGGGACCTCCGATGGTCTCGTCTAATTTGACATTCCAAAACAAGACGTGGACGAGAGCTTTCGACGATTAGAATCGCAAACTGGCCGTAGTCGTGACGTGACGTCTCGAAATAGCGAATTAGAATTCCAGCGCTGAAGTCATTTTTCTGACAATTTCATTGTCCGTCAACCTAACATTTAACCATTGAACTCGATACTACCGTACCTGGAAGGGACCCATCCGTGCTGTTTTCATCGAGTTGACTGAAGACAAATTTTCGACTAGAAAGAGATAGAGACAGAAAGGAGTGTCCATCTTTGTCATATCTATTGACATAATATATTAGCAGTGTTTGTTATGCACCACTATAGTGCATACTTTTTCACACTGCAACACTCAGTGTGGCTTTGTTTGTGAAATGTTTGTCTGTTTTTAAGGATAGAATCTAAGTACGTTTAGTGAAGATATTCTATCCTAAAAACCAGACAAATATTTCACAAGGAAAGCCACACTGAGTGTTGCAGCTAATATTATGTTCAATCAATATGTAGCTTTCTATAGTTTGGGTGCCAGACAAAATGGTTAATTTCTGCAGTGCATTTGGGTGTGGTAATAAATACACTCCAGAAAAGCAGATTTCATTTTTTGGCCAAGTGATATAACTCCAATTATCAAGGACAAGGGCACCTTAAGTATACCTACACGAAATTGTCCTAGTTTAGGGCCCTACTTACACTCCTGCAGCAGGGGCAATCTAGGCCTGCCGCAGGAGAAACTTCCTTGTAAAGTACGTTTCGTTTTGAAAATGTGACAATTTCACATCCTGTTCGAGTTCGTTGGTACTACTAACATCATTTCCAAAGTTTGTTTTCTCATATCTTGCTTGAAATAATGCTAGAAAGGTATGAAGGGGCCCCTACCGCCCTGCTTATAGAAGGCGATCTGGGAAATTGCCCCAATCGCCCTGCCTCCTAGAGTGCCCCTGCTTCAGGCGTGTGAGTAGGGCCCTTTAGGAATTGACGATGGTAAACACTCCAAGAAATGCAAGAGTTCTATTCGGACATTCCTCAAGCCCCCTATCAAAAAACACCATATTTATTAGTTTTAATGTGACCTCAAAAATAAAAGTATTTTTATTTTAAGCTTTTATAGTTTTCCAAGTTTATACCTTAATACCTTCACTTCACTCAATACACAGGTTAAACATATAAATCACCCTGCGCCTACTACCTACCCTGTATTTTCTCAACTATTTAATCGAATTACGGATCATCTAAGTATACTTCATAATTTAGTAATTTGTTTCTTATTTTGCATGTTTCCAGATAGTTATTTGAAATATATAAATCCATACAATGATAATCAAGACTACTAAGTATGCACAGAATTGTGGTCATTTTTTCCAAGCAAATCAACCGCTTTTTCAATTTATCTTCAAACTATTTGAAAACCTCCGACTTCCCATAAGGGCAATGAGTGTGACAAAGATAGCAACCCCTTTCAAGTCCAATCAAAATATACCTATGCGCCAAAAAAATACGACTTAAATTGCCTCAGCTGTCGACACGACAGGGGCCCTTCCAGTTACGTAGTATCGAGTTCAATGCATTTAACCCTCCAAAACGGTTGTGTCAATGTTCTCCTTCCACATACAGATCCGGCGGGCTGTTGCCAATACACCACGAAACGGTATTTACAAGAATTATTATTCTAACAATAATAAATTACATTTACCTGTATCCCGAAAACCAGACTACACATTTCTATTCAAGACACAATGACAATATGTTCACCTACAAGACCTTTCAAACTTGAATTTGGTTCGAAAATGCCTCTTAGGAATTACGGCCTATCATTGAGTAACACCCTGTGTAGACAAAAATGATTGAAGTTGAAACTTTGTTCAGTTGTAATTTGCGAAAACACACATCGTTACATTGAAATGCTAGTAGGATTTTTCTAGATCCACCTTTATAATGAATAATTTTTATAAATGTATGTGAATAATTTCCATTATATTATATCGTTGTGAACGATAATGATAATTGATGAATAAAGTGAAAAAATCCATTCCTACTATACTTTTCTTCCATGCATCGCATTGGGTCTGTACCGTAGTGAACAATGTCTGAACAAATTGTGCGCCCAGTCACTGCGATACAGCTCATGAAGGCTCTGTAGCGTTGTAAGGAATGCCGATACCTACGCATCTCGGTTGCCATGGACCAAGTTGCACTCAATCATTGGAGTACCATCTAGAAGATAAAGTTATTCGACCTCCATTTCTATTGATTCAATCTATATAATCACAATACTACTTTTTTTTCCATGGCAACACTGCCCTGTCAATTCAAATGGGCGTATCTGCACATTTTGTCAAAAATGAGTTAAAAGCATATACAGGTTCGTTTATGAGATATCTTCGCATATATTAGCACAAAAAGGCGTATACGGCTTTGCTATGTCTAGGAATCACCTTAAAAAGAAAGGCGTATCTGTATTTTCATCAACTTTGTTAACTCAAAAAGACGTGAGTGATATTGTTACGAGAATAAGTCGTATGTGCACAGTGTGTTAGAAATAAATGGCGTATCTACAAGACCAATTCACAGATACGCCCTTTCTTATTAACATCTGTTATACAGTATGTTCGCAGATGCGGTTAACAAGAGGTGAAATGAACTAGAAATTGAAAAATAAAAATAAATTCTTTACAAAAAAAGTCTGCTTGCTGAAAAAATGGGAGCTCCGATGAGAAAATTTTTATTATACAGGGCATCTCAAAAATGTAAAAACATAAAATTATACAAGAGCAAAAATTCGTTTTTTGGCCTTTTAAAGTTCAATGATAAATAAAAAACTTGGTCCAAATCTAGTCCCAACCTGAATCCGAACTCACTGAAAAAAATTCGGATTTTGTTTTAAAGAATTGAACAATTTTGCAAGTCAGCATTTTACCACTTCCATATTATGACTCTTATACCTACAACAACATGTAATCATGAACAAGCATAAAAGTCATAATATACAAGTAGTAAAATGCGGACTTGCAAAATTGATCATTTTTTTTTTTTTATTATAAATTGAAATTTTCTTCAGTAACTTCGAAACTATGGTTTTGTTCAAATTTGAAGCAAGTTTTTCATTTATCTTTTCACGTTGGAAGGCCAAAAAAAAGGCTCTTGTTTAATTTTATGTTTTAAGATTTTTCAGACGCCCTGTATAATAAAAATCAATTTTCTCGTCGTGACTCCTATTTTTTTGGCAAGCAGACTTTTTTATCAAGAATGACTTTTTGTCGTATGCATGGTAGGTCGTATCTTTCAAATTTTGGTCCATTTCACCTCTTGTTAACCGCATCCGCGGACATACTGATGCGTATATGCGAATGGGAAACTTGTCTCAAATGTCTTCATTGCTTAATTCGAAAGTCCATGAAAAATAAGGAGAACTGTTTTTTCTTTTTGATGTTAGTCGACAATTGGAGATATAACGCTTTGAAGTGTGGTAAAGTTGCAATGTTATGACGTCATAACATTGTAACACCATGCTCAATATATCTATAAATACAAAACTTAAAACTTGAATAACTATTGGAAAAATCATATTTTTACGAAATAAAAAAAATACGTATCGATTTTGTTGCGATTTTCTTCAGTTTGCAAATAAAAAAAAACGATTTAATTTTTCATGCAAGTTCCCAATTATCGGTGTATTTTCTAATCTCAATATTAATATTATTATTATTAGTGGTTAGGATTTTGATTCTTTCGCGTTTATCAAGTTCTCTTTTCTTTTCTACTTATTATCAAAACTCTATCTTATGATAAAATTCAGAGGCGTATCTGTTATTTGCATTGTTTATGTTAGTCGAAAAGGGCGTATCTATCAAAACTCTTATTTGAAATCAAATTTTGGAATTCGAACGATACAATAGAATAACTATCACTATTCATATTTATTCTGTACAATCAAAGTTCTTATTTTAGTAAAACATCATGGCGGCATAAGTTAAAACATAAATATTCAATTTTTTCGGTTCTTTCTTCTAGACAGATACGCCCCTTTGAATTAACAGGGCAGAACAGGGAATGTGAATTTTAATTTTTAAACATATTTAAACTTGAATATCTTCTGAACGACTCATCAAGATATAAAACTAAATATTTTTGAAATCAGGAAAATAAGCTCTTTTATAATATACAGAGAGTTCACTCCAAAGTGTCTCCACCCCTATAAAATGTGTGTTCATCAACCGATTTTTAATTTTTTTCTGTTTGTTTGATAGGTCCCTACAAACACCTCTTCAAGCATAATATGCCAACTTCGTTCCAGGGGCGCGGTCATACTTATGATAATTGTGGGAGTTCAAAGGGAGTCCAATTTCAGAAAATGTTATTGGGGCGTTTTCTAGAAAAAAATTGTCAAAGAAATCTCAATCAGCATCTCCAAAAACACCCCTGTACACATTTTCAAAAAAAATAATTCTGTGTTGGTTTTTTTTTGTTAGTCTGTTAATTTAATACTTACACCATTTATTGTGCCTTCCTGTGCGTTTTTATTTGCAATGCAGATGTAATTGCAATTCCTGAATGAGTGTTTTGAACAAAATATCATCAACACCTTATACAGGGTAGTGCGGCAATGGGGTTTAATTAACGATTTTCATTGAACTTGAGACCATTTTATTCGGGCACCTTGTAAATTAGAAAGTTGAGAATTTGTACAGAGAATTTTTCCCTTGTCAATTTTTTTCTAAAAAATGCCCTTATATTATTTTATGAAATTTGACTTCCTTTAAACCCTCACAATCACCCATAAGTACGCCCCTGGAACCAATTTCGAACATCCTCAAAAAGTGTTTGTCGATAACTATAAAAAAAAATGAAAATCGGTTGATAAACAAAAGTTTTACACCTTGGGGTGAACACCCTGGATATATACAGTGCGTTTTTTTAAGATGGAACATAGGGATACCCATGTTGAATTCTGTTCATGTAAGCAGTACTTCTATTCGTAGTACACGGCTGAGACTTGCCGAAGATGAACTTTGTTGCTTCGAGATTATGTTAGTTCATCAATTACGCCTGAATAATCTGGAAAAGGACTCAACAAATGCTTTAATTTGTCAGAAAGTGATACTTTAAACATGCCTGGTTTATGACGGTGACAGCCAATTTTCTGACATATCTTACTCACACGTTGAACCGTTTATCCAAAAGATAATTTTTGATTTTCATTATTATATTATACTCTTAGAAATAAATGTGATCAAAATAATTTGACAATGAAGTTATTGGTTGACAATGGCATATACAAGGCTGGTAAATAGTTATTACTTTCCAATCAATGATAGTATTTTATTAAACGAGCATATAATGGGCCAAATATCACACGAGATTAAAATTTATATCACGAGCCGAAGGCGAGTGTTATTAATTTTATTCAAGTGAAATATGTTCATTATATGCGAGTCAAATACAATGCTTTATCTACAACTGTCAAAAAATTTGGAAAAAAAATTAACTAAATATAGCCAAATATAGTTGTGTTTAGGCCCACTGCCCGTGAATAAAGAACCCGCCCCTGGATAATGAACTATGATCGCTGCGTTACTGGTAATACTCGCTTATGATTGGCCCACTGCTCGTGAATAAAGAACCTGCCCGTGGATAAAGAACTATGATCCACGGGTTTCTCTCAGGCCGTGTAATATGTGGAACATTTTATATCCTTAGATGGTTGCATAAAACAACTATTTTTTGACAGTTGTAGATAAAAGCATTTTTAATTTTTTTTTCAATTTATTTTTTGCTTATTGATGAAATAACCCCATCTCTAGATACCAAAGTTCACCTACGGCAAGTTTTTGCTGTGTACTACGAATAGAACTAATGCTAACATGAGTTTGGAGAGGAAACATGGATATAAGTAAATGTGTACATAATTAGAGTAGAACTCACCAATTAGAGAAACATAAAGATAGCACATACAGAAATAAAGTATTAACATACGAGTTGTTCACTCAAGACAAAAACTTGGATCATAGTTAGACTTACGCATTCATCACTTTAGACATACACAACACTATCACTTGTTAAAATACGTTATAGGATATTGCAAATGTTGACAGTTAGACTAAATAAAAGAATTTAAAACGTGAAACACATAATTAAAATAGTTTGACTAACAGTTACAGACAGATTGGTGTGGACGGACTATCACCATTATCACTATGACATGCATAATTATTGTGGTAGGTGAGAAACCCAGTGTGAGATCTGATAATGACAGCAATTGCAGAAAACTGCACACCCGTGGCTGCATCTGTGAAGACCAGACACAACTCAGCACACATAGAAGGACGGAATCTGTAAGTTGTAGTGGTGGCATTTCGCAATTGAGATGTATGCCGTTTTGTGGTATCCCATCTCACATCAGATTCCGAAAGTTAAAACAACAAAAAAAAACACAAACCGAAAAGAGGAAAATCGAACTAGTTATTATCCATGTGGTTCGGATTATTCGCTGGCAGGCCCTGTTTGTGGATTTATAATAAGTAATTATAAATTACACTCAGGTTCTGATAATCGTTCTGATTATTTAAATTGTCCTCAGTCATCTTGATGTGAGCCATCTTCAAAAATAGGCGTTTGTGATAGACATTGGACTTTGTCAACACCTTGACATCTTCAAGATTTGGTATGTGGCCAGTGTTAACATGGTGTCGGAACAATCCGCTGGTCTGAGCTCTCCTTTTGCAATGACTCTTATGCGAAGCAAGGCAGGCAGAGAGTTTTTGTGAGGCTTGTCCAACATCATGATACTACGACAAACAAGATATGCTCACTAGCCAAACGAGTCTCGAACTGAACTGCGCATCAAGCTATCCGGTGACCCAATTGGATAAAATAGCATCGGAGAGCATGGCTTATATTGCGATTTTTTTGAATTCTGATGATTATAGTTGGTTATTCACCCCAAAATGAATAATATGTATTTAGTTGGTTATCTATCTATTCAAAATTGATAATATAATCTACGCAAATCCCACCAGATTGGTCAAATAGTATTTAAAAAAAGATAATATTTTCAATTTTGCTGTTACATTGAAAAAAAAAATCTCAGTTGGTTTTCGACGTTAGAAAGGATGTTTGAGGTGAAACTTTTTTATGTGCGGTGGGACTGGAATTTCAAGGTCGCGACACACTTGGCTCTTTGTGGTTTTGTGTGGTTTTTTGTGATTATATGTTCTTTTCTTCCTTCTTTTGTGGTTTTATGTGTTTCTTTGAGAATCTTTGTGGTTCTTTGTGATTTTATGTGGCTCCATGCATGTGGTTAGTTTTTGGTTCAATATGGTTTTTGTTGTACTATGTGGCTTTTTGTGGCTCTATGTGGTTCCATGTGGTTTTGTGGTTCTAAGAGGCTTTTTGCTTTTGCTTTCTAAGAGGTTTTGGCAGAGGTCTATGGTTTTTTGTGTTTCCACATGGTTCCATGTGGTTTTTGTGGTTCCATGTGGTTCCATGTGGTTCTATGTGTTTTTTTGTGTTTCTATGTGGTTCTTTGTGTTTTTTAGTAGTTCTATGTGGTTTCTATGGTTTTTTTATGTTTCTACATGGTTCCATATGAATTTTGTGGTTCTATGTGGTTCTATGTGGTTCTCTGTGTTTTTTTGTGTTTCCATGTGGTTTTTCAGGTTCGTTGTGTTTTTATGTAGTTCTTGTGGTTCCATGTGTTTTTTGGTGGTTACATGTGGTTCTTGTGGTTCTATGTGTTTTTTTGTGGTTCCATGTGGTTTTTAGTGGTTATATATGTGTTTTTTTGTTGTTTATATATGTGGTTTTTGTGGTTCTGCGAAAGATTTCTTTTTATTCTATGTGTTTTTTTGTGGTTCCATGTGGTTCTTGTGGTTCTATGTGTTTTTTTGTGGTTCGATGTGGTTTTTCCAGTTTGTTGAGTTTTTTTAGTGTTTCTATGTGGTTCATTGTGTTTTTTGTGGTTCCATGTGGCTTTTGTGGTTCCATGTGGTTTTAAGTGGTTCTATGTGTTTTTTTAGTTTAGTGAAGGTATAGCATCTTTCTTGAGTCTCCATTTATTTTTGGGCATTGCAAATGTCTCTCTTTGTCACAAAAGTCGTCTTCAGAAAAATGGTTTGAACACATTCTAGCATATTCAACATTAAAACTGTTCTTTTGATAATACTTCTGTATCCATATCTTGCGAATATACTTGGATGTTGGAAACCGAAAGAAACGGTATTTACACGGACGGTTTTCTTTATTTTTTTTATTGCTGCTTCTGCAGAACATCACGGCACAGTACACCATCATCAAATTATGCGAAATTGACGAAATTATAAGATATTATATCACACAAATATCAGAACAACAATATTTACATTGCAAACTGACCGAAGCTTGACAACATAACCTCACAAAGGTCACCCGACAAGATGCGCGTGAGCTTATCTGTTTGTCGTAGTATCATGGTCCATCATGAACCTTATTGCACGCTCCACATGGAATGCTATATACCACATTTCTCATATCTTCAGTGGCAAAAGGAGTTTTAGTCCTTATGTACCTGTCCTACTGTCTTAGTCTGTTTCTTGATAAACTTTGCACCTTCATGATTCAGGCTGTTAATTAATTTTGGTGTTGGTAGGTCAAAGTATTGAGCTGTCACTTCAGGTGTAGCAGCAGGTGGGGAAGTGGCCATTAGATTAGGAGGGTCAGCATCCAGTTGGAAATCATGTCGGGTGCTCAAGTATCTCTTATAATAACTGAGATCCCCATGCATGCACTCGAATCTGTGGCACCCTGTATTTTCTTAACACACCCTGAATAAGCTGGAGTAACAGAACTGTACGAATCTGTACTTGTACTTGGAAGAGTAACTTTCAAAATAGTTCATTCATTCATATTTTACTTTAGCATATCGATATATTACTGTATAAAATAGCATAATATTTTTTATAATTTTGGAGCTCATTTTGGTTCGCTCGGGGTACCTTCAAGCTAAAGTAACAAAACTTATCAAGTGTAGAAGTGTAGGTGTATTAGTTTGTATCATACCTAAAGTGAAGACAAAAGGTTTTTTGAAAATCTTTGCTACAATTTATTCAGGGTGATCAGAAACATTGTTTTTTTCTCAATATTCGACTTGACTTTTTGAACATCCTGTATAACATTTTTTTCAAAAATTATCGTTATCGGGGGTTTTGGATATGCCAAATTCAGAAACGCTATGCGTTTCAAAATTTAAAAAAATGCCTAACAACTTTCCAAATTTTTGGGGCACTTGTATTAGTCATAAAAAGCCATGGAAATGACATGTTCCTATGCACAATTTTCTTATGAAAAGATAGCGAGCTTTTCGAGTACTATTAACTGGAAAAAAAAATCGTAGGTTTATATTTTTAATCAAATACCGAACTGTCCCCAATCAAAATGAAACACACTGAGGTCTGTATATTCAGCGATGAAAGTCTTTCACCCTCAAATACCAAGGTACTGGACATCAGTTCCCAATTGGTTCAAACTAAACAATCGAATTCAATAATAAACAATCACGCGAGATACTCCGATTTTTCAGTCGTTTTTGTCAAGATAAAAACTTCAAAAAATTGCGTAATCAGTAATGACAGCAGCATTTTCTCAGCAACTTTGTAATTTCAAATCACGAAAACCAAATTTAATAGATACGTAGGTTCATCTACTATCTATTTTATCGACCATTCTGCTATTTTGGAAAAAAATGTGGTAATTCCAAATCATACATTTTCATTACGTGGGTGCTATGATAATTATTTCAATATATATAGTAAACATTCGATATCTACAACTACAACACCCTTAAACAGAAATTGACACTCAATTCTCTAGCAACCAACTTCTGAGCTATTTTCAGAAATTCATTTATTTCCTTGCAAGGGTTATTTGGCTTACCGAAGACTGTCTGTTTGATTCGGTTAGCAAAGGACTTCTCGCTATTAAGCCAGGAACAGCTCTGGATTAAAACCAGTTGGCCTAACTCTGACTCGTCGCACACAAATGGAAGGAAGATATTACCATTGCCTGATAAGAGCATGGAAACTTCAAAAAAAGAGAACAATTTATCTAGCAGCATAAATACTAAAAGTCAGCATGTAAGCAGTATTTTTTTATAAATTTTATGCACGCCTTCCCCGGTCGCACGTGGCAGAGCTACACAGTTTTTTCATTGATTATCCAATCTCTGGGACGCAAATTCAACGATTTATACATACTTTTGGAATTCATCAACTTTTCCGAAATTGTGCTTCTACCTAACCGAACACTGGCTGAAGGATGGCCGCATATAGAGAATCGGATCATGGTGGGACCATGACGTTTATTAAAGAGACTTTTTTGAGAAAAGATCATGTGTTTCCAGAGAACAGACTCAACAATCTGTTTGATGAAAAATTGTTCAAGTTTTCGGCGGTGTTATTCTTTTAACAAGAATATACAGGGTTCGCCAAAGTGAGTGGCCTATCAAAATATCTTGGGAGATAAAGCGACTGGGATTCTAAATATCTTTAGGGAGAGATTTTGGAGATGCTCTTTTCAAATGAAATAATAGTAAAGTTGTGCGACTTCCGGTTATACATAGCTTTGTGATCGATACATTGTATATTTGGCTAAGTTGTTCAATTATACGGCTTCAGAGGGCAAAGTTTTGCTTGGCTTGAATTTTTTATCTTACTGGACGGAGCCAGTCAGTATTAAATGTGGAAGCAAGTGCATCTGCACTAACTGTAACGTCTTGTGTGCCACAGTTTAGTTTTGGGACCCCTACTGTTCCTGCTCTACATGCATGAGGCGACATCAGTTCAAGTCTCTGACAATTTCACATTGTTCACTGAAAACACAAGTACAGTGTGGCATGATGTCTGTCTGGATTTCCTGGAGCAAACAATATAAAAAGCTGGTTTGACTCTTACAAACTGACCTTGTACGTCGCCAAGACCAACATCATGAGTTTCAGGTGTTACTTGAAGGATTTGCGAACCTGCAGCTAAGAAATGTTTGGAGCATCAAATGTCTGGGTTTGATGATCACCGCTGATCTCAAATTCCAAGACCATATTCCCGTAGAAAACTAGCCTCTTCTTGTTTTGCAATAAGAGCAGTGAACAGTCACTTGAACAAAGGCACTGCTAAGATGGCATGTGTTTATTTTTCAGAAAAGGGTTGCACGCTTGGTGTCAGGCATTTCTCAAAGAGAGTCTCGTAGACCATACTTTGTGAAGTAGAAAGTATCTACTCTCGTCTCACTATATGTACAGGGTGATTCTTCTTCAGCGACAGGTTGCCAGTTCTCGTGAACTATTCGACCCAGAAAAAAAAATCTTTATAGTAATGTGTTCAAGAGAAAATGCTGGAAATATATTTCAAGCTTCTAGGATCCCCCCAAGTGGGGGTAACAGTACAGTGAAAACAGAAAATCGACATATTTCCGAAATTCCTTCTAGTGAACTACCAAAAAAGAATATGGAAACTGATTTTGGTCGATATTCTCTACAAAATTGCCCGCTGACACTTCTCTTTAGTTGTCAAATAAGACAGCTACAGGCCGTCAGACTTGATGTTTATTAATCACCTTTTACTTCAAAATTTCTTTACAGATTTGAAGGTTCTTCAGCTCATCTAAAAAAAAAAAAAAACTTTTGGTGCATTTACTCGGAGTCGATTTTATTCGACTTTAACCAACCACACAACATGCATTGTAGAAGTCAAACCTGTATTTGAGGTTTTTCCGTAGATTTCAAATGCAAATCCACTAAATAGATGCCTATATCGTGTTATTAGGATAATTTCCTACCACTATTATGCAGGTAGTTTTTTATATCTTCTGAAATAGAAGAGTTACGGAGACTTTCTCAGGAATTTCTCGAGAAATACTTTTGAAACAGCCCCTGTTAATTTGAATCTGTCACCCTGTCACTAAAAATTAATCACCCTGTTCATAGAATAATTACAAACGAGAACGACTCGTCAAGCACACGACCAACCTCTACACATTCCAACGAGAGAATAGCTGCTTTTTATTTGCATCTTAAATCAGGTCAATTTGGACCAGATCACTAAAATTTGACATCCAGGACGTTTCATTTACAAACTGATCTGGGGCGGGATTCCGTGTACTGTGGAATTCCATAGCAACACGTCGCTCTCTGTGTAAAATGATGGGAAAGCGACATGTTGCTAGAATTCCACAGGTACACGGAATACGGATCCTGATTCGTGAGTGATTCGGTCACTTCCTGCTTTGCCCCCAACTGCTCCACCCGCAAATTTCGATCACTCAAGTGAACTGTCAGAAGTAAAAAATAGGGGTTGTTCTTACGGATATCAGGCGTGAATTTCGCAACCACCTAGACTCAAAACCATTTAAAAATAATTAATATTTGCCCTCAATCCAAGATTTTGAAGAAAAAAACTTTTTTTTGGCTAAAAATGATGACACTGACAGTGACATGATCCGAAACCAACGACAGAATAAGAAATGCAGTTTTATTTGATGGTTTTTGGATCAGATCATTTTAGGTCAGTTCATCTAAAAGTGAACTGATCCAGTATGCAAATAAAAAGCAACTAATATTATACAAGGCGCTCATTTGTAAAGATAAATTCAAAGAAGTATGAGCCGGAAGTGTCATACTTTACCATATCGTGTAACTGCTTCAATTTGCAGGTACACTATATTTGCGGTCTTTGTTTAGTATGACGTCACTGGCTCATGCTTATTTGAATTTATTCCCATACGAAGAAAACAAAATCCACAACTATCTCTCACCAGATTTATAGATGGCGCGGCGCCTTTACTCAGTTATGAACCTTGCTACTGGTGAGTCAAATTTCAAGATCTAAGACAGAGAAAAGAGAGAGAAGAGAAAAACATCGTCGCTCAGGGATTGATGTCGTCATTGTGCTCTTCTCTAGTTGCACAGGCTTAACTAAACTTCAGAACTGGTCCAGGATAAAAATAATTATAATCATATGATGACATTTTGGGCTGTTTCCAAACATTATTTTGTTTGCGACTGTCCATATCCAAACGGTGATGTAAAGCTTTTTCATGCCTTTGAGAACCTTTATGCATTCAATCCCTCGCCGACTGAAAGTGCGTATGAAAAATTCACTTATTCTTTTATATATCTCAATGGAGGGAGATACACGTTTATGCAAGTAGCTATCTGGAGCCGTCCGAAATGCAACAAAATTCTAAAAAGGCCATTACATAGGTAAAAAGAACTAGAATTGATAGCACACCTATTTGTGTTGCGACAAGTACATCTTTGAATTTTTATGTACTCATTCTATTCAGATCGTGGTCTATGTATTTGCTTATGATCATATTTACTAATTTACTTCGAGATATTGATCTGACGAATATAACAGCTTGATGCTTCAATCTTTTTGCTAAAAGTAATAAATAGTGGTACTTCTTTCTTGAGGCAATTTTTAGTTTTGTCAAATTATCAACACCCTATTCATCCGATCACAAATTTTTAGATCAAGCATCAAGAATGATTAATGTCCATTATAACTGCAATGTACTTCTTTTTTTTTTCATCAATTCTTAATAAACACGATTTACTAATATTATTTTTATTATATTTTGAATTTATTTTCTCAATGAGCAGAACTTTTTATAGGGAATGCCTTCTTGTCGTGAAATGGAAGAATGTCTTTCTTCAGTATAGTCCATACGCAGGGACAGTGTATAATAATATGCATACAGTGTGTCTCATTTTGATAGGCAAGAATTCTAGGCCAGTCAATACAAACATCCAGCGTTGCAAACGCGCATGTATCTAGGATATTTTCAATTTTGTTAGGATTCCTGAGAGTAGTTTATACCCAAGTTTGCAAAACTGCAGACCCTGTGCTACCCGTAGTGCTCTCGAAGAACTCCAAAATTTAGTACTCGTTACAAAAGAAATACCTCAAACTACCTTTTTGGAAATAGTTGTTCTAAAATTTTTCAAAGATAACCAAATTTTCTACAATTTGGGCCTTACTCGAGCTACTAGGTCTATTGGATGAGGACTCACATCCCGGCAAAAATAGGTAATTTTTTGCAAAAAGTCAAAAATCTATTGCTATGTCCATTTTTGTTGATATATCCTGGCTAAACTAATGGTCCTTGTAAAAACTTATTGTACTAAAGAAACTATAGAGAATTTATCTAGCTTCAATTTGCTGCCTCTATGTGTCATAGTTTTCTCAAAAAATAGTAAAACATTGAAGTAAGTATGGGAAAATGATGAAAACATTGTACTGAATGCTGGATGTATTTTTCAGTTTTATGCAATCACGGGCCGATATTTCAATGTCACCTCAAGGGGCATTTAAGCTGGGGTATACTTGAAGTTGATGTGGATTTCAAAATTGGCCAACGAGAGTGACGTTTTCCAATTGCGCTACTTCTTTCATTTAGCTACGGATCTGATGTGAGTGTCGCAGTCGAAATACGGCAGTTAATGGAGACAAATTCAAGGTCCAAAATAACCTTTGAGTGTAGGTACCTTAATCTTGAATGGACATTGAAATGTTGGCTCCAATTGATGTAAACTATGTAAGGAATTTCCAGAGTAATATATGGGATTGAAATTTCGGCCATTTGGAAGAGGCGGGTCTCATCCAATCTGAATAAGTGGGGAGGGAGGATGGCAAGGAACGACATTTTCAGAAAGTGGAGGGTTGTCGACTAATGATATCAAGCTATCCAAACCACCATCCATTCTCCTCCTCCTCACCCTGGTTCTACAGAAATGATGTTTTGCAGCCCTGTGGTATGGGGAAGGTGTTCAAGGTTGTCTTTGGTAGTTACTGACGTTTTAATAGATGCCAAAGCATCGGAGAGTTCAGCATTCCACCTTCTTGTCCGTTTGTGTTCTTCAATATCTTCTCGCCAACATTTCCAACTTCTTCATGGTGACTCATTAAAAAAATGCAGGAGTGTTGTCAACCCAATGATATGGCATGCAGGAACAAAATCATTTCTCGCGAGAGCTGTATTTTAACACATGCGAAAGAATTGGCTGGATACTGTACGCACTATGATGCACATCTTCCACCTGTTTGGACGAACACGTTCGTTTCAGGAGAACCTTTCGATCGACATCCTGCCCAATGATAAACACTCCTTGTTTTTACGTGGTAGCGTATCATGTTATTTTCATTTGCAGTCGTTTGTGACGCTGGGTTTTGTACTTTTTTCTCAAAAGCCAAAACTGCTATTCAAGCTATGTTGAAAGCGGTTTGTCAGACATATACGCCATTAGTAAATAGTATTCTTGTAGTAAGTACATTCACGCCAATAAAACGTTTTTTTTTTTTAAATGATATACTTTGTACTAACAGAGACGACTTGTTCGAACGATTAATAGGAATATTTCGACTTTTGGAGACAAATAATGATTTTTCTTTGACTATTCAATAAAAGATGTACTATACATCCACTTTTTATTGGCTAATAGAACTCGTCACTCATACCAGTGACTTTTTTTCATTACTCAATTGTTTTTAAACAATGAAATGATCTAATGTGATTACTCCACTGTTTTAGAGCCATCAGAACATTCGACAAAATGTCAACCTTAAAATCCATCATTTTAAAACAGCCCATTTGACCGTCCATACTTGTTTTATAGTCATATACATTGTGTTAACAACCTAACCTCACATGACGTACAATAGTTGTCAAAAAATTCGCATCAATTATTCAATAATCATAGAAAAAGTATGGTATTCTACTCACGGGAAATGGCTATCACACACTTGATTACGCTTCATCCCCGTGAGTAATATCCACCATTTCCCACTCGATGAATAATATACTATTATTGGCCTGCGATCAATACAATGCACCTTTTAACGTACCAAACTCGTGGCAACTTGTTTTCCCTTTCCATCTTTCGATTTCTGAGTGGCGTATTCGACGCTATTGCTCACTTCTCAATTATAGAAGATACGAGGTCGTTTAGATGAGGGAACTGGTAAGTAGTATTTTTTCAGCGGATTAACGTTATGCTCACAAATGAACAATTGAACAACGCGTTCTTGATTTATTTCAAAAAACGTATTTTTTTTAAATGGGACACCGTGTATATTTTCATCATAATTGATCAGCTACTCTTTTCCGAACATTATTGGTTATTATGCGTATTTTCCTCGACTTATTTAAAAACGTCAAAGTAACAAGTTTCTATGATTTGATCGTTTCAAGATGAGCTTAACCAACAAAATACGTTTAGCACGCTATAGAAAGTTTAATAGCGAAACTGGCAAACGATATGTATTATTTTGTCAGGGATAAAATGCCATTGAATATTTTCTTGAGATACGGATTAAACAATTTGATTTTCATTTTTACTCAGAAAGTTGCCAAGTTCTTGCAATTCATTGTTAGCACCAACAAAATTGATCCCGTTGTCGGAATAAACGTGACTTGGACGACCTCTGCGCGATACAAAACGACGAAAAGTAGCGATTAATGATTCTGTATCAAAGCTAGAAACTGGCTCTAAATGCATTGCTTTGACGGCAAAGCAGACAAACAAACTTACGTAGCACTTGGACAACCTTGCGCCGCGGCCCTTTTTATCCAAAATTTGCAATGGTCTCAAATAATCGACACTCACAATGTCAAAGGCATTACCACCTGTTAAACGAATTCTTGGTAAATCCCCCATTATGGGTTGAACTATTGCAGGATTGTATCTACAACACTTGACGCACTTACGAACAGTACTACGCACAAAATTTCTTTCAAGAGTCGGCCAATATTTCTGACGAATCGATGATAATAACATCTGAGGTACAGCGTGTAACAACCGCAGGTGCTCGGTATGACAAATCAATTTAAAGATGTCTAGGTGAGATAAGCATTCGGCCCCCAACTCTTATCACCCCATTTACCATAAAAGGATTCAAATTCAATATTTTACTACCATGACCAATTTCTAAACCCCTTTCCAAACGTCTATAATCTTCGAGAGAAGAAATCTTTTGTGACATTTTCACCAATCACTGGTCAGATGCGTCCAACTACTTGGTAGACAACGAATTGATGTTTCTATTTTTTTTAGAAACCGAACATTTGGATATAAACCTCAAAACTCAGGCTGCCACACGTTTCAATTTAGTGTAATTAAAATATTTACTAAGCAAAAATGAATCAAACTCACAAGCAACTAACACAATTTGACAAGGAACTATTTTAACATCTGGTAAAATAATAGATTCTATATGAGCCGTTTTTGGCCAAGAAGCTTCAGGTTCGATTAGCCATTTTGGACCTGACCACCAGAGATCTAAATTGCAAATCTGACTTGGATATACACCACAGTACATCACTCGGATTGGAACTAGTAGGCACATATGCCTCCATTCATGCGATCCAGTTATTTGTTGTATCTCGGCCACTCTATTGGATACAAATGTTTTTGAAGAACTTGGCTCAGAATTGAGCCATCTCAAGACAATGGATGAGTCTGTCCAAAAAATACACCGATCAAATGTCAACTTCAATAAGACAAAAACTTTACTAGCCAATCGAGCCAAAACAAGACTTCCTTGTCATTCTAGACGGTGTATTGCATAGATTTTGACGGCGCGACCTTTGTCTTAGCACATAATAAACGAACCATAGTCGTCCCATCACTATCAATAGACATAATATATATTGCTCCACCATATGCCTTTTTAATGCATCTGAAAAACCGTGCAATTCATACGAAACTGCGTCAACACAAACAACATGTCTAGGTACCAACAAATCATTGAAACAAGAAAGTTCATTGTAAAACCTGATCCATTGAGTATACAATTCCTCGGGCAACGATTCATCCCAAGAAGACTTAATCATCCACAGCCTTTTCATGATCATCTTAGCTATAATTATGCAAGGAGACAAAATTCCATAAGGATCCCAAAGTTTACCAATATGAGACAAAACCAAGCGTTTCGTAACCTTTTCCATCGGAGGATTCGAAATTTTAAATGTAAGAGAGTCTAAAGCAGAAGACCTAGTCAAATCTTAATCCTTCACTTGGTCTTCATCACAAAATTCTAGAATGTTGAATTTATCTTCCGTTCTATTCACAATATTTTTCAAAATACGTGGCTCGTTAAAAAACCGTTTTCTCAATTGGAAACAGCCACTATCCAAAATTTTCGAAACATTTTCACAAAGATAGGCTCTAGTCTCGATTGAGTCGAAACCACACACGAAATCATCGACGTATAACGATGCCCTAAAAACCTCACTAATATCAGGCAATTCAGCCTCAAACTCATTTGCCAACTCCATCATACAACGAATCGCTAAAAACGACGAACATGCTTGTCCATATGTTACAGTGTTAAGATCAAATACTTTGAGAGGTTCTTCAGGTGAATTCCGTCACAAATTACGCTGCATCTTTCTTTGCTCGGGTTCTATCAACACTTGCCTATACATTTTGGCAATATCACTCGAAAATACAAACCGATATTGTCTAAACCTCAACAATATACTGAGTAAATCATTTTGGATCACATTTGCAACTGATTCAAAGAAAGACCAGAACTAGAAGGTGACGAGAAATTAACCACAACACGTAGTTTTGTTGTCAAGCTATCCTCCTTCAATACACCATGGTGAGGCATATAATTGTCCTCGAAACTAGTGACCCCACTCATATGGCCTAACGAGATATATTCCGACATGAACTCGATGTATTTTTCTCTGAACCTAGGATTCAAACTCAATTTTCGTTCCAGAGAATAGAACTGTTTCTCCGCTATACGTCTAGAATCTCCCAAACTGTCCACAGATCCTTTGACAGGTGTGGAGACTATGAATCTTCCACTTCCATCTCGCCTATAATTTTCACGGAAGTGTTGTTCACAAGCTATCTCTTGAGTAGACCATGGTTTAAAGTGTTCAGAAAAATCATTTCAACGTCCCAAAATGTCTGTGGATCAAATTTGAATTCGTCTATGCCATTAAGACTACGAGTGAAGTTACACGCAACATTTTTAAAACTTTTACCAGAACTTTATGCAGAAATAGGACCCGATATCACCCAACCAAAACGAGTTTTTTATAAAATGGGACCATCTACTCCTATTGACATTTGACCGATACACAATAAACGATGAAATAGATTTACTCCAATCAACAAATCTACATCACTGGGACTGTAGAACAATGGATCCGCCAATGAAATATTTCCTGGAATATTCAGCAAACTAATATCGATCTTTGAACTAGGGATTAGACCCGTAATACTAGGCACAACCAAGCAGTGATCGATATCAACATTGAATTGATTATGCATGGACCTTACGAAAATGTTACACTTGGAGGTAACCTCCAAAGAACTCTGACCAATGCCACCGACTAGAACACTACAACAATCTTTTTTGACATTCAATTCATCACACAAATTCTCTGTAATATAGCAAGTTTCAGAACCACTATCCAAAATGGCTCGAGCGACAACGAATTCACCATTTGGATCTGTGACGAAGTTACAAAATTTCCGGATTTTTTCTACCGTCATTTTCAAATTTTCCAATTCATTTTTCGTCACTTACTAGTTAAGTCGTATTTTCCCGTAACTTAGTTATTTATCTATCAAAAGATCCCGTATTTTTTCTAAAATAATGTTGACCAAGTAATAAGTAATGATCCATTAATTAATTTCTGACCAAAATACTCCTTCTTAGTTTCTCGCATCAAACAAATTAATTATTTAGCTCGCAAACCAGCCGACACAGGTTATTTATTTCGCGCACAATTCAAGTAGATTCCCCACTCTTGGTCGGAATACAGAACCTCGGAGAGACGCGAGGAGCCAGTCAGTGGTACCGAGACCGAGCCGAGAACCTGCAGCAGTGGACTTCCCGGACCCGATTCGCGATCTTTTTCTTCAACCCGTTTTTGCTAAAAATTCCATTTTTCTTATTCTTCTTTGAATTCAAACACGAGGTAGGAACTGTTTATCGATAACTATGACGTTTTACCAAAATTCTCTCAAACCAGTGCCGCGTTGTAGGTAAGTTAAGTAACAGGGGTGGGAAAAATAATTACGATATCTGGAAATTTTCTTCGGACTCACGAAAATCCTTTCGGATTCAAGGAAATATTCGGTGAATCTGTATTTTTTTCAGCTTCTCAGGATCCTTCCAGATTCGTATCTGTTTGGGGAAAGTATAATTTTATTTTTACTGTCAGGGGAACGAACTTAGCTGGGTGGGAAATTTTGAAGCAATGTTCAACACCACTTTTTTCTTTTCAACCGTCATCTTCTTTTCTATAAAATTTCTCAAGATAGTTTCGGGAAAATCGTCGAAGAGAGGCCTCTGGAGTTACGACCCGTGTGAGCAAAATTTCCAACGTTTGTCAATAAATTTCCCGCTGCTTTTCTATGCCTCTAAACCCGTTTTTCTCCTCGTGGAAATAACCCGATCGCGTCAATTTACCCGATCCGTTTTTTTTCTACGTCGTCGGAGAAATCTAACTCTATTAACCACTGTTTTCCGTTAAAATTCGCCGTAAGAACCCGTCGCGTCAAACTTCGTTCACACTCCGTTTCCTCCACATTCTGATATTTTTCTACCGATTATTCATGATTATCAAAAATTTAAAAATACCTTTTAGTTAGCTGCACATTCTGAATCTCCACCGGGAGAAGTTTTGACTGACTGATTTTTCTATTGTTATTACTAAGGGATTTTCTTTTATTTATTTAGCTGAATGGAAAATCAGCACCTTGTTAATTATTTTATTTATTTTTATCCGACTGGTTGGAAACCAGTCACATTTGTGATTTGTTTCGGGACTAATAGACTGATTGATTAATTTTCCTTAACACCGAGTTTTTATTTCAAGAAAGTTCAGTTATCCATTTCAGAGCGGAAGTTTGCGGAATTTTGGAAATAACGAACGCCTGGACTTTCCTCACTGTCTAAAAGCTACCCGATAGGCACTGTGGGCCATCTACCACATAGATATAGGGGGTGGCGCTCGAGCATTTTGTTTAACATCAACGATTCCCTCATCCCCGTCGGGAATTAAATCCGGAAAATCTCGAGGCACGTCACAAATTGGCGCCCGAGCAGGGACCCTTGTTTTCCATTTTCCTTCATTTTCCGGGACAGGGAAATTTTCATAAACCGAATGCCTAAATTCTTTGTGTCCCAAAAACCCGTTTTTCGTCGCGAAACGACTTTCCACAAGTTTAATTTATTTTGGTATTTTCCTTTGGACCAGAAGGAAAAGTTTTTTTATTTGTATATATTTCCTACTTTTGTGGACAGACCTTTTACCGGATGAAAGGTAAAGAGAGAATATACCGAAGATGTAGACCCAGGAAAGTGAAAACAGGGCCACCCGTCAAGGTGATAAACCACCGCCAACAAAGGTACCCATTTTAACCCAGTATTTTCTTGATGACAAATTAGTTTTGATTTGACCAAATCTAGAATTAACCACAATTGAACACTGATTCCCTGAATTGAAATAATACCGTTCCACCCATACAAAATATGTCCATACGGACAATTTCAAAATTAATCCCACCAAAATGGTACTGAGATTTCAGACCGTAACACTCGTCGCAGATGATGAGCATGGAAGTCATGACTAGTGACTAGCGGACCCACACACTGCTTGATATTCCCCGACCATGAGTCAGCCCACCTTGGCTTTTCATGGACCTCATCAGTTTTTCTGTCAAATTTGTCCATAAACCGGACCAGAACAGAGTGACGTATTGTGGTGGGCTCAAGTGAACATACGCGATACTTGTCTGACTTTCTGTACTTCACCAGTTCCAGCATGTCTTAAAGAAAGAGTCGTGAACTTTTTGCGAAAAAGAGATGTCCCGCTAAATGGAAGAATGGAGGCATGTTGCAGGTATACTCTAGGTGGAGCTGTCAGTCTCCTATTCATTCCGCCTGGATAAAGAGTTTCATGAGAACAGTCATTCGATAATATTGTTTTTAGGTGGTCACGTCGTCACGACCGGTCAACTAACACGAGACACGTTGAAGCACACCAATCTGGATCACTGGAACTCAAAGGAGCTGACGCTTTTTATAGCTTATCCATGAAGTTCTCTGTGCCAAAGTTCATCTACATAAATTTTATATTATTTGCAACTCTCAAAGCACGCGAAACTGGCTTGACCCTTCCTCCCCACTCTTGTCGGGACATCCCAGGGGCTCTATTTTTTATTCAGGTAAAGTGAATGTGAAGTGTAAACTACATTTGTATTGTACAGCACATTTACTCGATTCTCACTTCACCTGAATCGAAAATAGGAGTCCAGGTGCCCGTCAATGCTGAGTCGCACACAGAGTTGTAAATGTTATTTGGCGGTAGCCTTGAACAAACTTGCCGTCGTGGTAAGCTCGTGATCGGAATCCAATTTCTAGGAGTGACGCAACTTATATTCATCAAACTTGGATATCATAAATCACCCTCAGGAGTACTAGCATTGAAAAAGAAACGTATATATTAGGATCTGCAATGTTTGAAATTGTCAGAACCTACTGACCAACTAAGTTACCTATCCTATAATTGACATTTGTTAACATTTGAGTTTGGTTCTCGTTTATTTACAGCCTATATTACATCTGAATTGTTAAATTCACATTATAACATGAAAGCTTTGGAAAAAAAATCACAATACATGTTTTCATTATTTTCCCATACTTCGATGTTTCACTATTTTTTGGTTTTTGGGAAAACTACCACACATATGGGCACTGTTCTGGTAACAAATAGAAGCTGATTGAACTTTTTACAATTTCTTCCCGATACATTTTTCTTAGGACCATAAGTTTAGCCAGTATTTGTCAAGGAAAATGGACATACCGATTATTTTTTACTTTTTGCAAAAAAAAAATGCCTATTTTTGCTGGGATGTGAGTCCGCAACCAATAGACCTTGGAAGCCCAAGTGAGGCTCAAATTGTAGTGAATGTGATTATCTTTAGAAAATCAAAGAACAAAAATCTCCAAAAAACGCTTTTTGACGGTAGTTTTTTTTAAAACACCGAGACAAGTACCAACATTTCAGACTACTTTGATAGCAACGCGAGTAGCACAGGGTTTTCAGTGTTCCAAACAAGGGTATAATTACTCTCAGAGATCCTCACAACGTATCAGAAAATGTTAGATGCATACGCGTTTGCAATGTTTGCTTTTTATCATGTCGTTGACCGCAGTATTCAGTATCATTTTAATCAAAGCGAAACTGTTTGCAGTAGGTAGAAAGGTACTCGAAGTATTGCTCTATTGCATTAAGAAGATTGACAGAATTAGATGTTGGTTTGTTCATGAAAAGATAAAGCTTTTCGAGTGAGTACCACAAACCCGGTTTTTATCTCAAATCGGTCTATTCATGATAATTCTAAATATGTCATCAATCAGATAGAAACACACTGTTTATCTCGCAGGAAGATGAGAAAATTTGAGGCTTGATTAAATCTTTAAGGTGCATAATAAACTCACACAACAATTCAAGGCCAAATCTGTGGGCTGATAAATAAAATAAATTATTTGATCAAATGTGTCAACTCGGTGAAAAGATAAAATAATATCGTTTGGATATCAAAAGAATTTTCATACCATACATTCTCAAATACGAGTAGTTATGCAACAGTAATTATTGAAACACGGATTTTTTGTTCCAAAATAATTAATAAAACTCACGATATGATAATTTTCGAAAAAAAAAGAGAATTTCTGATAAAATGTCGAACATATCAGTTGTTGAAAGTTATTTATAACCATTCATTCATTTTTAACAAACACGTTGTGCATCTAAACTCAAAAACTACGTTACTCATCCTCGTTAGGTAAGTTTGTTTATTTTCAAGAAACCTTCCTATATCATTGACCACCACATAAGGCTCATTTCACTGCTATCTCAAGCAGACTTTAATTGGACCTTCGATTTTTTTTGTTATATGTGTTCGCTTTCCAGAAAAATGTATTGATGAGTAACCGCTTCTCCTTTCGCTTAACTTGTGGGATTTTCATTTATTCATTGAAGAAAAATTGGAATTTCCTGAATATGATTTATTATGCAAAGTGTGGAAGTAGAAAAAATAGAAAACAAGTTAACCAAATAGATTATCCTCAAAGTACCTATATTGACTGGTACACATCCTTTCCTGTACATATTTTTTACATCCCAACAAAGACAAATGAATAATTCAAAGAAAAAGCAATGAATGGAAATAAAACACCCCGGCCCATGATTAAAACATCATATCAAAAATATATCCGCTGATTTCTAAAGACATAACTCTGAAAAAGTTT
This sequence comes from Orchestes rusci, assembly GCA_958502075.1. NCBI lineage: Eukaryota > Metazoa > Arthropoda > Insecta > Coleoptera > Curculionidae > Orchestes > Orchestes rusci. Next base: position 42,313,737 of record OY293304.1, read on the forward strand.
TAATTGCGTTTCCTTTTTCAATTTGTCTCACATTATACCTGGGCTGCTGTAGATCAATAAAACATTTACGTAACACAAACAAAACTTTGCAGATGACAGTCACGTACTTCAACATGTGATCATGAGTCACGTGGCTGCTTTCCATTCTTCATTCAGAAAGGTTATTATTTGTAGAATTAACATTTCTGGAACATGACTGACGCACGAGGGGCTGGTCTGTGAATATGATGACGGGTTTTCTCTGACTTTATAAAAAAAATAATTATTTATCGTCGTTATCTTTTGACAACCATACAAGTAGTTCAAGACACTCATCCATTTTGTAAAAAAATCTACGAGGATAGGTTGACTTTTCTAGGCTTTTTCAAGGACATTGTCCAGAGAACTCAACCAAATGATCACATTAGAAATCTCGTATTACCTCAATTGAAGTTGAAGAAATTAAAATTTCACTTCGGACATCAAGGCTTTTATTCTGTTTGGAACTTAGAAAATTGTAAAGCAAAAATGAAACTTAGGAATTATTATTGTAGAAGTTGGGAAATGAACAAAGACATTTCGGGAAAGAACTCGCAGATATTATTTGCGTAAAGTCAGCGCCGATGTGATTGTTAAAATATAATATTTACCTGACGGGACTGTCCTCTCGTAAGATACTTTGATATCTTGGTCAACATCATCATTCTTCTCTCCCAAATTTTGAAAATGGTCATGTTCTCGCAAGTTTTCCTCCCGCATTTTTCACATGTTGGTCAGATCAATATTCGCATATGCATTATATGCCCTAGCAATTGTGGTGAAGCATGTTCTTCCTTGGTCCAGCATGGCATACAATCTGGAGTTTGTTTTTCTTGACCCCACTTATCGGGGTCCAGGTAATTCTTCAGCGAACAACAAGATCATTCGCAGAAGTTTTTCTTTATTTCCAGAAAGAAAAATGACCATCCCTTCCAAACTGAAATAACTGGTGAAAAGCCATCAGGTGAAGTTGACCAGAATGTTAAATCGAAAGCCATTTCTTTCGATTTTTTGCAGCATACGGAAATATGGATAAGTGCTTACCCGGCGCCACAAACCGTGATCCGGAACACACCACCTATTGGTGAACTCAGAATCGCAGCATCAATTTTACTTGCGGTTGCCTCCTTTCATCTCTGGCACATCAGTTAAAACCGATGACTCACATCAAAAATTGTGCGGAGTGTACTCATGGTGTGCAGGTCGTGGTTGGACAGATAGGCTTGGGACACCACGTGCCAAGTAACCGCACCCTGATAATATGAGCCCTTGTCTATCCATTCTATTGCGGATATGACAATGTGATGATACTGATATGGAATTTCTAATATACCTTCAAGAAATGAGTCACTTTCTGGCAGCCCCATTGGAAGGCGATATAAAAAATCTGTATTCAGCCAAAAAAAGAGCAGGTGAATTGAGAATAACAATGATTATTCTCTCTTATTCCCGATATTCAGTGTCAACCGCGTTATCATTGGAACATAGAGATATCGTATTTCCGTTGTGTTCTTATTATATCCTTATTCTCCTAGCGTGTCAATATTATACATCATGGATAGTTCGATCACATACCTATTGTGATCGAGCTATCCATGATGTATAATAAAAAACTATCGTTGTATTCAAATTAGCGCACGATTTTCCAGATATTTTCATGCTTGAGAAACATACTCAGAATTTTGGATAATTTTGATACGGGTTCATCAGATATGAACTCCAGAAACATCCGAATCTTGAGATCAAATAGGTGAAATTCCTTGACTAGCAGAAACATGTATTCTGAATAATTATACAGGTGTCTCTGAAAGGTGCGGAAAAAACTTTACTCCTGAGCTCGAAATATGTCCATCTACCGCAATTTATCTTAGTCCAAGATTGCACCGTTTCCAAAATACAGGATGGTCAAGTTTGAAATTAAAAATCGATTTTTCTCATTATTTTGGACAATTTTTGTCAATCAACACTAGAACTATGTTTTGTTTACATCCAGAAAACCGTTTTGGTGAACAACGTCAAGGTGATTTCAGTACACTCAATATTTTTTTTTAGCAATGTGACTGTTCTTTCATTACCGCTAATCTTCTGTTGAATGATCGATCTCTTTTATGAGAGGCGCTCTGAGGGTATTGATAGATTTGTGCCAAAGAAGGTTGTTCATGGTGACAAATATCCTGAATGGTTTGACCATCATTCAGGGAGGATGATTGCTGATGGAAACACGTTCTATCGACCTCAGAAATATGTGGTGTGACTTTGTGAGGACCTGTCACAGACACTCTTTATAGACAACTTTAACTTGTTACAACAATAATTCGCTAATGATCTATTTTATCATAATTTTATTTTTACCTTTTTTAAAAAGCTAAAATATCGTCAAGATATTGGGTGGTTTTTTTTTACCCTAGTTACTGAACAGCAAGATATCTTCTTTTAAGCGGATAAACCTCTCTCAACTTCTTTATTTGGTTTATCAACGATATATTTCACCTTATCCGATTTATAATTTATCTAATAGATATTTGAAGAAAAATTGGCAGATATGAGTTCGTTAAATATTCATATTATAGTATAACGCATGTGTTTGTTTCTGAAGTTATCCAAGCTCACGAGGCCAGTCAATAAATCATCCAACATTGCAAAAGCGCATTTACGATTTTCCGATAGTTGTATGTATCCCCGAGAACAGTAATACGCAAGTTTGCAACCCTGAAAACTCTGTGCTACTCTGAATGAGTGAATAATTATCACATCAAATAACCCAGATCCTACTCAAACCAAAATACGGTAGAGGATAAGACCCTTCAGACTCTTGAGTATCCGCTGAGGGGGTAGAGGAGTAGCCAGTTTTAAAAGAAAATAAGAAATATTTCTCAACAGCGGATAAACTACCACGGTAAGGCTATACATTGGCTAACACGTATAAGATAATAATTAACTGAGCCCGTATTCTCGTTCTCCAAAAACGCAAAGCATTTAGAGTCGCTTAGCGAATATGACGTCATTTGCACTCGTCACTTTCAAAATTGTATTCCCGTTCGCTAAACGCTCACCGTTTGTCAGATGCGGTGACAGTTCTGAAAACACCTACCAATTGGTTGCTGTTTTTGATATTCGCTTGACGTTTGGCGTCGTGTTTACATGTTGTTGTATTGGCAACAAATTTGTCAAAACGTTTCAAAGTGTGATTTCGAGTATTTATGTTCATATCAGAATAAATTAGTGATGGCATACCAGTTTATCGGTGATTATTCAATCAAAAATATCAAGAATGGGGAGAGGCAACGATTTGAGGCTGATGATTCATTTGGAATGTCCATTCTTTCCAGTCTTCCGTTGCTCCAGGAATCGAGTTCAACTTATTGGCAAGCTCTTGCCATAGTTTCCGTGAATCCACATTAGTGAATTGGTTGGTATGCTTATGCCTTACGAGCTCCGGGTGCCCACAAACTTGAATCAAAACATTTTTTGGTACATTTTAAGTTAATTTGTCCGTTAAAATTTTAACAATCGGAAAAATAACAAATATCACGCAAACGCTCATGTCAAGACACGCAAAACTTACGATGGTTCACATCCAATTTCATTTCGAAGTGGAACTGTCAAATTTCTGCTTGGCAAACGGGAATCATATGGCACCATCCACCATTCACATTAATTTTGCGTGAGCTTGAACAAAAATACAATGTAGATGCGGTAGCGTATCATCCCCGTCTGCCAAGCGGAAATTTGACAGTTCCAATTCGAAAACAAATTGAATGTGAAACTTACATCAGACTGAAGTGTCACTGGTGACACTAGTGTCAGTCAACAACGTCTTTTGTCTCAAATAGCCAAAAAATGCATCGTTGCCAGCGTTTGCTGAGCGCCCTTAGTGAAAAAGATACGCACAGCAACGCGAAAACTCACATCAAACGCTGGCTGCTTTTGCTTTGCTTACCGGGCGGCTGTGCGTTTTGAAAACGTGTCGTTTTCAGGCAGAGAACGGGAATACGGGTTCTTTGATCGATACTTGATAAGTCAAGTTACTATTAGAGCCTTGTTCGGCGTGGGGGTTGATAGTAAATATGTATAAAGTAATGGACAAAAACTACGTATAAACAAATATCCAGTGGATAGATGAATTAGTATCAAAAAAGATTCAACGAAAGGTTTCTACATCCCCTACTACAAACAACAAAGAGGTCACTTCCCTGGTTTATTGGCACATCGAGACCAGCTGTGCTGATTTCCAAGGGGTCCCTTTAGTCCACTTGATGACCTCGACGGGGTACTACTGGGTAATTGGTACGACAGCACGTCAGGGGTGTGCTGGTTGCGCCTCGATGGGGTTTTCAACGGGATGACGCCAATGATGTCATGTTTATGTTATGTCAGTAGATGTATACAGGATGCTTATCACTTGAATGCCGATACTGTAGAGTGATAATCCTTGGATAATTTCAAGACAAAAAATTTAAATGGACAAAGGTCCACGAGAGCCTACATTTTAAGATACCGGGTCTTGATTAAAAAAAAATATATATCTTTTTTTCATCATTACTTTGATACTATTCCAGATATCTTTTTGAAATTTGATAGACGCCTTATATGCATCAATATGAATGGGCAGATTAGAGAAGGAGCCACTGATTTGAGCATATTGGAAGACACAGCAGGGTGTCAATGCAATTAGGAAGATTTTATTTTTTCAAGCGAGAACCAATCACCGGACGCAAAAAAATCAAGAGAATAAGTTGGCTCAGAAATAGATAGAGAGAAGTAGTGGCGTACTAGTTATTTCTCCAAAAATATTGAGTGGAAAACCCGTACGGACGCCACTGGTAAAAATAATAAAATTGTTTGTACATCACATCACGTTTTCTATGCATATTTATGCATAGAAAACGTGTACCAACTTTCATAAAGATATCTGGAGTAGTATCAAAGTAATTATGAAAAAATTATTTATTTTATCATAATTTCAATACTCTGTATCTTGAAAATTAGGCTCTTTTGCACCTATGTCCATATGAAGTTTGTGTCTTAAAATCATCCAAGGATTATCATTCTTGAGTATTGGCATTCAATTAATAAATACCCTGTATACCCCTGAAGACGTAGAGACCGTAGCCCACATCCTAACGGAATGTCCGGCTCTTCGTAGCATTAGGATGGAACACTTCGGAGCTGAACTTACAACACTCCAGGAATTGGAAGGGATCTATTTGAGGGACCTGCTGAGCTTCGCGAAAGCGTCGTGCCTTCAATAATCTCACTTCTATCTATTGTGGGTTGCAACGGGCCCAGGAGGCCTAAGCAGGTTTTGGCGTGAGCCACCCACTGAAACATCTACATCTACATCTACCCTGTATATGGTGCGAAGAGGTCACGTAGGAGAAGATGGAATGCTGAACTTTCTACGAACCATAGCGTTTATAAGATCAGCAACGACCAGACTGGATATTGCATAATTTTTATAGGACCTGCCTGCGAAAATGGCTGGGTATCGAAAATGATGCGTTTGACTGATGGGGATGGCCACTCAGCGAACTAGGTCTCATGACCATCACAATGTACGCAGAGCCCCGCCTCTGAAAATGGTGACCTGCAAATGCAAAGCAAGGGTGTACGGACTCGTGCACCTGCAAAAAGACAGATTTCAAGTACTTGATAGTTCTCATCAGTTCAATCGCTCGGCGGATTCGATTTAAGAATATCCCCTTGTACCCTTTTGTACGAAAGGTTAGCTACGCGACTCTTCTCTTATAGTTTTTAGTTTGATCAAAAACAAAACTTCAGATAAAATTTACAGATGGAGGTTTCAAAGGAATGAATATCTGGCAGGAACATAATAGTAGTTTCCTACATCATTTTCAAGTGAATAATTCTGAAGTTTGGTCCATTCTTCTCGACTCTCCTCGAATAATATAAAATTAGTTTCGCGAAACCCGACGAGCACGGCCTTCTTTCCTAGAGCGCTCGTACAATGTCAGTTGATAATTAATTTAACCGGTTTAGCAATTTAAAATTTCTTATCCAAGTAAAACACACAAAGACATATAGAGTTTACATAGACTCTATCCTCGGGGCAGAACTTCATAGGAGTATGACATAATATTTTGAACATATTATAGTTGATTCTCTAGTTCTTTGTGGATGAACACCCAAGTTCGATGAAATTGTTTTGTTATATTGACGTTTGCAGTTTGCACCTCAATAATAAAAGTCAATAGACGAGGATTATAATATAACAAAATGCTTTTTGTAAAATTTGTTCAATTCAAAGATTGTTATAAGGCTTCATGTTTACAATAGTGAGACCTAAAGTTTTGAGAATAAAAATTCCTCGAGGTAAAGTGGGCATGTGGGCAAGAGCTACTGGAAATTATTTCAAAGTTCGTAATTCGACCGCGAATGGTCAGGGTCGCAACTGCTGTGGAAAAACAAAATTCTCTCGGTCTTGAAAATATGCACGATAAGCTGAAACATTGAAAACGCTATTTTATAGCTTGGGTATTACCGGATTATTTTGCGCCATGAAATTTTTTCGTATCCGTCATAATAAGGGCAGGGGGCCAATTAATTAAATAATCAAAATAGTTATGTATTTATCGGTTTAATTTCATAGCAGTTGAGAAAAATGTCACCGTTTCATTAGGTTTTTTCCAAAAATCGCTACAAACAACGCCCTTTAATGTATTTGCCATAAACTGAAAGGTTAATTAAAAAATTTGTTTCAAAAGACCACAAAAAATGCTCTTCTAAACAATATTAAAAATATTCAAATCCATTGAATGGTTCAGGAAATGTTGGATTTGGAATATTGTAAGATACATTGGTCTTAACCTCATTATTACTTATACTTAAGCAAGTATCACTCATCGTGAATTTTTACGAGACTGGGTGAATTCTATGTTTCTTCCTTAAGGTAACGTCCTTTAGCGCCCCTTAGCGCCCCTTAGCGATAAAATTATATATATATATTATCAAAAAACCCCATACTGTACCATTTGAAATGGTGTCGGGTGGTACAGCGATAAAATTACGAACATCAAAAAAATTTCCAGTCACTTCTCTTGACCACTTCATTATCGATGGATAATGTTGACCTCTCTTCAAAAGAAAAGTGATTTTAGTGTTTCAAAACTGACCTACATTTGTTTCACTAGGTGTTTTTTTATGTCTGTAGTTTCAAAGTAGTAACATTCACCCTCGCATCAACTCCAGTGGATGTTGGCCTTCGTGTCTCTATGCTTGACTAATCAACAATGTATTTCGCGTACGTATGTGGCTATGGTTCTGACCGACAATACATTTTAGAGTGAAATCGTTTCGTATATTATGATGAAAACAAAGCGCTTGTTTGGAACCGAAATCAGAAGGAAAATCATCAGGTGTTACGTTACATTAAACATGAGGAAATAAAGATCGGATGGTTTTTCCTCAAAGCACCTGTGATGTGACATAATGTTGAATGAATTTCATTCAGATTATTAAGTTACATTGAAACTTGTACAGACGGATAAGATTAACGATGGAAAATGGAGAAAGGGGGTCAAAAAATCTGATTAAATATACCTATTGACTATTAAAGAGAATCACGTGTATAGTTGATGGAACGATGTAACATAATAATAATATGGTAAAGATACCTACCTACATATTGTTTGTGGGTATAAAGACAAACAGTAAAACAAATTAGTTCGAAAAATCGTCTCTGTGAACATAATAGTTATTTTTGGTATTAGTGCGTTGTGTTGAAAATAAGTCCCGCGCGAATGATTTGTAGCACGAGGCCATTAGGCCAAGTGGTTTAAATTCTCGAGTGACTTGTGGAGCATAACGCACGAGTGCCATACAATGTTTTATCCAACAAATGGAGGAAATCGTTTTTCAATGAGATAATCACTAAATACATACAGGGTGGTGCAACCAAGATGGGGTGGACGATTGTGGGAAAATGGTGAGAGATTTGGATAATTTTTTTTTGTTTTTCATAGTTAGTCGAAAAGGCTATGTTTTAAAAATATAGCCATATATGGCAAACCAAACTTGTATTTTTTTAAATGGAACACCCTGTATATTAATTGATATTCCAATTCTTCCTTCAATTTCAAGTCAGAGGAAAATGGTTCAAATGGAAATCATTCAAGGAATCAGAATCATTGAAGGTTGAACGATCATAGTGGCCTTTCTTCGAATTTTCCTGATGCTTTTCTACCTGGGAAATTCGAATTTCCATCCTCCGTACCACCATATACAGGGTGGTGCAACCAAGATGGGATGAACGATCATAGCGGCACCGGCGTCTATTCAATTTTTTCAAATGCTTTTCTACCTCAGAAAGTCGACTTTCTATACTGCATTCGACTTTCTTCATCCTTCAGATGTCATTGTGAGTCGCACTTCTCTACTTCTACGCCTTTTTCTTGAAGTCCTTGACAGAAAAAAAAGGAGATGAAGCTTAAAGACAACTTGAAATTTCACGTTTAACGCAAAACGTGTTTTTACAGATTCGCACTAAAAAAATCAATGATGTGTGACGTGTGTCGGGGTATGTTGGGGCATGTTTCTCTATTTTTCAGCTTTCAAAATATTTATTGATTCGAGCTAAGACGAAAGTACTACAACATCTTATATATGAGACGAGGCCAAAATATGATCAGCATAATCTGATCATTAACACATTCAACACGATATTTTCGATTTTTTTTTATTGGGTCCTGACCAAATTTCAAGAGATAACTGAAATGAATCTAGTAAAGTGAGGATAGATGCTGCAAATTACGTGACGCGGAAACTACTTGCAATTCACCACAACCATCAGAAATACTCCAGTCATCTTAGCCAAATAAGAGGGTCAACTGCGGAATGAGAGATAATAAGCTGAAAACTTGTATAAACCATCATGTTGGCATTCTAAACGTTGTCTTGAAAGTCTCATGAAATCGCGTGTCGGCGTCTATAGATATTCAAGGTCAAAGGTCACAAAAATCAGTTTTTCCTCGAAATCTCGCTTGGTATGATTTTGATCCTTTCTGCATCTATCATAGAGATTTTAAAGCGTAAAACTCTCTAGGAATTTTGTTTAAAACTTTTTTCTTAACGGCTCACCGTTTTTGGTATAGACCGCGTAGAGAGCGCAGCGCTCATCCATACATACAGGGTGGGGCACGAAAAACTTCCCCCAGGTCTTCTTAGCTGTAAGGCGATTAATGAAAAATGTTTGTGGGGGTGATAGCTACCCCCAGAATTTCAAATGGAAAAGGGGTCGAGTGATACATCATTTTTATGGCCCTTCGATTCTGATCATAACTATCGAGTTTCAAGCCTCTGGATAAGCCTCAAATAAATAAATACTCACAAAAGATAACTTCTCAAAATATGATGAGGGACAGAAGATCTTCAAAATGAGCTATTACTCAATCCTTTCGACGAGAATTTATTTCACCCATTTTTTTTTTGTAAAAATCCGTGATTTATGTCCAAAACGGTTGGCCGTATAGAGAAAAGTTTCGAACAAAATCTCTAGAGAATTTTATGCTTCACAATATTTATAGTCGATATAAACAGGATTAAAACCATAGCAGGCCAGATATTGACAAAAAACTGATTTTTGTGACCTTTGATCTTGAATATCTCAAGACGCCGACACGAGATTTTATGAGACTTTTGAGCAGCTACGCATGGGCTTTATGAGCTTCAGCCCAGGGCCTCCTAGCTCGGAGGGCCCCAAAAACCCCGAATTAGAAGTGATAGATATTATTTGAAGATAAAAAAATATTCTTTGTCAAATCGTATAATTCGGTTGAAGGCAAGGTACCGAACATACAATCAAATTATGAATAAATTGTATCCAGTTCTGTAGAATAGGACGAAATCGTACAAACGCTCTAGTATCGTGGGTGGGCCGCTTTATCCCGTTTGACGTTTGGCGTGATGTGGTGTGTGATTGTGATGAACAAATAAAAGAATTTGGTACACCAGAATGTAGAAGAGTATGAACTATGTTATAGGTACTATATACATTTTGTGTTATCACTTTTTGGTTGATTTTGTTTAATATTTGTGTTTATCGAGAATTCATGAACTTGAGTAATTTTTCACCGTAGATTAAGATTATTGAACCTGCCTATTTTTTATTGTTTCCTAATGATAAAGTATGTATTTTATTATTCAACTGTTTGAATAAAGAATGATTTTGTTTTTCTATGTTTTGATTTTCACACATCAAATATTTTTCCAGAAAAAAATAAAGTATTCGAATTATTGGGGGGCTCCCAAATCCCATTAGCCCAGGCCCTCCGAAGAGCACGGTCCGGCGCTGCTTACGAAAAAACCTTGAGAATGTCAAAGTTATGTTTCCTACAAGTTTACAGCTTATTATCTCTCATTCCGCAGTGAACTCCTCATATGACTGGGCTGAAATAGCTGTTTGACCAGTAATGGTTTTTCTGTGTTCGGTGATTTTGTAGGGGACGTGTTAAAGAGTCAACTGTGCAATGAATTTGGTAAGAGAACGTTTGTTGCCTTAAGCCTAGTACAGACCTAGTACAGACCAGTCAACATTTGTTGCCAACATGTATTAGGTCAACTCGCAACTTGGTTCTGGATACTGGGCACCATAGTTACCATGGTGAGCCACACAACAGAATCAATGTTGTTGCTTGTTGAATGTATCCAGGTTTTCCATTTGAAATGGAGAACACGGTGTTGTCAACAAAATTATCTTGCCAACAGTAACAAGTGATGACGAAGCGCATGAAAGAAGTTTAGTTATACCTATTTAGCTGTGCATTTGTTTTCCCGGGGCCGTTTGGTGAATTCCACTGGCTTTATTTGATAGAAAATAATGTAATTTTGATTCCAAAAATATGAAAAAGCTATAATTATTGCATTACTGCCAATGATTACCTGATTTTATTTATATCATACATAATATATTCAATAATGTAAAAACATTGAATGAAACATGATCAAGTGGCAGAAATCCTTTTTTTGGCCTTTTAACGTGAATTAATAGATAAAAAACTTGGTCCAAATCAAGTCCTAACATTGATTCCGAACTAAAAAAAAAATTGAATTTATGGAAATTCAAAAAAAAATTAAGAAGTCCGCATGCAATTTACCACAGTTGATATAATATATATTCACAACAAACATAATTATGACTTTTATACCGGTACATCATCATGTTGTTATTGTGGTTCAATAAAAATGATAAAAATAGTAAAATTATTAGTGAATTGCGAGCTTGGAGAAATGTTTACCATTTATTTTTTAAACGTGAAAGATACAAATTTTCTTCAGTAGTTTTGACTTAATTTGGAGCAGATCATCATTTTACGGTAAACGATAAAAAATGTTTGCTTTTGTTTCATTTTATGTTTTTACATTTTTTAATGAAAGTCAATGTTATCATCGTAATTCCCATTTTGCTAGGTTTGTCCCGAGTTTTGTCCAATTGATAACCGCATCCGAGGACATAATGTATGTTTAGAGGGTTCAGTTATATTTGGCGTTGTTCACTTGCGTAGTCTCGAGATCTACTCTTGACAAAATCTGGTCCAGTTGAAAAGTACAGTTTGGAGATATACAAGTATAGTGATTTTCAATTTTCGCTATTTCTTTCATGCTCTCCTATTTCGTTTTTTTTTGAAAATAATATGAACCGCGATTTTTTATACAGGGTCAGAAATAGGTGCGCATTTTGTCATGGGCTATAAAGTCTTTCTCTATGGGAACATATAATTGTTTTCGCAATCCTCTTGTGAAGAAAGAACAGGGTTTTAAAATTTTGGAAAAATCTCGTTTTTTTTAGCGATTTCAATCAAATCAAGTTTGGTTCATTTTCAAACGAAAACGTGACAGCAGCGCAAATTTATTGATTTGAATACATTTTTCTAACAGTTCAATAACTATTTCCATATCTCGAAAACGACTTATCGGGGAAGAAAAATTCCAGTTACCTTTTTTGCTGAACATGAACTGACAATAAAAACAAAATTTTTACTTTGCAAAAGCCACATTTTTATTCAAAAATAATAATCAAATAAGAGTAGCTTTAGCTTCTATCGTGAAAGAGTTGAACAAAAAAAAGTCTCAAAAATATCTCGGAAAAACTCATCTCTAAAATTTCAAACAAAATAGCTAGTTCCGTTTGTACAGAAAAATATTTTTTTCTCAAGATCCAAAAAAATTTAACTCAAACACACTTACTGATGGTTGAATCGCACCACGGTCTTTTTGCAGATTTTAGGGATCATTAAACAGAGAAACGAAATCAGTCTTTGTAAATCTATAAGAAACATAATTGCAGAATGAACTAGGTATAGTCGTTCAAGAGTAACTCCGTCACTAATTTGTCACCATAGAGCTCGTCCCATTTTTCAAGAACAGTCCCTAACACCATTTCCTTTCTCGTTTGACTGCATGCGATGATATTTTCATGCAGCAGCACTAACTTTAGCAGCAGCTGACAGATCCATTTTTATTGTCAACAATAATAATGACGTTCAATTTTTGAATTATTTACCTCGTTTCCTGGCAACGAGCAACATTCTTTGGTTTGGACCATTGAACTCGATACTACCGTACCTGGAAGGGACCCATCCGTGCTGTTTACATCGAGTTGACTGAAGACAAATTTTCGACTAGAAAGAGATAGAGACAGAAAGGGGTCTTTGTCATATCTGTTGACATAATATATTAGGTGTGTTTGTTATGCACCACAAGTGCACACTTTTTCACACTGCAACACTCAGTGTGCCTTTGTTTGTGAAATGTTTGTCTGTTTTTTAGGATAGAATCTTGGTACGTTTAGTGAAGATATTCTATCCTAAAAACCAGACAAACATTTCACGAAGAAAGCCACACTGGGTGTTGCAGCTAATATTATGTTCAATCAATATGTAGCTTTCTATAGTTTGGGTGCCAAACAAAATGGTTAATTTCTGCAGTGCATTTGGGTGAGGTAATAAATACACTCCAGAAAAACAAATTTCATTTTTTGGCTAAGTGATATAACTCCAATTATTAAGGACAAGGGCATGCACCTTAAGTATACCTACACGAAATTGTCCTAGTTAAAAGGGCCCTACTCACACTCCTGCAGCAGGGGCAATCTAGGCCTGCCGCAGGAGAAACTTCCTTGTAAAGTACGTTTTGTTTTGAAAATGTGACAATTTCACATCCTGTTCGAGTACGTTGGTACTACTAACATCATTTCCAAAGTTTGTTTTCTCATATCTTGCTTGAAATAATGCTAGGAAGGTATGAAGGGGCCCTTACCGCCCTGCTTAGAAGGCGATCTAGGAAATTGCCCCAATCGCCCTGCCTTCTAGATTGCCCCTGCTGCAGGCGTGTGAGAAGGGCCCTTTAGGAATTGACGATGGTAAACACTCCAAGAAATGCAAAAGTTCTATTTGGACATTCCTCAAGCCCCCTATCAAAAAACACCATATTTATTAGTTTCAATGTGACCTCAAAAATAAAAGTATTTTCATTTTTATTTTAATAAGCTATTATAGTTTTCCAAGTTTATACCTTAATACCTTTACTTTACCTTTACTCAATACACAGGTTGAACATATAAATCACCCTGCACCTACTACCTACCCTGTATTTTCTCAACTATTCAATCGAATTACGGATCGTCTAAGTATACTAGATCATTTACTAATTTGTTTCTTATTTTGCATTTTTCCAGATAGTTATTTGAAATATATAGATCCATCATATCATGATAATTAAGACTACTAAGTATGCACAGAATTGTAGTCATTTTTTCCAAGCAAATCAACCGCTTTTTCAATTTATCTTCAAACTATTTGAAAACCTCCGACTTCGCATAAGGGCAATGAGTGTGACAAAGATAGCATCCCCTTTTTAGTCCAATCAAAATATACCTATGCGCCAAAAAAATACGACTAAAATTGCCTCAGTTGTCGACACGACAGGGGCCCTCCAGTCACGTAGTATCGAGTTCAATGGTTTGGACGCGCCACAGTGTTGACAACGTGTTTCCGGATGCAAGTTGGTGTGCCCAAGGTTTCTATGTAAGAGGTTGCCTCACTTTTACGGTCATGACGTCATTTGTGTCTACTGTAGCGCCACTGCGGCCATTTCTCGAACCATCCCATCATAAAGCAAGAATGTCATTTATCAATGTCATAACCTCACTATTTATTTCGTGGTGGACGAGAGATTTTTTGCTGTCGATGGTTTTTCTTTTGTGAAATTATCCATTTTTGTTTTGAAAACTGTTTGTGAGTGTCTTATCGTTGGATTTGTCTATCAAATATAGTGTTTTAAAGGTAGGTGTGTCTAGAAATGATCAAAATAGAGTTTCTTTACACGTGTTCAACTGTTTAATTTATTCTATTCTACCTAAATCTAGCTCAATAGTAGATTTCTCAGTATATTTAGGCAGGACTTATATTAAATGATGGTTAAAAAGTTGTAGAAATCTGAGGGTTGATGATTTGAATATACATATTATAGAAAATACTTACATTTGGAACAGTATTTTCGCTTCCTTGACCAATAATATACAATAATAATGTCCAAAAAGATAATTTTACACCTCTTTCAATATTTTATTTCGATTTAAATGATGAAATTAGCAAGAAATTCAACGTTTCATCAATAATAATTGATCGAATGACACATGACACGACACGATGCAGTCCGATCCAATCGCATGACAGGAATGACAGAATGCGGACTGTTTCAGACCGCTAGCCTCAAATGACGTCATGACAAAGTGAGGCAACCTCTTATATAGAAGTTTTGTGTTGGCAACATGTTGACAACTTTTGTTGTTTGAATATGAAGGAATGGCTATGTTGCTCATCTCAGAATAGCAGAAAGCAAAGAAGTTGTAGTACTCTAAGCAAGATTATTTAATAATAGCTGGCAAAGCGCTTTTGGCTAATACGCCATGTTCAGTGCCCCAACTGCAAGTGAGACATGGGTTGAAAAAAAGATTTCTCAATCATATACCTAAGTTTATACAATGAATTAAAAGAAAAAAACCCAAATACTCACTAGTCAGTGTAATGTGCAGGTGACCTTATTCAACATCAAAATTGTAATTAGCATATGAGCCCTTTTTTCAAAGGTGTTTGTCGGCCAGACATAATTGTCCGTTATGGTTCAAAAATTGGTTTAATTGGTATGGTCAATTGATCACAGCGGGTACAGGTTTTTAAAATAACATTAAACATGGCACGTACAAGACATCACAACACTTTAAAATTTGATAACTAGTCTCAACTTCGCATTTTCATAAAGTTTAATTGACCACGAGAGGTGAGAAGGCACTGAACCAGCAAGATGAATTTTGCAAATCATGAAATAAAGTTAGGTTAATTAACAAAAAGGAGTAGACTGCAACGGTGAATTGACAAACACCGTGTCAGGCAAACCAGTGTCAGGCAGGTGGTGATATAATGGTGAATTAGTTGAATTTCAACAGGAAGACGTTAAAGTTAAAGAAAAGTGTTTGATTTATTTTTTTTTTTTTTTATTTTTAATTTTGTAATCTCCTATGAAGAGAAGTGTGAGGTCTGTTAAGGTTTACCTGGATATTAAGGCAAGATGGGTTCGATTTCATTTCGTTCGTAATGTAAATATCCTCTAGAAAATCTAGACGATTGTTATTCTCAGATGACACTTGATGGAGAATCCTTGAATTGGAGCCAGGACTAAAATTATGATTACCCAGACAGACCATGTCATACCGTCCAACTCGAACCACCCTTATCAACATAAAATGGCAGCGTTCTATTGCTATATCCATCGTTTGCTTGCCTTACCTCTCTCACCAGTTAATTACTCTCTGGAATTGAATACTCTGAAACAGATTGCTATAACAATGGCATTATAGACTCTCTCATTAACCAAATCTCTTTTAATAAACTTAGATTGGCTTCTTACCCTAATACAGATCAAAATCCCAGATACATTTCTTCCCCCTTTATCAACCCTTTTCTTGGTAAAAAAATTTCCAAAATCTTCCTTAAATATAATGAAAACTTAAGATGCTCTTTCAAGACTTCAGGTAGTATGGGTTCGATGTTGATTAACACTAAGGATAAATTTGATGTGTTGTCTGAGAGTGGAATCTACAAATTGGAATGTGACTCTTGTAGTTGTTCATACATTGGACGCACTTGTAATTTTAGTCCTGGCTCCAATTCAAGGATTCTCCATCAAGTGTCATCTAAGAATTACAATCGTCTAGATTTTCTAGAGGATATTTACATTACGAACGAATTGAAATCGAACTCATCTTGCCTTAATATCCAGGTAAACCTTAACAGACCTTACACTCCTCTTCATAGGAGATTACAAAATTGAAAATATAAAAAAAAAAATTAAATCAAACACTTTTCTTTAACTTTAACGTCTTTCTGTTGAAATTTAACTAATTCACCATTATATCACCACCTGCCGGACACTGGTTTGCCTGACACGGTAATTGTCAATTCACCGTTGCAGTCTACTCCTTTTTGTTAATTAACCTAACTTTATTTCATGATTTGCAAAATTCATCTCGCTGGTTCAGTACCTTCTCACCACTCGTGGTCAATTCAACTTTATAAAAATGCGTAGTTAAGACTAGTTATCAAATTTTAAAGTGTTGTGATGTCTTGTACGTGCTTTGTTTAATGTTATTTTAAAAACCTGTGCCCGCTGTGATCAATTGACCATACCAATTAAACCAATTTTTGAACCATAACGGACCATTATGTCTGGCCGACAAACACCTTTAAAAAAAGGGGTCAGATGCTAATAACAATTTTGATGTTGAATAAGGTCACCTGCACATTACACTGACTAGTGAGTATTTAGGGTTTTTTCTTTTAATTTATCGAATTCCTTTCCATTGTTTCATTGTATAAACTTAGTTATATGTTTAAGGAAATTTTTTCTACCCATGTCTCACTTGCAGTTGGGGCACTGAAGATGGCGTATTAGCCGTATTAGCCGAAAGCGCTTATCAAATAAACTTGCTCAGAGTACTACAACTTCTTTCCTTCCTGCTATTTTGTTGTTTGGTCTGTATATGCCTCTAAATCTATTTTTATGTTTTTAATTGTATCAGAAACGTATGTGTTAAATGTTAAAATGGGATAAATTGACATCCCCAGGATAGGGTATTTTAAAGATGATGTTTTGTATTTTTCTTTACCGACTCTCAGCGCATGCGTAAGCCGGATTTTCATCTTTTCGTACTATAAAGGAAAAATGCTGCAATTTTTATCGCGGTGAGATCCGGTTTTGTCTAAATACCAAATTACATTTTTCAAATCAACTTTTCCAAAAAATGGTTCGAAAGTCACCGAATAAATCAAGAGCTTCCTGTACATAGAAGCGATTAATTAAAGATATTATCGTGATGGTGAAACACCAATCTGGGGACACTCAAGACGTAAAGCGAAAAAAAAAATGGCGTTCGTGCATTCACAATACTTGTCCGGTGAGTTGAATCCGAAAAAGTGGGAAATATCCAGGCAAACGTTTCGAACTTGGAGACAAATGTGCGGCATGTCTTCCTTATGGTAATTGGCATTGGATATCTCTTTCTATTGCTATGAGCATCTCGACATACCCAGGGGTGTGTTGTCAGAATTGTTTGGACTTGTGCAACTACGGAATATGGTGTAAAATGCAAATCTGCCTTTTCAAAGTGTACTTTTAAAATAATTTTAGTGTAACCATAGTTGTTATCAATAGATAAAAAAAGTCACCGCATTTGTATCATTATTCAAAAGCTAGAAAGAATAAAAAACTAAAAAATCAAAAAAATACTGTCCACTTCAACTACAAACACTACATTGGTCCTTCGAGCCGGATTGGGACAGGAGATTTGCAGTAGAAGATATTGGAGCCTTATACAACGCAAGTCTGGAATTTGGAATTCAGAATGATTCTTCTGATATCAAAGATTGAAGTGTCTAGTCCTCGGTGTGAAACTAGGTTTTGATTGAAGAGTTCATCTTACTCTTGGGCGCCGTGGATCTTAACAATGCATATTCACCCAAGTGTGGGGCTACGGTGGCCGAGCGTGTAACACGCAGGCTTGAGAGACCGTTAGTTCTGATAGACGTGGGTTTGATCCCCGCGGTGAGCAGAAATTATTTTCTGTTCTGATTTAGTGGCACTCTCACTGGCTTACGCTACTGAGTAGACTGCAGTATTATCAATTACTGACAGTCGAAAAGTTTAATAGTTAGCCTAAATCAATTGGTCCTGCTAGTTCAATATATAACTAGGTGATGTTCTCCATCATCAACTCAGTAAGAACTGCATTGGTCCTGGGGTTGGCGAAAAGGGTCTTACGGCCTACTCGCCGGGCAGTGGTTTGCCCCCCCACCAATACCAATACCAAATACCAAATTCACCCAAGTGTTCTCGTCATGCATAGAAAGAAAAAAGGTCCCCATTAACATGAAAACAAAATGAAACGTACTGATCTGAATAAATCAATGAACAGTATAGCACTCACCCGGGGGCACTCCACCCCCTAGCTCAGGTTGAATCACATCAGCCCCCCATCATGGTCATAATCGTCAATATATCATTATCATCATTAATATCAATAATATCATCTTGATCCACTCTCCGACGACTAGCTAGTGTCACACGTACACAATCTCGAAGGCAGTAGGATTTTCCAGCCCTTTGGCTAATCAAGCCACACAGACCGCTTCAGGTCTGACAGACTACCAGGCCGCACAGACCGCTTCAGGTCACACAGACCACCAGGCTACGCAGAACGCTTCAGGTCACACAGAAAACCAGGCCACACAGACCACGACTATAGCCCAATAACACGTGCCCCCACGTCACAATCACACAACTCATCGTCAACCTTTCTCAAAAACTCCAGAAGCACACTTGTCACACTGACACTCATTCCCTCGGAAAACTATCTGAAGTCTATGTGTTGAGCTCAGTATTTAACAAAACCTCATATTTGTTCTCATGCTCTGGGACCTGTCTAATGCTACACCGTGTGCTTTGATAATGGTGAGGAAAATGAAGGAATATATTCACATTACAAGGGTTTAATTGAAAGAAATATGGATATGATGAAAATTTAAATTAACCCGCTTTTACATCCGGAAATTCTACTTTCTTGTGAGTCCATTCCTTTTTTATATTTCTGTTTCTTCTATAGCTCAGGAAATACTCCAAATAATGGACAGTGGACTGTATATTGATAATTAATTTTTTTATTTTAACTTTAGGTACAATTTTTAAGAGAGCAGTCTTTTTTCAATGTTCATCAAAACGACAGTCACTATGTTATTATTCATTTGTTCGATTTGATTTTGTATCGAATCACCGGTGCATTTGACATTAATGTTCCTGTTGCCAAATGTATAAATAAATACAAATATTTATACAATTAAATAGAACAATACTATTCAACACTCGACATACACCCGCCTTGAAAGAATTGCTTTCAAAAGAAAACTGGCGTAGTTTTAACACAAAAATGTCACTGGTTGAGATAGAATCTTCAAAATAGTTTAGTCAATTGGTAAAGCACACAGTCTATTTGTTGATCGTCGAACTTCACCACAAAGAGTCCTGACATCTACCACTCTAATGATACCATCACTGCCTGGATACAATTTGCTGACTCTGCCTACTTTCCATAATAGTGGAGGAGTGTTGTCATCCCGAATCAGTACTAAAGTACCAACTTTTAGTACGTTGTTGAAATTTTGCTTCCACTTGGTTCTGACTTGAAGTTCGCATAGATATTCTTTTTTCCAACGTTGCCAAAAATTCTGCACAATATTTTGTAGACGTTGAAACTTGTCCATCCTGTTTTCAGGAACATCAGAAATATCTGGATACGGAATTGCTGTCAATGCCTTGCCAATCAGGAAGTGTCCAGGTGTAAGTGCGTTTAAATCGTTGGGATCGTGGGAAATAGGAGATATTGGCCGCGAATTTAAAATACTTTCAATTTGTATTATTACTGTATTGAATTCTTCGATATTTAAATTCGCATTTCCGACGATTCGCTCGAAATCGAACTTAGCACTTTTGATTCCCGCCTCCCAGATACCACCAAAACTTGGAGATCGTGCTGGGATAAACTGCCATTTTATCATGTCATTTGAAAGAGTTTTGGCGATTTTTTCTTGATTTTTACTTAGAAATTGAAATAACTCTTTCAATTCACGGTCAGCGCCAACAAAAGTTGTCGCATTATCTGACCAAATACTTGTCGGTTTGCCTCGCCTGCCGACAAATCTGTTTAAAGATGCCAGAAACGCCTTTGTTGTTAGTTCAGTAACCATTTCGAAGTGAACAGCTTTGGTACATGGACAAATGAATAAACACATATAAACTTTGATTTGTCTTGCGCCGCGTGTCAATCGATCTTTTATAAAAAATGGTCCAGCATAATCAACTCCCACATTCGTGAAAACTAATGTTTCATTGATTCTTACGTTTGGCAAATTTCCCATTAAGTAACCAGAATGAGAAGGATTACATTTAAAACACCTAACGCAGCCTCTAATTACCTTTTTGCAAGCATTTCTACCCGCTACCGGCCAAAAACGTTCTCTAACTGAGGCAAGTAAATGTTGTGCCCCACAATGCATGAGTCGTTTATGTTCTTGTAATAAAATAAGCTCGGTCAACTTGTGCGAAGCTGGTAAAATTATTTGATATTTTTTGTCAAAAGAATATTCTGAGTGTTTGAGCCTACCTCCAACACGAATTAAATCATTATGCATAAAAGGATTCAAATTCAGAATCTTACTCCTTTTACTTAGAGGTACTTTCTTTAACAACTCTGAATATTCGTAAGGAAAACTTTCTTTTTGTACCTGCTTTATAAGAAAATAAAGAGCCTTTCCGAGTTCTAATGGTGTTAGTACTTCGTATTGTTTATTCTGAGATTTGCAGTTATTAAAAAATCTAAAAATGTAGGCTAAGACTCGAATTATTTTACTAAACTCAGAGAATTGATTTATTAATTTTTCAATTAAAAGTACACTCTCATTGTCGATGAGAATATGAGATAAAACTATTTTCTGTTTTGGTACTTCCATATCAATTTTGATTCTTTGAATATTCCATTCTGAATTATTTTGTTTAAACCAGTCAGGTCCATACCACCAAAGGTTGGAACTTTGAGTTATTTTTGGACTTGCTCCTCGCGACAACAAATCAGAAGGATTGTCGTAACCTCTAATATGGTGCCACTCATTGATTTCGGTTAAAGATTGAATTTCACCAACCTGGTTGGCGACAAAAGTTTTCCATTTACTCGGCTCACCCTGCATCCAATTCAAGGTAACCATGGAGTCAGTCCAAAAATACTTGGAATCAAAATTGATTGCAAGTGCATCCTGAACCTTTTTTGCTCAATTTGCTAAAGTGACTGCACTGCATAGTTCTAATCTTGGTAAACTGACTTGCTCAATCGCTGCTACGCGTGATTTTGCGCACAAAAGATTGGAAATAAATTTATTTTCCGCTATTTGACAGCGAACATAAAAACATCCGCCATAGGCTCTTTTGCTAGAGTCGCAAAATCCATGCAGTTCAATACTTAAATACATTGAAATCATAGCTTGACGTGGTATTTTGAAATTATTAATTTGAGTCAATTCGTTTTGAAATCTGATCCAATCAGTTTTCAAATTCTCAGGAAGCTCGTCATCCCATGAAATCTGTAATTTTCACAGTTCTTGTATAAATAACTTTGCCACTATAATAATCGGTTGCAATAAACCTAAGGGATCATAGATTTGGCAGATTACTGACAAAACTAATCTTTTCGTTATTGGTCTCCGTGTACTAGATTTTGTTACTGAATATTGAATCAAATCTTGATTTGAATTCCAATTTATGCACAAAGTCTTATTTGATTCACCTTCATTAATTTTTAATAAACCAACTGCAAAATCATTGTCGACTTGAAACTTATTTAAAATTTTAAAATCATTACATAACCACTTTCGCAAAGGAAAACCATAATCATTCAGAATTTCTGTCACTTCTCTTTGAATTTCTAAAATTTCTTCTTCATCATCAGCGCCCGTTAATAGATCATCTGCGAAAAAATCGTTTTTAATGATACTACTAACCTTTGGAAATCGTTGTTCATTTTCATCCGTCATTTGTATTAAACAGCGTATGGCTAGAATTGGTGCTACTGCGAACCCATAAACTACGCGATTTATTTGAAAACATTTTAATTCTTCCGACGAATTATTTCTCCAAAATAATTTTTGGTATTCGCAATCCGCTTTCCGGAATCTCAATAATATTGAAAATATGTCATTTTGAAGTATAGGGCCAGTGAATTGAACATCATTCAAACTTAATCCGGAATCTGTTTTCTGAGAAGCATTAAACACTACCCGGCATTTTGTGGTTAAACTATTCTCTTTTAAAACTGCATGATGCGGTAAATAGAAACTCCTTGAAGGTTCTTTAGGCTCGGAATCTTGAATCTCCGTCATATGCCCCATGCTTTCAAATTCATTCATGAATTTTGAATATTCGCCTTTCAAAGCTGCGTTTTTCTCTAATCTACGCTCGAGCGAATAAAATCTGCTGAGAGCTATATCACGTGATTTTCCCAAGTTCTCTATTGATTTTTTGAATGGTATGCTGACTTTAAACCGAGCGTGTAGTATTCAAGAAATAATTCTCGCACTGTTGCTCTTCCCGGGAAAAATTATTCTTGGGATTGACCTCCTCGATCTCCCAGAACTCACCAATTTTTTCCTCTAATGATCCTTTTTCCACACTACTTAAGCATGACACGGATAAAGGTACATTTTCATTTTTGCGTTTTTGAAAGCACATATTTCCACCTAGAATCCATCCTAAACGTGAATTTTGTAAAATCGGCATATTTGGACCAAGTTGCTTTTGTTCCGGAAGAAGTATTGAATAAAATACTGGTACACTAAGTAAAATGTCAATGTTACTTGAAATGTTGAATTCCGGGTCTGCCAGGCATAAATTATGGTTCAATGGTATTAAATTTATATCAAATGACTTTATTGCATGACAAGGAAATTCAAATCCATGCTATAATCTCCGAACCGCGACATAATCGTAATATCAACCTGACCATCAATGTTTGTCATAGCTTGACCTACGCCCTTGACAATGTGATTAATTTTTCTAGGTTTCAAATTTAATTTTTTGCATAAATCTTTAGTCATGAAATTACTCATTGAACCTTCGTCCAAAAGAGCACGACAATTTTCGATTCTGTTACCTATTTTAATTTTTACTATAGCTGTACTCAGTAAAACTTGAGACACATCCGTGGAAGCATTCGAAACCATTACATCTTCCGACGTAGAAGGTTCCGTTTGACTTTGAACGTGGATTATTTCTTCTTCAGCTTCGTCTATCGTCATCGGATCATCCACACAGCTGTGGTTGTTACTGCTTCCAGCGTCTCCTGCGAGCGATTGTCCCGCGGAAATTATGTCGGCTGTTTTATTTACATTCTGTGGCACGTAATTATTTATATGCAAGAAAGTATGATGTGGCTTGTGACAAATAGTACATCTTTTTTGTTTACATTGCCAGGTAAAATGATTTTTATGCAAACAATTAAGACACAATTGAATCTTTTTTACCTCGGCAACTCTTTGTTCCGAAGATAATTTTATGAATGACTGACAAGTATAAATTGCGTGATTTCCATTACAAAAATAGCAACTCAATTTTATACCTGATGATGATACTAACTCTTGATTCGTACTGGTATAACTTCGGCTGATGTTTGACTTGAACCTTACCTTTTCAGTTCTATCTTTACTCTCCTGAATCTTTTCTAATAATTCACACCTGGCCTTTAAAAACGTATTCATGTCTACCATACTTGGCAATCCTGTTTTTTCCGTTTGCACCTGAGCTTGATGAGCTTTAAACATTTCCCACTCTTTGCGGGTACTTGAATCAAATTTATTTGACATCAAATAAATAATTAATCTATCACAATGCTCAGTGCATTCGCCTAAGGTCTTAAGTGCTCGCAAATGTTTCGTAAAACTGTCATAAAGATTTCTCAGATCGGAGTAATTTTCTTTTATTAAATTTGGATATTCAAACAGCGATTCCAAATGATTATGAATCATAAATTTTTTATTTTCGTACCGTTTAACAAGTAGCTGCCACGCATCGTGGTAATTATCGGCCGAAATTTCTATTTGTTCTAAGAGCTGATTAGCATCTTTATTTAATGCATTTTTTAGATGTATGAACTTCTCAATATCAGATAATTGCGGATTGTCATGTACCAAAGCTTTGAATGCGTCCCTGAGTTGAAACCAGCTAGTGTAGTTAGCATCGAAGGTAGGAACGGTGATTGGAGGTAATTTCACTTTATTTTGAAATCCTGTACCCCCAAGGAGAGCATTTTGATGAAATGAACATCCTCCCTCGATGCGAACCTTCAACATCCCTATATTGTTCGAACAAAAGTGCTAATTTTTCCACTCGCGAATTCAAATTATGATATATTTTCTCGTCAATACCTTGTGAATCAATTTTATCCACATAATTTTTGTGTTTTGTGAGAGTACCCTTAAGAGCCCCTCGTTGACGTTTCAAGGTTGACAACAGAGCTTTGTCAGCATCTGACAATTCGGACGTCATTTTAAATTATTTCAATATTGTGTATTATAGATACGATTACGTGATGAAAAATTATTAAATTATGCGTAACCGATCAATACAGTAATAATCTTTAAAAGTATAATAAATAAGTAACTGGATTGGACTCACAGGAAGCGATTATCTGCCCAGATCCGCTGCAATTTTTCTGACTTGGCACTCTTGGCAGTCAGCAATAGCGGCTGGCGGGTCTCCTCTGTGTTTGTCGTCTGGTTTTCTGCTATCTTTTGCTTAGATCCGGCTCGTAACGGCCATTATGTTTCTTCTATAGCTCAGGAAATACTCCAAATAATGTACAGTGGACTGTATATTGATAATTATTTTTTTTATTTTAACTTTAGGTACAATTTTTAAGAGAGCAGTCTTTTTTCAATATTCATCAAAACGACAGTCACTATGTTATTATTCATTTGTTCGATTTGATTTTGTATCGAATCACCGGTGCATTTGACATTAAATCTGTTGCCAAATGTAAAAATAAATACAAATATTTATACAATTAGAAAGAACAATACTATTCAACACTCGACAATTTCTGACTTTTATTATTGTTTTGATTGACACAATATCAAGGTCATGACAGAATTGAATCTTCTGATAAGAAAGAGGGGTGGTATCAAAAGTCAATTAGCCTGATTTAAAAACTATATTGATAATTTGGATGAGGAAAAAATTAGTTCTTCAATTTTGGAACAGTTGAGTATCAGATCTGAAAAATTGAAGAACTATGGAGTGAATTTGAAAATATCCAGTCTCAGATTGAGGCATTAGAAGATATTGACAGTAGTGACCAGGACCTTCAGATTTTTGAAGAAACGTATTTTGATTTGCATGGGAAAACAAGGTAAATTTGTAACAAGTTTATGAGTCAAGCTCAGATTGAAAATGGTTCAGTATCGGCTTGTAGAAGTGAACGAGGTTCAAATCATAGTAGTAGTCGTTCTGGGTCATTTATTGAATCGCCTCCCATACAGATTCCATCATTTAACGGAAGTTATGAAAATTGGCTGGATTTTAAGGAATTTTTTTCTAGTTTGGTTCTTGAGAATCATTTACTCTCAGAAATTCAAAGGTTTTATTATTCACGTTCGTCTTTGGGTAAGGACCCATTACAATTGATTGAGTCTGTTGAAATATCCTCGCGTAATTATGAGGCTGCTTGATATGAAAACAAGAAGATCATTATCCATAATCAGCTAAAGGCTATATTTGAGTATCCACATATTGTGAATGAATCTCACTCAGATTTGAGACATTTGTTTGATAATGTTGATAAATATTTATATGCCTTGAGTGCTATGGGTGAACAAACAGACTGCTGGGATCGACTTATTATTTATATAGTTTCGAATAAGTTTGATGTGATAACTAAAAGATACTGGGAAATCTATGAACAAAGTTGCGAACTTCCTACCTGGGAGGACATGCAAACTTTTTGAGGAATAAATGTGAAATATTAGAGAAATTAGAAATGACTAATTTCAAGCCATCAGGTAGAGTCTGTTCAAAGTTCTTCATTTCCTGCGGTCGAAACACCCTAGTTACAATGTAATAATTGTAAAGAAAATCACGAAATAACTTCATGTCAAAAATTTTTGAATTTGAACATTTCCAGAAGAATAGATTTGATCAAAAAATTGAAACTTTGTTTCAATTGCCTAAAATCAGATCATCGTTTTTGGAAATGTGAAGCCCTGAAATGCAATCGATGAAAAAGATCACACCACTCTTTATTGCACAAAGAAAGAATCTCTTCCTGTAATAATGTGTCCAAGAAATAGATTTAACAATCCCATCGATGTACTCGGCTCTTCAATTGGCGCAAAGGATGATGTCATCCAGAAGATGATTTCTCAAACGTCTTCAAGTATAACTGGCTAGTCTCTTTTGACAGGAAATGTTATTTCAAATTCTCAGGTTCTACTATCAACTGCTGTAATAAGAATATTTCACGAAAATAATGCTATTTTAAGCCGCGCATTATTGGACAGCGGATCACGAAGCAATTTTATTTCGGAGTCTTTGTGCAAAAGAATTAATTTGAGTCCTCGCAAAATCAATCATGTTGTTAAAGGTGTGAGTTAAGCTATGGCAAAAATAAATCGTCAGATTGATCTTTCTATTGGATCGGGTTAATTTAACTGTAACATCAACTGTCTAGTCCTAGCCAAAATAACCTGAATTGACCTTTGTATAAATTTGATAAGAATGTACTGAATATTCCCAGTGATTCACAATTGGCAGACCCAACTTATAATGTACCTGGAGAAATTGATATTTTATTGGGGTTTGAAAAGCAGGTTTTGTATGTCTTTGTTGTCAATACAACCTAATGAACGTTTTTGATTATTTTTTATTAATTAGAATATACAGACGGCTCTAAAAGGTCCCCCCCTTTTTTTTAAATGTGTGCCCCAAAAATTTTGAAACTTGGCATACCTAAATTGCTGTCGAAATACTACTTTTTGATGTGACTGACGTACTTTTACTATTCAAGATGGCGGCCGGGCGCCATTTTGAAACATTTTTTCAAATGGAAAGGGGAGTCGTGTGAAACATCATTCGAAAGGTCTTATCGAGTAGATTATCGTGTGAAAATTTCATAGGATTAAACGCATCCGTGCGGATATGACAGACTGTCAAACTAACAAGATAAATAAATCCGTGAAATGAGAACAAAGAAAGCATACTTCAATTTTTATTGTAAAAAATGTTGAAAATGTCCTCCGTTGACTCCCAAACAATCAAATAATCTGTCTGAGAACTCCTGACGGACTTTTTCGAAAGTATCGACATTAATATTTCGACAAAAAGCAGTGATTCTTTGCTGTAAATCTGAAAGAGAGTCTGGCTGTGTTGCATATAATTTCTGTTTTAAATATCCCCATTAAAAAAAATCCAATGGTGTAAAATCGGGCGACCTGGCAGGCCATTCGGTAGGACCCCGACGACCAATCCGACGATTGGGGTAAGTTATGTCCAAATACTGCCTTACATTTCTGCTGAAATGAGGAGGCGCACCATCCTGTTGAAAAATTGGTGACATGCCAAATTCGTTGGGATTATTCTGACGTAATTGTACAATCCAAGGCTCTATTGTATTTTTTAACAAGTTCAAATACAGGTCCCCTGTCAAATTTTCATGAATGAAAACAGGACCAACAATATGGTTCCCCAATATGCCAGCCCATACGTTAACTTTTTCGGGATATTGCGTGTGGGTTTCCCTAAAAACATGCGGATTTACGTCACTCCAATAGCGAATATTTTGCCTGTGTACACGGCCATTTGAAAAAAGAGTATGTACACTCGTCACTAGAACAAATATTTTGAACGTATCTCGGTTCTCGGCCTGTTCTATCGGTCATAATTTAGCAAAATTCCATACGTCTGTCAGAATCATCTTCAGTCAACTGGTGCACCATTTGAAATTTATAAGGATAAAATTTCTGTTTTTTCAGCAATCGTTTTACAGAAGCAAACGAAGTATCACAAATGTCTGCAACCTGAGAAGTCGACTGTTCAGGATTTACCACCATCTCACCAATGATTGCAATTTGTTTATCTTCCGAAATAGATGGTTGCCCTTGATTCTTCAAGCTATGAACACTACCAGTCTCGATAAATTTCCGCACTAATTTGCGAAATTATTTCCTGCATATCGGACAGTCCAGGAAGCGCTCATTGAAGAATATTTCCGTCTCATGGAAATTACGATTTCCGCAATAAATAAATATTGCTTCAATTTTTCCTGTGAGGGGACGCGAATTAGGCATTTTTGTAACACTTCCTAATTAACACAATAATCAAACAACTGGGTAATATCGTTTCAAGATATTCACATTTG
Source organism: Orchestes rusci (assembly GCA_958502075.1). Classification (NCBI taxonomy): domain Eukaryota; kingdom Metazoa; phylum Arthropoda; class Insecta; order Coleoptera; family Curculionidae; genus Orchestes; species Orchestes rusci. The sequence continues at coordinate 42,342,271 of OY293304.1, forward strand.
GTTAAACTTTAGTGCTGTGGTGAGGTAGTGTGGAAACTGTATCTCCATCTTAATTTAGATTTTGGTATTATAATGCTAATAAATGCTTTCGAATTTTTTTTTATCATCTTGAAATTCTTTATCCGCATTGTATCAGCATTCCTATTTGTTAACCTGTACTATTTTTCCCAGGTTCACCATCATTTTTCCGGAATCTGATGAGTCAGCTCGTTAAAAAATTGAAATGATGTGTCACACGACGCCCCTTTCCATTCAAAAAAGATTTCAAAACAGCGGCCAGCCGCCATCTTGAATACTAAAAGTACGTCAGTAACATCAAAAAGTAGTAATTCGACAGCAATTAAGGTATGCCAAGTTCCAAGTTTTTTGGTGCACACATAAAAAAAAGGAGGGGACCTTTTAGATCCGCACTGTAGGAAAACTGTGTTTTTCATGGCTAGGTTTAATATTTATTTTCAAACAAAAGGCGTAAAAAATCGACTACACTAGAGATACAATAGTTATTTTTGCACCAAGGCTTGTGAGTGTTACTTTTTGGCCAAGGATGCAGATGCCAAGCTAAGACAATAAGTAGGGCTGAAGTTTGCAAGAATTCGAACACAAAAAAGTATATGCTACAAGTCAAGGTGTATATGAGATTTTTTGTGCTACCGTACGCCGTATACCTTCTTCAAAAGCACGAAACAGCTCTTTGATCGGTCCAAAAGCGATGCTTTAGTCTCAAGCAGGTACTGCAGACTACAGGTACAATACAAATTTGATTTTTTGCCAATTTTTTTTTCCATTTTCGTCTCCCATTGTGCAAATTGCGAGCGGGGAAGTATACTTAAGAAACATACAATCAAAATAATGAAATCTGCGTTATACAAATTTCAGTATGACTCAATCAACAAAAAATAACAACAACAGCTCTATATACGCACCAATTTCAATCTCACTGATTTACGTTAGGTTGTGTACTTTCCTCCTTGTTATTTGATGCATGTTATCAGGTGTACCTATCATAGAAACTCTGTGAAGTGATTTTTTTGTGTAAAGGGGCGCTTGATGTTGATGTTGTGTGCTCCGTATGCGGACTATGAAATTTACAGGGTGATTCACTATATTTTGACCCCCCCTCTAACTCATTCTATACAAAGTGTACAGAAAAAAGTTTTAGACAAAAGTTGTTTGGTTTATACTGAATGTTGTTGATTGAGCAGTATCATTTATACAGGGTCTTCCCAAAGCTGTCCGCAGCACCCAACTTTAAAATTTTAAATGAGACACCCTGTATTCTATTTCGGTTTTGAATTCTAAATTCCAAGTCAAATGTATATGAGGTATATTTATCTTATCTCTTGTGGCTTTCAAGATAAAGGCTGTTAAATTTTGTGGAAAATCCAATATTTTGACCCACTCTAACTCATTTTACACAAGGTGTACAAAAAAAAGTGTGATACAAAAGTTGTTTGGTTTATGATGATTTTTTTAAATCGGGCTATATCATTAATGCAGGGTGTCTCAAAAGCAGTTAACACCCAACTTTAAAATTTTAGAAAAGACACCCTGTATTATATTTTATTTTCAGATCATACGTTTAATTCTAAGTCAAATCGATATAAAATAAATCTATCGTAACTTTTGCCACTTTCTAGATAAATGCTGTTCAATTTTGTGAAAAAATCTAAATTCTGGATCTGTATCTTGACAACCATATTGAATGAAGATTGCTTTGAAGCTTAAGTCTGCCTCATAAAAGATAAAAAACAATTCTGGATTAGTTCAAAAACAGCTGCTTTCCATGTTAAAAGGCTCGCGCTTTATTATGAATTGTAGCTCTAAAAATAAGGCAAAATCCAACAGCATTTATTTCAAAAACGGCCGAAGATAAAGTATATATCTTTTACAGATTTAACTGAGAATCTAAAAATAAAATAGAATACAGGATGTTCCATGTAAAATTTTAAAGTTGGATGCTGTGGTCAGCTTTTGGGACACCCTGTATAAACGATACTACCAGATTTAAAAGATTTAGTATAAACCAAACAACTTTTTCAAAAAACTTTTTTTCGTACATCTTGTATAAAATGTGTTAGAGGGTTATTTGTATTTATAGGGAATTTTGTATTTTTGACAAAATTTAACAGCCTTTATCTCGAAAACGGCAAAAGATAAGATATATATACCTCACACATATTTGACTTAGAATTCAATGAGGAATCCAAAAACAAAATAAAATAAAGGGCGTCACATTTGAAATTTCAAAGCTGGGTGCTGTAGAAAGCTTCTGGAACGCCCTGTATAAATGATACTGCCAGATTCAAAAATTTTAGTATAATCCCAACAACATTAGTATCAAACTCTTTTCTCTAGACTTTGTTAAAAATGAGTTAGAGAGGGGGTCAATATATAGTCAATCACCCTGTATATTGAACCGGCTCCACACTATGTGGTCAACTTGGCAAACGTTGGCGATGTGTGTAGTTTGAAACATGTCTGTAAGTCGCTGAATGAGATATACTCAGATCACTTGAATCACTCAATCTGAGGACATATACATCATATACATCAAAGAAATATTTTCTATAGGCCTCCCCTTCCATATGACATATATTCGATTGAGATATAACTCATTCACAGATTCACAGACATGTTTCGAATACCACGCATCATCAACATTTGCCTATAGTTGGCCACATAGTGTGAAGCCGGTCATGAATCTGTGGGAGAGAAATGCATGTCTTTCGCAACCCCAAGCCTTTGGGCTTTTGGTTATAAAAAACGTTGGCAGTACTCAACTGCATTGTTGCTATTGTGTGGGATAAAAACTTTTATTCTTGAAATTGTGGCAAATGCCTTTTCAAGTTTTCTACATCATGTGAATACTACGTATGTTGGTTCATGATAGTAGGTTTCTCATCACCACCAATAGATGGAGATGCTGTCTCTAGACCTTCGTATTTAATTCACCTTTTGGTACGTCCCTGCGAAGCGGTGCATATTTCTCCTGCAGATTCTAGCGCTAGCCGCACTGATGAGCTGTGATACAGCAAGACGCGTCTGTGGATGGATCTGTGGGAGAGAAATGCATGTCTTTCGCAACCCCTAGCATTTGGGCTTTTGGTTCCTAAGAGAGATGTACAGAAAATAAAAAACGAGCAGTTTTATGTCCGAGGGGAAAATGAAATGTCAAATAGGAAGCGTAGAAAATGATGATTAAAGTGTGTCACAGTCGAATGAATGAAATGCATCGTGCATTGAAAATGAATGAAAATTGCTACGGGCGTGAAAATGAAAGAAAATACGTGACGCATTGAGAATGACAGAAAATAATTTGAGCATTAAAATGAGTGAAAATACGTGACGTGTGACGAAATAGAGAAATTAGTAATGGCGTGAAAGTTGAAGAAAAGATGTTACGTTTGAAGGAAATGGGTGAAAATATGTCGTGCGTTAAAAAGAAAGAAAATAACTACAGGCGTGAATTTCTAATAGAATACTGTTGGTAGGATAAAGCGTACAATAAAGCGAAAACAGTGATGTGGCACATAAAACGATGAGAACTCCAATAGCACCATGAACAAGCATTTCCAGATTTTCCCAAGCATTTAGACATCTAGTTCCACTGTCTGTGATCTGGTCAAAACTTTTCCAAAATGACCCCTGACGGTTAAACAAAAAAAAAAAGAAAAAGCAAAACCCCAAATGAATAGACGTTGAAACCCACCCCTGTTGATTTCAGAATGATTTGCTACGGATAAGAAATACTTGGGAATATTGGAAAGTATAACAGGAAAAGTTCTTCCTTGGGAAAACTGCACGTGTTCACAAGAAACGGTGGTACGGGATCTGAGCTGTTGAATCGAGATTTGCACGTCTGTGTGGTTACAACTTCGAGCGCTAACTCACTGTCGAAACGTGATTTATCTCTCACGCAGGAACCTTCCGTTTTCCTCGACAGTACCGAATTTTAGTCAAACCGCGCAGCTGATATCTCCTGACTGATGATCTCATTATTCCTCTATCCGGATAGAGAATTAATAAGCGCGGGTTTTGAATATTTTGAGTTGAGAGACGGTGTGCGCGGTACTCAAAATATTTTAGAAAAGAACAGATCTGAACATTCGATGGATAATCAGTTCAGAAAAGTGAAACACGGAAAAAAAAATAAAGTAACTTCGTTACACACCCCTCCTTCTTACAAGAAAAATGTTCAAGAATTAAGTATTTTTCATGCTATGCATGTCACTTAAATACTCGTATTACAATAGAATAATTTTCCAAACAAAATACATGAGGCAATTTATCATACCAACGACGTTACGGTCCTGGTCCGTGGGCAAACCCCATACTCGGACATCCACAGTGCTCGCAAAGCCCCGTGTCTGCGATGCTTGTTTGACTTTGGTTAAGTCAAGGGCTGGGGATGACAATTTGCGTTTCACACCCAGTCGGGGTTTTGAAACCGGCAGTCTGAGGGAGTCCGATTGCGTTTGCGTCGCCGGCGTGAAAGCCTTCGTTCTGGCTGTTGAGGGTGGCCAAGCGCACATGCATTCTCGAGTCTGCACGCCAAGGTCTCCGCATCTGGAGCAGAATGTGCGTGGGAGGTTAGGACATTGGTCTCGACGATGGCCTTTTCCTTGGCAGCGCCAGCATCTGTGTATGCCTAATGTCACGTAGTCTCCCAGAAACCGGGGTTGCGTGCTGGACACCTTGACTCGAGATGGAGTAGAGGTTCTAGCCTGAGTTGGACCCTTGCTTGGTGGACGGGCATGGACCGGAGAGGTCATTTTCAGGTCTTCCTCTTCAGCACAGAGTACAAGGACCGGCGTGGTGCGGCCTGTATCCATGGTTGAGGCGTTAAGGGGGGGTCTCCTGAGAGAAGAGATAGGAACGTGAGATTTCAACCATCATGAGAGAGGGAAGTTGTAATGCGCACAAAACATCCTGTGCGGGATGAAGTAATTCCCTGATTCCTGATCGCTGGCAGCCAATTTTGTAATCCAGAACGGGTTGAGAAAATAAATTAGAAGTCACAGCAATTTGAAAGTTGAAGTTGGAAAAAAATCAACAGAATTTTCAAAGTGAGAGAGAAAATTTCAAAGGCACATCTTGACTGCGCGGTAGCTGGTACAGAATCCCCTCCGTCCAGCGCGGCCCCCACAAAGAGAAGGGGTACCAGCCCTTCTCTTTGTCCACGCCTACTTTCCCCTCTTGGTTTTCCTTGAGAAAAAATGTACACACACCTCACATCCCGTGATAATGCAGCCCAGATAAGGAAAGAAAAAACAAGAAATAATCAATAATTGATTGATTTCGCTAGGGGTTGGTAGAGGTAAACGGAATAGTAAGAAAAAAAAATGGGTCATCTCAGGTTGACAATAGAAAAGCAGCAAGTAGGAAATATAATCAAAGATGTACATGAGTATCCAGGGTAAAATTAATATAGAAAAATTACAAAAGGAATATGAAGCAAGAGCAACAAAAAAAGTCAAACCTCAATTTATACGGTTAACGGTTGAATTAGCGCTCAGAAAGTATGGGACTCCGAATTCGACAGGCATCATTTCCCGATAGCAATTAATTTAAAAAAAAAATCAAACTCGTCACACGATCGAAACTTGGCAAAAAAAAACGTCGAAATCGAAACTTAGTTCCATGAGTAAACGTAGTCAATCAAAATCGAATTAAAAAAAATATAACAGCTTGATTCAATAATTGGAAATTAATTAGAAATAATTCGGAACTAAATAAATTACGGCACCTCCAACAGCAAACGGCCAATCAATTGAATCAAGAAAAAAAAATCAAACATAAGTACGGCTTGATTCAGAAAAATTCGAAATCAAATTCGATCAACTTGACTACAAGATTGATTACGGCACGTCATGATCAAAGTTAAATTGACCAAAAAAAACGTCTTCAAAGAAATAAAACTCAAACAGAAAAACAGTACGCAATCACGGGAATTCAAAAATAATCAATATTTCTACGCATCCACTTCGAAATCAAAACTGCTATCATAACTCGCTTAATTATTCCAAATTCAGTACAAGTCGCTACTCCTGGCATTTGAACAAAATGCACAAAATGTTTGGCTTCTAAGAAATCGAAGATAAATTCCAATATGTTTCAAATAATGTTGAATTCTGTGGGTTACTACGGGCGAAAAGTGTGAAGGTCAAGCGAAATGTACCATTTCGACGGAATGGAAAATATGTTTTCAGACTGAAAAAAATTTTGACAGCCTTAACAGTTATTTCAGCGGATTTTCGATGTTACGGAAAGTTGAATTTTACTAATTTTTGAGTCAAGCAAAATAAATGTTCGAACCTGGCTAAAAAAACGGAGTAATCTTCCAGCGATACCTTCGCTATCCAAACGGCAGTAGGCCCGACTGGATGATGAACTCAAAATCAGTGAAAACAGAAAACTCGTAAAAAATGCGTAGAACGGCATTTTTATTTTTAAAGACAAAACTTTGGAAAATGGCCGCGTTTTCTGGAGGAGGGTTCCAGATTTTGTGGAAAAAAAAATTAACGAAACTCCTCGGTCGTACGGACGTCAAATTTGTAAATTTGAATTTTAGGGAGAAAAAAATGGTCCCTGTTCGGGCGCCAATTTCGTAACGCTTTTTGATTGAGTGAAAAGATTTAGTCAAGGGTTGGAAGGTGAAGCCTTCAAAGTCTGGGCGCCACCCCTTGGATTTATGTTGTAGAGGGCCCACAGCGCCTTTTGGGTAGCCTCTAGACAGTGGAGAAACTTATTCCAGGGTGTATCTGCGATGAGGATGTCTTTGATGTTGTTGAGGGTGTTTACTTTCATCACTATCGAAAAGGCAGGTTGCAATTGGTGATTTGATTCGCAAAGAATGTTGGATGATTTTCCTTACCAGAAAAATGAGCAAAAGGCAGATTGGATCAAAAATAAACAGATTTATCTCGCATCAAAAAGGTGGGACAAATTTTCCTGAATGCAAGAAAAATAAATCAACTAAAATTAATAACAATAAAATAGTATGAAATTGAAAGAAAGGGTGTGTAACGGTTTCAAACGGGAAAGCGAATAAACCCCAAAAGAAATGTTCAGAAAATTAAAAACAAGCAGCTTTATGTCCAACGGAAAAATGAAATGTTGAATAGGAAGCGTAGAAAATGATGATTAAAGTGTGTCGCAGTCGAATGAATGAAATGCATCGTGCATTGAAAATGAATGAAAATTGCTACGGGCGTGAAAATGAAAGAGAATACGTGACGCATTGAAAATGACAAAAAATAATTTGAGCATTGAAATGAGTGAAAATACGTGACGTGTGTCGAAATTGAGAAAATAGTAACGGCGTGAAAGTTGAAGAAAAGTTACGTTTGAAGGAAATGAGTGAAAATATGTCGTGCGTTGAAAAGAATGGAAATAAATACAGGCGTAAATTTCTAATGAAATACTATTGTTAGAATGAAGCGTACAATAAAGTGAAAACAGTGATGGAGTGCATAAAACGATGATTACTCCGAAAGCACCATAAACAAGCATTTCCAGATTTTTCCAAGCATTTAAACATTTAGTTCTACTGTCTGTGGTCCGGTCAAAACACTCTCTCAATTACCCCTGACGGTTAAACAAAAAAAAGGGAAGAAAAAGCAAAACCCTAAATGAATAGACGTTGTAACCCACCCCTGTTAATTTTAGAATGATTTGCTACGGATAAGAAATACTTGGGAACATTGGAAAGTATAACAGGAAAAGTCCTACCTTGGGAAAACTGCACGTGTTCACAAGAAGCGGTGGTACGGGATCTGAGCTGTTACATCGAAATTCGCACGTCTGTGAGGTTTCAACTTCGAGCGCTAACTCACTGTCGAAACGCGATTCATCTCTCTCGCAGGAACCTTCCGTTTTCCTCGACAGTACCGAATTTAAGTCAAACCGCGCAGCTCATATCTCGTGTCAGATGATCTAATTGATCCTCTATCCGGAAAGAGAATTAATCAGCGCAGGTTTTGAATATTTTGAGTTGAGAGACGGTTTGCGCGGTACTCAAAATATTTTAGAAAAAAACAGATCTGAACATTCGATGGATAATTAATTCAGAAAAGTGAAACACGGAAAAAAAATGAAGAAACCTTGTCACAGTCTGTACAGAATGCCAATTGCTAATCAGTTGTACGTTTTGCCTTGGCCGTGCGGGCAAAAGCTACATCGTATTAGCAACAGCCAATGGGCGCCCGACTTTAAGCGCCTATTGCTAATTCGTTGTGGGTTTGGCTTATATGCGGGCAGGACAACAAGGCTTAGGAGATAGTCTACCTGTTCTGCAAAACTCTGAGCTAGGATGGATGATAGCGTGAGACTTGCAATTGAATCGTTCTTCAAATTGCAATTTGTCGGTGTCTTCAAATGTCCGTGAAGAATGGTCTTTGGATAAACAATTCACCAAACTTTGAGAATCAGAAGAAATACACAACGTAATGCCCTTATTATCAAGCAGGTTCAATTTTGTGTGTGCATTGTGGAATGCACTTCAGGAATGTAGAGTCGACTACGGATATACCAAACTCATCCACAATTTCTACAAAAATGCAACAATGACGGTAAAACTACATGAAAATACCAACCTCATAACTATTGAACGTGGTGTTCGGCAAGGCGACACGATGTCACCAAAGCTGTTTATTACAGTCATGGAGAGTGCATTCAAACAGTTGGACTGGAGTCAGAGAGGTATTAACATAGATGGCAAGAACCTAAGCAACTTACGTGTTGCAGATGACATAGTGCTATTCTCGGACAATCTGGAAGAAATGCGATTGATGTTGCAGGACCTGCCAGAGGTGTGTGGAAAAGTTGGTCTTGTGACGGGCCCCGAGATTTTACGGGTTTGAATCCCGACGGGGATGAGGGGATTCGTTGATGTTAAATAAATGCTCGAGCGCCACCCTCTGGATTTATGTAGTAGAGAGCCCACAGTGCCTATCAGGTAGCTTTTAGACAGTGAAGAAAGTCCAGGCGTTCGTTATTTCCAAAACTCCGCAAATTTCCGCTCTGAAATGGATAACTGAACTTTCTTAATAAAAAAAACGCTGTCAATGAAAATAAATCAATCAGTCTATTTGTCCCAAATCAAAATCACAATTGTGACTGGTTTCCAACCAGTCGGTAATAAAAAAAATAAATACTATTAAATTAAATCAACAATCGTCTGATCTTCGATCAGGAAAAGAAAAATCCAAAATTATCACATGAGAGATGAATTATAGTAAACTGATCTCTCCCGGCGAAGAATCAAAATTACAGCCAAATAATTTGTAACTTAATGGCAGCCTCAAATCGGCAAAATAAAACATGATGAGAGGTGAGTAACGCAATAATTAAAAACGAAGGGTCAGGTTTTCACGGCGAAATAATAAGCAGAAAAACGGTTTTGAAAAATACGGTTTTCCGACGACGTATAGTAAAAAAACAAAATAAAACAAAAGAGCGGGAAACTCGACGCGAACGGGTGATTTTCGCGAGAATGAAAACGGGTCTAAACACGAAGAACAAAATGCTGAACACGTTCGCGCGACAACTCCAGGAGTCTCTCCGTAGAATAACTGTGATATTCCCTTTAGCAAAATTACATCCCCTGAACGCAATTATTTTATAAATTTAAAAGAAACACAAAAATAGAAAAAAACCTTGAGTTCTTCTCAGAAATAAGACCCGCTTCACAAGCCAACAGGTCGAATGAAGCTAAGGCCCCATCCCAATAAAACTCCCCTGAAATCCCACCCGGCAAAATTCACTCCCCTGAAATCCCATTATTTGAGCAAAGAAGAATATGAATTTTCTTTGGAAACAGACCCGCTTCACAAGCCAACAGGACGAATGAAGCTACAGCCTATTCCCAGAAAATTCCCCTAAAATCCCACCCAACAGGATATTTCCCTGAACTCACATCACAGAAAGTCTCACCTCGTGGTAATAGGAACAGAATAAATTCAAAAATAGCCAAGAATCATAAATTTCGTCGTACTTCGCAACGGGCCGGGTCGGGTACTTGAAGCGGGCTCCCACGTGGTTCTGCTGCTCTCGATACCTTTCGTACCAGTACTGACACTCATTTCGGCGCTTTTCACGTTCTGAATTCAGAACCAAAAGGTGGGGACTGCTTGGTTGAATTTATGCGTGAAATATGTCGTTGTCGGTTGGCTTGTGGTCAAATAATTAATTGTTTTGACGCGTGAAGAACTGAGAAGGAAATTTACGGACAGATTTTAATTAATAGATTAATAATTAGCTCACGGTCAACTTTATTTTGAAAAAAATACGGGATCCATTGATAGATAACTGACTGAGTTATATGAAAATATGAATTGAATGAACAGAGACGGGAAATTGATTAGAAAACTTGGGAATTACGGTAGAAAAATCCGGAAATTTTGTAACTTCGTTACACACTCTCTCCACTTACAAAAAAAATGTGAGTTTACGATCATTTTTCCTGAGCTATGCTTAACCTGAAAAACTTATATGAAATTTAGAAAAAAAAAAAAAAAGAAACAGTTATGACTGAAAAAAAAATGAAATGATCAATATTAAAATAGTGCTGCTCCTGCCGTGTGGATTGACTCGTTCGGGATCAGGATGCCGGGCCGTCCGGGATCTTTTGGAGTTTGTGGTGCTTACTCTTCTGGCTGTTGGTGATCGGTCTCATGAGCAGGCTTGAGGTCCTTGATGTGGATCCGGCGTAACGTCTTGTTGTCGTTGCCCTTGAGATTATAAACTACGGGAGAAATAACTTCAGTAATTACATACGGACCTGAGTATTTTGGAGCCAATTTTGCTGCGAAACCTTTGGCGGCAGATGACAAAGGATTTTCGCAGCGCATCACTTTGTTTCACGTCCGAGTGCATGAATCAACGCAAAAGAAAACAAGGGAAAAAAAATATATACGGGGTTGCAACGGGGAGAGAAGTGACTCAGAAAATTAATTTATAAAGAAAATAATAAAAAAAAAACGCAAGTACGGACCGATCAAGTATCAAATGAATCATTCAAAAAAAAAATTCCAAGTTTGGATCTTGGAAGTGTTTGAGTTGATAAAACAAACAAGTCCAGGTAAGGGCCTTTGGACTCAAAATGAAAACTCAATATAACTTACACGTTTCAAAACACGTTAACTTTCACGGCGGGTAATAACTTTCGGTTAAAGGTACCGGCGGGTGGTTTGGCTCACTTATCTTCGGGTACGTCTCTACTTGACAAAGGCTGATGCACGTCTCCCCAAACCCTAGCCCTATATCTCCGCTTGGCTTCTCCAAGGCAGGAGGTTGGACCTTAGGTATGGAGTGGGAGAGCTGTGTCGACACAATGCGTCGATACGCCAAAAATTGAGACGGGTTTTGGTAGCAAATTTAAGGTTCCAAATATGTACCAATTTAGCACGTTGCTATGGACCAGAAATGTGAAGGTCAAGCAAATGTTATTGTAAAAACGACATGCTGACGGTTTTTTTTTCGGTTGGACTAAAAAGTTCAAGCGTATGGAATGTTGCTGCGGTTTTTTATTTCTCGCGACGAAGCGGCATTTTTCCCGTCGTTTAGCTTAAAATCGGTGAATTTAAAAAAAAAACGACCCTCCGACGTCTAGCCGGTTTTGTAGGGAATTGGGAAAAACAAAAAATATCTGCCGTCGGTCCGAAATTTTCTTCTCTTCGAGCGTTACGGGTGCGATTTTCTGGAAGGTAGGCAGAGTGTAGTAATTTCCAGCGATGAATCTTAACATCCTGGACAATTTACTAAGGATCAAAAAAAAAAAAGACAGAAAACGCAATCTCCGGTGATTTATTCCACTCCCGGCAGATTACTGTAATCTCCGGTGATTTCTTCCACTCCCGGCAGATTACTACAGATAACTAGTAATTTTCGGATAATTACCTAGTTAATACAAAATTTTGGATATGCAAGGGCCTACCGACGGTACATTCGCACCTTGCTCTAGGAAAAAAAACTAACGAAATCCGCGGTGGTGAGAAACACACATTTTGAGAAAGTCAGAAAACGCAGTACTTTTGAACGCGACGAAAAAAAAAAACAACTTTCCTCCTGGTCCAAAGGAAAATACCAAAATAAATTAAACGGGTCTCTACGTGTGTAAAGTCGTTTCGCGATGAAGAACGGGTTTTTGGGACAAATCAAATTTAGGCATACGGATAAGAAAAATTTCCTCGTCCCGGAAAATGAGGGAAAATAGAAAACAAGGGTCCCTGCTCGGGCGCCAATTTGTGACGGGCCCCGAGATTTTTCGGGTTCAAATCCCGACGGGGATGAGGGGATTCGTTGATGTTAAATAAATGCTCGAGCGCCACTCCCTGGATCTATGTGATAGAGGGCCCACAGTGCCTATCGGGTAGCTTTTAGACAGTGAAGAAAGTCCAGGCGTTCGTTATCTCCAAAACTCCGCAAATGTCTGCTCTGAAATGGATAACTGAACTTTCTTAATAAAAAAAACGCTGTTGATGAAAATAGATCAATCAGTCTATTTGTCCCAAATCAAACCCACAATTGTGACTGGTTTCCAACCAGTCGGTAATAAAAAAAATAAATACTTTTAAATTAAATCAACAATCGTCTGATCTTCGATCAGCAAAAGAAAAATCCAAAAATATCACATAAGAGATGAATTATAGTAAACTGATCTCTCCCGGCGAAGAATCAAAATTACAGCCAAATAATTTGTAACTTAATGGCAGCCTCAAATTGGCAAAATAAAACATGATGAGAGGTGTGTAACGCAATAATTAAAAACGACGGGTCAGGTTTTCACGGCGAAATAATAAGCAGAAAAACGGTTTTGAAGAATACGGTTTTTCCGACGACGTAGAGTAAAAAAACAAAATAAAACAAAAGAGCGGGAAACTCGACGCCAACGGGTGATTTTCACGAGAATGAAAACGGGTCTAAACACGAAGAACAAAATGCTGAACACGTTCGCGCGACAACTCCAGGAGTCTCTCCGTAGATTAACTGTGATATTCCCTTTAGCAAAATTACATCCCCTGAACGCAATTATTTTATAAATTTAAAAGAAACACAAGAATAAAAAAAACCTTGAGTTCTTCTCAGAAATAAGACCCGCATCACAAGCCAACAGGTCGAATGAAGCTAAGGCCCCATCTCAATAAAACTCCCCTTTAATCCCACCCGGCAAAATTCACTCCCCTGAAATCCTATTATTTAAGCAAATAAGAATATGAATTTTCTTCGGAAACAGACCCGCTTCACAAGCCAACAGAACGAATGAAGCTACAGCTTATTCCCAGAAAATTCCCCTGAAATCCCACCCGACAAAACATTCCCCTGAACTCACATCACAGAAAGTCTCACCTCGTGGTAATAGGAACAGAAGAAATTCAAAAATAGCCAAGAATCATAAATTTCGTCGTACTTCGCAACGGGCCGGGTCGGGTACTTGAAGCGGGCTCCCACGTGGTTCTGCTGCTCTCGATACCTTTCGTACCAGTACTGACACTCATTTCGGCGCTTTTCACGTTCTGATTCAGACCCAAAAGGTGGGGACTGCTTGGTTGAATTTATGCGTGAAATATGTCGTTGTCGGTTGGCTTGTGGTTAAATAATTAATTGTTTTGACGCGTGAAGAACTAAGAAGGAAATTTACGGACAGATTTCAATCAATAGATTAATAATTAGCTCACGGTCAACTTTATTTTGAAAAAAATACGGGATCCATTGATAGATAACTGACTGAGTTATATGGAAATATGAATTGAATGAACAGAGACGGGAAATTGATTAGAAAACTTGGAAATTACGGTAGAAAAATCCGGAAATTTTGTTACTTCGTTACAGTCTAAATATCAATATGACAAAAACAAAATTCATGAAAAACCATGTTTCCAGCTGTGGCTTGAAGATTGGTGAAGCTGAAATTCAAATGCTTGATAGATATGTCTACCTTGGCCATGAGGTCAGCATCTCAAGGGATAACCAGACAGGTGAACTAAAGAGAAGGCTCACTCACTCATGGGCAGCTTTCGGAAGACTTAAAGACGTTTTCAAGAGTGATATTTCCGTCAATCTAAAATTAATGACAATATGGATAGTGCTGATGGATTCTTCTAACCTCATCATGCTGTATTAAGGTATTCCAGTTCAACTAGAAATTGTCGAGTAGTCTTTGATGCATCAGCTAAATCATCGTCTGGATTAAGTTTGAATGATGTGCAATTTGCTGGTCCCACCTGACAACATGATATATTTAGTATCTCTTTGAGATTTGGAACACATACTTTTGTCATGATAGCTGATGTATCAAAAATGTATCGGCAGATAAGGATGAGTGAAAATCATGCTGTGTATCTGAGAATATTTTGGCAAGAGAGATCTACAGATCAACTGGAATGCTTTGGGTCGTAAACTGTCACTTATGGTACCGCAGCAGCTCCTTATTTGGCTGTTCGATGTTTTATGCAATTAGTATTAGATAATAAATCGACTTTTCCCATGGCTGGCAATGTTTTTGGAATTCTATTCAAGACTCAATGCATTATGTGGTGGATACAGATCTTGATTATAAAAACAATTTTGTCAATACTTTGTCAAATATTCGATCCACTTGGTCTATCGGCACCTATTTTCATACTTGGAAAACAGCTTTCTCAAAAATTATGCAGGTTGAAGTTGGGATGGGATGATGCTGTACCTCAGGAAGTAGTAAGTGAATGATGCAGTTTTATCAGAGAATTACATACTATCAATAGCTATTCTATTCCTCGACATGTATGTATCTCTGACTTTGTGACAATAGAGCTGCATGTTTTTTGTGACTCCAGTGAGCGTGCCTATGGTGCTTGTTCATATGCTAGATGTTCTTTTACATCTGGACGGATTGTTGCAAATCTATCGTGTGCAAAGTCTCGGATAACGCCCCTGAAGCATGTGAGCTTGCCAAGATTAGAATTGTGTGGTGCAGTTTCAAAAAGTCTTGTGATTCACTAGGTATATGTTTTGATAAAAAATGTTACTGTCAAGACTTCATGATAACTTTGTATTAGATAAAGACTTAACCTAACAGATGGAAGACTTTTATAGCCAATAGAGTAAGTGAGGCTCAAACTTTGATAAAAATAAAATATTGGTTTCATGTTGATTCCAATAACAATCCAGCAGATTTATTGTCACGAGGAGTTTCACCAGATGTATTCAAACATAATAATTTATGGTGGCGTGGGCTGGATTGGCTAGAGCAAGACCATAATAGTTGGATTTTGAAAGTTATCCCTAATAAATTGGATACTTCTGAACAAAGAAAAATTATCAACGTATTGATTTCTACGGTTGAGGAAAATCTTGTTAATACTCTACTTGATAAATTTTCTCCTGTCAGTTAAATACAGCAGATGATAGCTTATATTAGAAGATTTATTAGTAATTCTACATGTGACAAAACCATGAGAGATTTTGATCCTTTGAAAGTGAAAGAATTGGATTATGCACTTGAAATTATAATTTGTGTCATTCAAAGAGAATATTTTTCTGAAGAATATAGATGTGTCACTGATGGAAAGGCAATGAAACGCGGCAGTGAAAAATTGTACTTGAATCCATTTATTCAAAATAATCTCATAAGAGTTGGAGGTAGGCTCAAACATTCATCATTGAATTTTGATAAAAAGCATCCGATTCTATTGCCAAAAGGTCATAGATTTGCAAAGCTTCTTTTGAGACAGGAGCATCAACGTTTATTAAATTGTGGAAGTCAATCATTATTGTATCCAATTAGAGAAAGATTTTGGATAATTGATGGTCGTAATTTGTGTAAAAAGTTGATAAGAAAGTATGTAATTTGTTTTAAGGCAAAACCACGGCCTCATAATTATTATATGATGGGAAATTTACCTGCAGTTTGAACCAATATTGATCATTTTCCGTTTTTAAATATTGGAATTGACTATGGGGGCCATTTTATGTAAAAGATCGTTAAACACGTGAAGCTAAAACAGCGAAGGTGTATTTATGTCTTTTTGTATGTATGAGTACTGAGGCGGTTCATTTGTAGCTTGTTACAGGTTTGGATACTGAATCATTCTTGGCCACTTTGGAGCGTTTCATCTGCAGACGCGAAAAACCTCCAAATATCTTTAGTGATAACAGCTCAATCTGAGATATATGAATTCATACAATCCAATTCTGATTTTATAAATGAACATTTGGCTTCAAAGCACTTGATTCCAGCACGTTCATCTCATTTTTGAGGCATATGGGAAGCCGGAATAAAAAGTGTTAAAAATCACCTTAAGCGTATTTTAGGGGAGAGATCCTACACCTTTGGATATTTGAGCATCATATTGTGTCAAATCGAAGCAATTCTAAATAGTCGCCCTCTTTCTCCTTTATCTTCCGACCCCGAGGACCTCAATGAGTAAACACCCGCGAATTTTATCATTGGTCGTACCTCTCCTATGTTGTGACATTTTCAGGCACATGCCTGGGGCTATGGTCATCCGGAAATGACTTGAAGCAATGAGTAGCTGGCAAACGCGATGAATGAAATATTTGATGTTGATGTCCGACTTATGAGGAAAACAATTGAAAAACCTCACTGAAATATTCATGACTGGAATACCACTCATAAGAACTGAAACGTTGTTCTAAAAGTCAAATATCCAATGTACAATTTGCAATCTTTTTGAAATATGGAAAATATAAGGATAAGTGAGTACTGATGCCATTGATGTTTCAAAAATCAACCTACGACCTGTATCAATGAAGTAATCACCGACTAAAAAGCGTCAATCAACATCCACTACGTCACAGAATACATTATCTATCTCTGTCTGGCGTATTGACTAAGATGACTCTCTTTCTCGGAAGGGTAATATGACCCCTCCTCGTTTTCGATCATACAGTGTTTTTTTTTTCTTTTTTGTTTATTTAGTATATTTCCCTGTTCTGATCGTGTTCCTGAATTTTTGATATCGACGCGAGGTCGTGTAACTCGGTGTTCTCCTTGGCTAGTTGAGAGCAGCGCGCAAGTACAGATTCTGCTTCCCTTGAATGCGCCCAAACTGAGAGTTCGACATGCTGCACCATACAGGGCAGGCCTACGTCATAGTGGGTCTTCACCTTGTATCTTGGATCAGATTTGAGCGCGGACACAGAATAGAATATAAGTCCGGCCATGAAGGACTTTTGCAAAATAAAGAAGGTGTTTCGAACAAATGAGCGTCTCGCGTCGATTACAACCCCCAAGTTCTTCAGCTTTTTCACTTCAGTGATTGGCTCGTTATCGATTCGTATTGGTTAAATTAACTAGCTAATCGTGAATTTCTGACGAAGCACCAAAGATTTATACTTTTTACTGTTGATTTTGAGTTTTCATTATGGTACCATGGAACCAATGAATTCGAACAGTATCTGTTCATGCGCTGTCTGGCAGCTTGCGCGTAGAATGAATGTATATCGCCATTTGGATGGGTTCAGCCGAAGGAATGTCGGAGGTGAACATGTTGAAAATTACTGGCGATAGTACTGTACCCTGGGGAACTCTTGCGTGGAAATTTCGTGAGGCGACCCTTCTACGCGAACCTTAATAGAGCGGTTTTTAAGGTAGGATTGAATGAGTTTAACCAGGAAAAGTAGAGATTTATGGACGTGGCACAGTTTCCACAGAAGACCGTCATGCCAGACCGTGTTGGACGCTTGCACGATGTCCAAAGTCAGCATGACGGTGTTCTGCTTCTTGTTGAACTCGTCCATGGACTTGCACGACTTTGGTCACCGCAAGAGAGGTCCAAAATCCCTTTTGGTAACCAAATTGAAAAGGTGGGATATTGCCAAGCAAGTGAAGTTTGTGGAAAGTCCGCTGGTTTACACGTTCGGCCACTTTTGACAAGCTGCATGATTATTGTGCAATAGGACTCCGCTTCAGAGAGATCTTCACACGGTTTTTGAATTGGTACGATCACAGCCACCTTCCATGCGCATGGAATATGCTGCAATCGCGGCATACTGTTGATCAAGTACATAAACTGTACAAGAGCCTTCCGAGGGAGGTTTTTTAACAGTATGTTAGCCACACAGTCGATCCCCGGGTCCTTATTGCTCACGAGTGTCCTAATTATTCTGGCGAGCTCTGAAGGAGACACAAGGATTCTACTAAGAACATCATCTGGAACAACACAGTAGACGGCTGTGAGTTGCCTCACTGACTTCGTTACACCGGTCTGGAATAACGTGACGTCTGGATTCTCGCCAGAATTGTTGAATTTATTTCTGAGCCGTCGACTGAGCTTCCATAAAGAGTTGTCGTGAGTGGCCAATCCAGAGAGTGTCCTGCTACAAGATTCGCATCGGAATTCGGAGATCGCCCTCCGAACTCTATGTGCCAAGTTAGTGAACTCGACACGTTTTTCCCATGATCCAGAGCGCTGTCATTCCCCTCTTTTTCTGTTTTTAAGCTTCATCAGCTTCAAAATCTCTAGAGGTAGCCTATCACTAGCATGCTTGAGGCTCCCTTTTCGACCCTGTCGCGGGCGTACTGTAGTTCCTCAGAAAAACGTGCGAGCTCACGTTCCAGATCGTCAGGTGACTGGGTGTCATTGACGATCTGGACTGTCTTGTTCACGATTTATCTGAAGTGTCTCCAGTTCACTTCTTTGTAAATGTAAGTGGGCGGTTCGACTTCATCCCTTCCGACGTCTGCTTCCATCAATTGAGATTGGTAGATGGTCTCATCGAGTACGCGCAAGTCTGGTTGATTGAGGATGTTTTGTGCCAGTGCCAGATCGATGTAAGTTGGGGTCATGCCGTTGCTAGGGTAGTGCGTTGGGACTGAAGGTACCAACAGCTGAATGTCATTTTTTGTAATGTAATCATGCAGAAAATTTCCATTCCTATCACACCTATGGTTGTTCCACATGGAGTGTCTAGCATTAAGATCACCCATGACCAACGTTCCTTCGTCAAACCAAAAAAACGTGTCAAGGTCATTAGGTACCATACGCAGGTCTGGTTTTGTGTATGCACCCACTATGACGCATCCATTTCGTGATTGGATTGCTATACATTCTAAAGCTGTTTCTACGTCAATCACCTTATGCGAGATACGATGATTAACGAGAATGACAACACCTCCTCCCCGCAGTGTTCTATCAACCTGGTGAACAATGTAACTCCGGATATTCAACTTTTCACTGGGAATTGATTTTGTTCGAGTAATAATCATGATATTGTCATGTGAATACGAACGGATCAAAGGAACATGGAGTAGATCACCTCACTCAAATAAACGGCGCCATGCAAAGTCAGCAAAATTTCGGGTATAAATATGAATAGAAGTCGCTACGCTATTCAAGTAGTTGGAAAAGCAGTGATTACTCTTATGTTTTTTTCCACGAGCAGTGCCAGTCGCAAGACAAGAAGTCCTCTCGTATTCACAATACACACTTTTGCCCTCGCAGCGAGTCTACTGTTGGGACCCGGACTGGCGAAGGTCCAACATGCTCATCCAACTGTGTGTGCTGTAGGCTGTATTTGGAAAGACAATAGATGTTGTTATGTGCTGCCCTAGTTTTACTTCCGTCTGACGGCTACGTCCCTGGAGCACGATAGGTGAGTGTCCAGACAAAGACCCAATCTTACGCCTATTGTGACAATATCTACCCAAGAAGTGGATGGTTTCGCTCAGCTTTGGAATGATGCTATTTGCGTTCCTCTCAAATAGCCTTAGCCTGTGATGGGGAAACCATTACGGTTCAAAACGGTAGACGGAAGGAGCATCCCTCATAAAACTGAATGGTACATTCCGCGACTGCCTTTTGGCGTTTGCAACAGCTTTTCTCGCAAATCAGAAAAACAAAAAAAAACTTCATTCATGTCGACCATGTTATTGATATCCGTCATGCACGAAAAAATGCAACTCACAAGGTCGATTGAGTGCGTTTGCTCCGATGCATGTCGATCAGTGGCCGAAGGAGCTTGTTCCTGAGGAGGTTGTGAAGGCCTGGAGGGCTTTTGAGGTGGGGGAGAAAAATCATCTTTTGAGGCCAGCCTCGTCCTGTTTCTTGCTTCCCGGAAGTTAGTCTTTGGTGGAGGGGCATCTACGAATTTTTTCGAGGGCCCCCGGGTCTCATCTAACTTTTTCACCTTGTACAGGGTTATTCATTATATTTTGACACCCATCTACAGCTCTTATTGCGAGTGATAGAAAAAAACTTTAAATACAAAAGTTTTGGTTTTTTTCACGTAGTATCTTCTGGTGATAGCGGAATCAACAAATCAAAATCATAACATAGAAAAAATCCATTAAGTCATATTTTTTTAAATGGAACACCCTGTATATTATTGACTAAAATCTCTTTAATCTGATTTCAAATATATATGGTTTGTAGGCATTTGGTTCAGTCACTTTGAAACTATTTGAATTCAAAAAATATATTTTTTTAAACTACAACAAATATTCACAACACTAACTCAATCATATAAACTATCAACATTCCATTAAAAACGAAGCTACATGTTTTCTACATAGCCCCCATAACCAAAACTTTTGTATT
This sequence comes from Orchestes rusci, assembly GCA_958502075.1. Lineage (NCBI taxonomy): Eukaryota > Metazoa > Arthropoda > Insecta > Coleoptera > Curculionidae > Orchestes > Orchestes rusci. Next base: position 42,362,808 of record OY293304.1, read on the forward strand.
TAAAGTTTTTTTCTATCACTCGCAATAAGAGCTGTAGATGGGTGTCAAAATATAATGAATAACCCTGTACAGGTACACAGGGCATGCAGTTGATGAGGCACGGTGGTCTCCCTTACAGTTGGCACATTTGTACACAGTATCCTTACTTTCTATAATGGTACAATTTTTTGTTAAGTGGGTGTTGGCACACCTACAGCACCTGGGAGCCCGTTAACAATTGCTTGTTGCATGTCCTCACATGCAACATCTCCGGCACTGGGGATCATTTCGGTGACTTGTCTTCTGCGCTCCAGGCTTACATCGGTATTATCCAGAAACCTGACTTTGGAGCTTAGGTGCGCAAGTTTGTGTTCCGAGCTCATGACAACCATATAGAGGGGTCTGAATCTGGTTGTCATGAGAAAAACATCTTTCATATTGAGCTTGTGGTCGTCTGTTAGTTCGGATTTTATGTTATTTGGCTCTGGCATGTGATCCAGGCCCCTCAACATAAAAGAGTGGGTCTTGTCGGTTGCTTGTGTGTAGGTGTGCCACTCGATGTCAGATTGTTTGAGTTGCGTCTGTATTATTTTGTGTTCGTCCGCGTTTGTCGGTTGAACAACGATATATTGGTATATTTAAGTCTGACACCTGAAGGGACACTTACCTTCAGTTCACTCATCAGCTTTCTGTGTTGGTCCCATCTGCAATTTGCGGTTGCGCTCTTGAGTATGATCGACGATGGTGTAAGAACATCCTTCCTTCCTTTGCGTAGTGGGAACTGCCGGGTCCGTTGGTTCGTGTGGTTTCGTCGTTTGGACCGATGATTTGCTTGCAGTTGGTTGAGTCTGTTTCGTGTTCTTCTGTGCCTTTGATGTTTGTTTCATAGACTTCTTTGCTAGTTGGTCAATGCTAGATGCTACGCTTTTGGCATCGTCATCACTGTCAGTCCAGGGGGGCATATCTGTTTTTTGATAAATAGGAAAATGGCCGTTTGATCTGATTTTCCTCTACTGGCGAGCTAAGCCTTCTTTTGTTATATGGTGGAGAAATGCCCATTGGCTCGAGGGGCTTTGAAGTGAGGGACCCATCACTGTCCATTTGCGCAACAGGATTCTTTTTCCTATAAGTGAGGGTCCTGGGGGCTACCGAGGCGAAGGTGGCGTCTCATTCATGGAGATCTCTTATATGAGATTGCACAAAGTCCCTTATTGCTGCATTTGGTGTGGGCTTATTCCACATCTTTGAATATTCGTGGCATATTATAATATAATAATATAATAATAATATTGTTTATTTAATTTCAACATTGGTAACAATTTGTACAGAATTGACAAGCTCGAGAGCTTTACATCTATGTGAAAAGAATAAACAGAAAATACACAGAAGCAGTTTGTAACCTGCTTGTTAGTGCGCTAATGAAACGTCTATGAAAAGTCAAAGGTCGGGTTCAAATTCACATATTGGGTAAAAACACATCGGGCCCTATGATTGAACCTTCACGTTAAGTTAACGTATACGTTGAGATTGTTTACTAATGCACATGATCCATTGGCTAACAGCTTTACTATGGTGAAATGGGCATGTTAAGTTAACGTAAACGTTCAATCAAAGGACCAATTATCTGTTATAAAAGTCACAATCAAGTTTTTTAAGACACAGTCGGGTTAAAAGTCATAATTAGGTTTGAGTGTCACTATTTTTCAAATGTAGGCTCATTTCATTTTATATAATACCATTAAGAATTTTCCTATCCATTCCTGGTAACCAACTCTTGATCATAGTTCTAAATTAATTTGTTTTGAACATCATAATTCTAAGTTCTGTTGACAAAAGGTTGAATAATTTTGGTACGAAATGATCCGCTTGTTTTAGACCTATCGTTTTGTTTATTTTCTGGGATATCAACACAGTTCTCTCTATGTCTTGTGTCATATTTGTCACTGATTTCCAATAGATCCATTTTACCGGCACTAATTCTCATTAGTATACTGTAACAGTAGAGTTTCCACAGGTCAGGCTTCTTTGATCAGTAAATCAGATGGATATCTGATATTATGATCATATATTATTTTCAATATCCATTTCTGGAGTACATCGAGACTACTGCTGTTGCAATTGTTCACCCCTCCCCATCCGATTATTCCATATTTTAGTAGCGACTCCACCAGAGCATAGTACAATATTTTTAGTTCCAAGGAACTCAAATACTCTCGGAGGTATCTGAATCTCGAGATGAGACATCTTATTTTTTTCACAAGCTGTCTTATGTGCAGATCCCACTTGAGATGCCGGTCAATCACAATTCTTAGATATTCAGTTGATTCTGATTCCGATATGGTATTGTTGGAGTTTGATCCAGCTCGTAAGGGTCCTAGGTTTGATAGTCTGTTGGAGTAAGAGGTAAACAATAGATATGTTGTTTTATTGTAGTTGATTGTTAATTTATTATACCAATTATCAATCTGGATTAAATCCTGCTGCATATCGAATTTGAGCGTGTCCAATGTCATTGAGCTGCAAACGATCGCCATGTCGTCCGCATAGCTAATGATTTCACTAGTCAGCTTCAGAAGTCCATTCAAGTAGATCGTGAATAGTCGAGGACCTAAGACCGTTCCTTGTGGAACTCCATAGTTCACACTCATGGGCTCTCCAATAATGCCATCGATGGATACCATCCGTTTTCGGTCACTCAGATAACTCTTCATTAGATCGTTTGCTATGCCTTTTATGTCGTAATTGGACAACTTTCCCACCATCTGATTGTGGTTAACAGTATCAAAAGCTTTGGAAAGATCGATGAAGATACCAATTGTAGGAAGTTTGTTGTCTAAAGCTTTATAGAAAAGTTGTGTGACATCATGTATAGCATCTTCCGTTGACATGTTCTTTCTAAATCCATATTGTTTATTGGACATGAGGCTGTAACCATCCATAAAATTGGTTATTCTCCTCTTTTATATTTTTTCAAAAATCTTAGCCACGTTCGAAATGAGTAAAACTGGCCTATAGTTACTTACGTCTGTTTTTGATCCATTCCTAAATAGGGGCTTGACAATTCCCATCTTCAAAACATTTGGAGATATTCCAGAAGAGAGGCTGAGATTGATCAGATAAGCCAAGACATGTGAAACCTCATTTACAACCTCTTTCAAGTATTCTGCCCTTATACCGTCAATGACGGGGGATTTTCCACTCTTTGATTCCTTTATAATATCCAAAACCTCGCCAGAATCGGTGGGGACCAGGAAAATGGGCTTGTCCGGTGTCGTCTTCTCGTCCTCCTCGTGATTATTGGGTGTATTTTTCACCAAGCTCACTGTAATATTCATTGAAGTAGTTTGAGATCGTCAACTTTCCAGAAAGAATGTTTGCGTTTTCAGTGTAAACTTCATCTATTTGTTGGTTGCCATCCTATTTCCCACAAATACTGTTGACGCAGTTCAGAGAGCTCTGCTTCTGTTTTCATTTCTTTGAATCATGCCAAGCATGTCTCTTCTTGGCATCTTTAATTATTTTTGTTAATTTATTCTTGTATAAAATATATAATAAGTTTTTCTTAGTTCGATGTTTGTAAAGTCTTTCAAGAGTCTTTTGTGAAGTTCATGTTTTTGATTTATTGATTTTAGAATGCCAGCTGACATCCAATTTTTTCTTGATATGTTTTTCCTATTTTTTCTAATCAATTTTGTGCTTTCTTTGATATGTTTCTGTAGTATAGATAAGAATGTGTGTGTGGCTGAATTGATATCTGGGTTATCAAATACATAGCTCCAACTCTCTTGACTTGAATTTGACCTAATTTTATCATAGTCTATGTGAATTTTTTGACTGGTATAGCATTTGTCAGAATGTCTTCTCGTGAGTTTTGGTGATATTGGTCTATGATCGGTAAAATTGTAATCATATACAAAGGACTTCAGGTGTCAGTTATTGACTGCTGCTGATTTGAAAAAGAGATGAACCAGACAAGTTCCAGATTTGAGACGCGTTATTTTATCTTTACACGGAATAAAGCCGAAATATCTCAATGTATTTTTATATTCTTTGACGTATTCTTTGTTCAATAGAAGGTCTATAATGATATACCCAGTTATAATATGACTCTTAGCACTATTGGTTTGTTCCAAATACTGGAACAAATTCAAATTAAATACATCCACATTACCACTTGGAGACCTGTATATACAAGTGAACAAAGAGCAATTCCGGTCTGGGTAAAATACTGCTAGTTCTATAGACTTCATCAATACAATATATACAAATTTATATGATATATCTATAATATTTCGCACAATTACAACAACTCCGTTACATTTATTATAATCACCTTCGTTATAGATGGTTATAAAACCCACTTTTCTATATAGCTGAATATTGTCACATTAGTACTGGAGGCAAATATACTTGGTGTAAATCCCCCAATTTGACACTGGTAGAATCGCTGAGCGAGCAGTTTTGTTGCTATAAATCGACCGTTCAGCGAGATAATAGCCAACTACTCTCCATTGTGAGTAGTGTAATCCCTCTCACCCTGAGTAGTGTAACCCCTCTCAGCCACAAAGAACATGCTCGTCCTAGTGTTATGGTGGGGATAGATGTGCTGTACCATGGACGATAATAAATGGAAGTTGCCTATACGGGGTATCTCTACTGTTCAGCCCAGCTACGTCCCCTAGAACACGACAGGTGTTGTGAGTCCAGTCGAAGACCCAGTCTAACACCTCACGTTACATTTGGTGGATGCGCCAACGATCACCCCCTCTGCCAAGTAGAGTAAGGGAAGGCCCGAGAAGAAATTCGGTTTAATGACTGCCTGGACCAGAGCTGGACGCTCCAAGCTTCGACCGTCTATCAGAACGGTAGTGTCCGATGGAAGATGGAGGTCCGCATCGATAGTTGTGGTGGGTCTGAAGAGAGTCGGGTCCTGATGATGATTTGGAGCATGGTACTTTTAATCGCTCTCATTTTCATGTTGTTACACAAAAACCAATGGATGAGTCTGGCCACCGTCCATCCTTGATTGGCACAAGGGGTCTCAAATCGGCGTCGACACGATAGTAGTTTTGTGTCAAAGTGTGTGGCACTGTCCGTAGTCCTGGTGTGTCTACTGTTTGGAATATGTCGGCGAGGCATTGAATGCATTCAAAGGGATCGAGAGTCCGTTCCTCCAGTGTTATGGTGGCCTGACCCACGAGACGGTGAACAGAGCCAAAGAAAGGTGATCCTATTTGCTGACGATAGCCGAGCAGGAGAGCAAGAGACAGTATGGATGTCAGCCCATTCAACTCGCTACAGACGCGGTCCATTCAAGCAGGTATTCAGAGAGAGCGCAATCGGATACGTCACATACTGACGAATGTACATGGCGGACAGAATAATACTTTCGCCTAGTGCCGTCCCTCATGATGATTTGATATAGATAAGGATTTAGTGTGTATATGTTTATGATTTTAATATGGGATGTTATTGTTTATTCTGAGATGTTGTTAATATTATGTTTTGACCTGTATAGGATGATGTACTTATATAGACTTTCTAGTTTTCATATTTTCGGCTACCGGTCTCCACAACCATCCAACTGGAAAATACGAAACCGGCCAGGAATCCACAACTTTTAGCCATATTACAGGGATACCGGCCCTCTGAACTGAGTAAGGGGACCATATACACACCCTGTGATAGGCAACTATTACCGAGGTCAAGAAAGATCGGCAGGCCAACCATTTTTTGCAAACGCAAGCATTAGCACTATTAGCAGTGAACAAGCGTTGAACGCACGGCGGTGCAGTTCCACAGGCTATGGCTTGGGAAAACTAAACGGATGAATGGCAGGACCGGAGCAAGAGATTTTAGCCACAAAATTTGTAGATAGTTTTTAAGTTTTTTGTAGGGGATAAAGCATGTTCTCTTCTGGCATTGGGGTCCAATGCTCACGGGGTGAGGGCATATGTCACATCAGTACTGGAGGCAAATATACTTAATGCAAATCCCCCAATTTGCCACTGGTAGAATCGCTGAGCGAGCAGTTTTGTTGCTTCGAATAGACACGTCGAGATAATAGGGAGTGGTTGGCTTAGCCAACTACTCTCCATTATGAGTAGTGAAATTCCTCTCACCCTGAGTAGTGTAACCCCTCTCAGCCTCAAAGAACATGCTCGTTCTAGTGTTATGGTGGGGATGTACCATAATGGAAGTTGCCTATACGGAGATATCCCGTATGCTGTCCCCCGTACTGTTCCGCCCAGCTACGTTCCCTAGAACACGACAAGTGTTGTCGGTCCAGTCGAAGACATAGTCTAACACGTGACAATATCATGAACTTTGTGTGTTTCTGTTAAAATGATTAAGTCGAAAATGTCCGAACTTTGTTCAAAAAATGCACTCAAATTAACAAAATCATTTTTCAATAATCATACACACTTGCTCAAAAAAAAAAGAAATAGTTTAGAAAATATGAAGCATCACAAGATGAAGAGATTTTTTTTTTTTTTTTATGATAAAAGCTTGAAAGGTTTAACTTTTAGTTCAAGATAATTGATCTCTTTCTCTGTTTCTCTTTTAACTTGTGTACAGCTATTACAGGGTTTTTGATTTGTTTTGTTCCTGAATTGCCTTTCAGGGTGCCAGTACTGCCAGAACCAGATGTTTTTTCCGTAGAGCTTTGGTCAGTGTGGTTGTGAATGAAGTTGTTGAAGTATCAGATAGGTTGTCATCCGATGCATCAGCTTTTTGTGTACAGACTTTTGGTATGGCCGGTGCTGGTGTTTATTGTGTCCGGTGGAGTGATGTTTGATTCTTCTCCCGGATATGGAGGAGAGGCTGAGTTCTGTGAACTCATTGTACCGTTCACGAGGTCCTCAATATGAATGAGGAGGCTTTCCAGCTCCTATAACGAGGCTTAAGCCGATGGTTCCCTCTATAGGGGGCCACCCTTCTCCACCTCGCCACAAAAGCTGGCTGTGTTGACGCTACCCTCCCAGCACCAAAAGGTTGCGTTAAAAGTCCAGAAAGAGCTTCTATTGGGGTGACCATAAGCGGCTACACCCTGGAAAAATCCGTGTTCATCAGTTTAGCGTGGCCTAGAACGGATCCACGCACTGCACAAAAAGCCTCGCGCTCCGCGTACAAGAAACGTAACACAGCAAAACACAAGGTAGCCGGTGTAAATCGACTCAATCAAAATATGCCGGTCGAGAGACACGTCGTTCTGTAAAGCCAAATACTCAAGCTGGGTAGTTTCGTTATAATGAAGAACGAGAATGCAGCTACTCTCAACTGGCAATTTGGAAAAATTATCAGACTTTTTCCTAGTAGGGATGATATCACCAGAGTGGTGGAGGTCAAGACAGCAACAGGAATCTACAGGAGATCAACAAATAGTGTTTGCTGCTTACCAGTATAGTGTTGAGTGATGGTTTTGGTCGAAGAGACTGAAGTCTTTCAAGTCGGGCGGTATGTTTGAACTTGTGCAACTACGAAATATGGTGTAAATAGCCGCCATTTTAAAGTGTACTTTTAAAATAATTGAAGTGTAACCATAGTTATTTTTAATAGATAAAGAAAAGTCACCGTTGGTGTATAATTATTCAATAGCTAGAAAGAATAGAAAACCAAAAAATCAAAAAAATACAGTCCACTTTAACTCCAAACCCTACAAGAATAACGTTTTTATTTTGAAAATTTTTTCAGACTGGGAGAACATTTACAATTTTGTTTATAGGTGAGTATTTCGAAGGAAGTCAGTTTAAAAATTTCAGTGTGTATTTTGAAATGAATAATGTATTTTTTTAACTTGATTCTTTGCAATTCATTTCAAAACGTATGGCATTTATCCCTACTTCTTTATCCTTACCAATTTTCATGGCCACCTTTTCTGTTCTGCAAAATGGAATGATCAAAATTTATATCCGACGTTTCGAATTTCCGCAACCATCATCAACTGCTCTTGTAGGTACGAACAAAACTTTTTAATAACAGTTCAAGATAACCCTTTGCTCCTTGAAAAAATGATGCATCATACTTCACTTTGCTTTGCTTTAATATTTCCATATAACGTAAATTTTCAAATTTTCTAAGCGGTGTTTTGCCTCCATTTAACCGATGCGCGACATTGTATCTCTTATGGTTGAGTTACCAATGCTTTATATTTGTTACACCCTGTTTATTCAGAGTCCTTCGATAGCCCAGGAAACAGCGACAATGTTTTGCCTTGTAGGAAAAAAAATAGCAAAAGCAGACTTTTATTGAAGACCTTTAGATTCTCTTAGTATATTCTGAAAAGAATAAGGAGCCCGAGGTTTTTTTTTGGAAAGTTCATGTGACGAATTTTAGTTTCTTGCCTTTTTTGATTATGATGAGCATTGCAGGAACTTATCGCAACTCTCAAAAGACTACGAACGTTTTCAAGAATTGGTGCGATCTCAAACTTGTATTTCAAAGTTTTTTAATCAAGACTATTCAAAAGAATAACAACCACGAACACAAAGCTGTCAAGTGGATAGTAGGTACACTTCTGGAAGGCTGCTAAGTTCGAATAAGGATAACAAAGTATGTATTTATTTTCTTCGAAAACTATTAGATCAAAATTTCTCAGAAACCTTTCAAAATAAAGAAGTTATGAAAATAACTCCAAATAACATGAATGCAAAACTCCAATTCCTGATAACAATTTATTGATAGTCGACTACATTGTGTCAAAATACCCAAAACGAGTGTGAATATAACCAACTTTATATTCTGACAATTGCACTAAATAGAATATTGGAGATCATAAAAGCGACTTAGTCTACACAATCCTCTTCGCGTTACGGTCGATCCACTTCAAATCAGCTCGACAGACACTTACAAGCCTCGTTGGAACGATGTTGCATCTTTCTGTTGGACCTTTTGCTGATGTAGCTGATGCAACAAAAATGCTTTGGAAAGTGACTTTTTGCATGGCTGCAAAGTCTGAAAAGGATTATTAATCACAGTATTCTGATTAGCGCAGTTGATCAAGCAATAAAAAACATTGAAGAACAGACCAAAAAAGCGTATTCAAGCTTCGTTCAAATAACTTCTTCATCAAGACAGAGGGTTAAAGCAAACATCGGGATCACATTAGGTGACAAGACAAAAACTATAGTCTGCATTTTTCAGAAAATGAAACCCTAATAACGAATAACCAATGAAAACTCAAACATGATTTGTTGTCAAGTCGGAAACAACAGTTATTAAGAGGATAAACGTATTATTATAAGAGTAGATAGAGAGTGTGTTACTAGTATATCGAATAAAAAGAAGATTTCACAGAATAAAAATGAGATTTGAAGGTTACGGAAGAAAAATGATCACTTTCGTAGGTAGTCAGTCAGCATTTGAATGAAAATATTAGCGCTGGTCACTTCAACTGAAAATTGAGTCGCAACCAATAATGGTGTTAAGGAAAGTTCACCGTGCCTTCAACCATGACCAAAATCCACAGCTGCTGCCCTTATGGGTCCATACTGATACTGATACTCTCCTCGGTTTATATTAAGGTATCGCTATTTTAGTCTTATGCGTTAACTCCATCACTCAAACCACCATTCACCTTTGAATTTTCTTCTACCAAGAAGAAAAAGTGATTTCGGTCATATTGATGCCCTTGGAAAGGGTTCGGAAAGAAATCTAAATGATTCAAGGTCTTCGAGGAAATGGGGTAATAATAATAGAACGTGTATTTTATTTGCATTGAAACAAAAAATATAACATTACACATAAAATATCTCAAATATCTGGAAAGAACTATGATAACTAACTTCAGAAAAAAAAGATGAACTAGCAGAATGTCGAACAGTGCAACACCACGGCCTTCCATCGGTTTCCACAATGAATAAATTGGATGATATTATTCACTGAAATTTTTCAAAATTAACCCATACACTTCATAAACAACAGACAAAAATGATATCAGATTAAAGCATTTCACTTTCCTCTATTCATAACATGAACCCGACAATCGGTGGAATGTCATGATGTTGCACTGTTGGTCACGGCGTTTATAATGGCGTTCGCGACGGCCAGTTTTTGTTGCAAGTGGGGATGCACCTTGAAACAAAATAACAGATTTGTATCAAGATCGCTCGCTTCAAGGCACTCTTTTTCATCTCTTACTGGACAATTATCAATCTATTGAGGATTGGATCCGAGGTGAGTTGGATTCTTCATTTAGAATACTCTTTCTGATCATAAATGATACATACAATACCTACTCCCATTTGAGTTCAAAGCAGTCTCATTTCAAAAATAGTAAAAGAGTTCTTCTATTTTCTTCCATTTTGTTCTTTAATTAGAAGAATTCTATTGATACTCCTCTAGATATTCTTACTATATGCATACTGAATGTTGAGATCTTTGTGTAAAAATGTTGAGCCAATAAAATGCAACATTGTTAATTATACGGCATTATACAGTGTGTCCCAATAGTCCAGGAATGTCTAATTATCTTACTTACTATTGAGGCATGTCATACTGTATGAGATTTGGAACGAATAGGAAAAACGACATTCCGTGTTTGATTGAAGTACCGGCGATGTTGTCAGATGTTTGATTTTCGAGAATGTTATGTTAAATTTTGGTTTTAAATGGGATACCCACTTTTATATAATTTTTTTGGATTCTCTGCGTATTTTCCTGTATACTGGTACCAAAATTTAAAATATCCCAGACAAATATAATTTTCTCGGAGCACTTGTTGAATTTGTGAAGAAATAATTAATCATAAACAAAGCTCTAAAATTTTTTTTCCATTTTGGAACTTGTTTGAAGAATTTTGATTTATAACAATAGCTTGAAAAACTAGAACTATTCCAAAATTAATGTTCGAAATGCTTTCCTAGTAATTCTTGACAATTTACCCAATCAAAATAAAATCTATCAAAAAAGTTTCGGAGCATTTCTACTGTTATTTTTTCTTAGTCAAACATAAATACTCTAAACATTATATACGTAAAGACAAAAAGCGTACATTATCACAAATAGACCTGAGTCAAGTAGGAACAAACATTGAAAAACTACAAGTCACGGTCGCATACAGTATGGTATGAGACCGTGACTTTGGGTTTTTCTGTGTTTGTTCTTATTATTTACGTATACTTACGTCAAATCTGATTATTTGTAACAGGAACTGAGGTACCTCCGACACAAGGTAGAAGTCAAAACCAACAAGGTTCGCTGATAATTTCTCTTTGTTAGGCATATCAACTACTATGAGAAAAAAAAATTATCCGATATAATTTTGGTACCAGCATACAGCAAACTGCGCAGGGAACTGGAAAAGTAATGGGGACATGGGTACCATTGAAATAAACTTGACACTGAATTCCCAAAAATGAAACAACTGGCAACGTCGTCCATTGAACGCAGAAATGTTGTCATCCCAAATTCAATGTGGATGGTAGCATATGATTATCGTCTAACAAGCGAAAATCTGTCACTTCCACTTCAAACTGAAATTCAATGTATCTTCTGTGAGATTTGGATTTAGTTTTTGAATTTGGATCACAAATTTGATTTGACAAACAGTGCAACTACCTATGCGGAAGGGTGATATCTAGTAGTTTTCAAATTGTGACTTGTACAGGGTGTCCCAACGATAGACTAAAGTAGGTTTTATCATATAGGATATGAAAAATATCAATATCAATATGCGTCATAGGTTAGGGATGTAAATAGCGCACATTCTGAAAATATTTGGAAACATACAGGGTGCGTCACAAAAGTATGGCACGAAAAAGTATGATTTTTTTAAATGGAACCCCCTGTATATTAATTGATATTTTAATTTTTTCTTCAATTTGTAACAAAAATTGTGATACAACTAATGTTCCTAAATTCAACCGTTATCGAGATATCGCGTTTTAAAAATGGCATTTTTGCAACTTTGACATGCTATAAAACTGAAACTATTCAAGTTAGAGGAAAATGGTTTGCACTTTCCTATCTTAACTTTTCAAAAGCTCTTCTGTCATTTGGATAAAAGGTAACGTCAACTGTCAGCTTTTTTCGGCACATTTTGACATTTGTTCACAATAATGGATTTAATCTCCTTGAATAGCTCTTGAAAAGTTAAGATGGGAATGTGCGATCCATTTTTCTCTAACTTGAATAGTTTGAGTTTTATAGCATGTCAAAGTTGCAAAAATACCATTTTTAAAACGCGATATCTCGATAACGGTTGAATTTAGGAACATTAGTTGTATCACAATTTTTGTTCCAAATTGAAGAAAAAATTGAAATATCAATAATTATACAGGAAATGGAACCCCATTTAAAAAAATCATACTTTTTCGCATACTTTAGTGACGCACCCTGTATATTTCCAAATATTTTCAGAATGTGCGCTATTCACACTCCTAACCTATGACGCATATTGATATTGATATTTTTCATATCCTATATGATAAAACCTACTTTACTCTATCGTTGGGACACCCTGTATAGTTTTCTTTTTTATTTCACATTTCGAGTAATCAGTTTACCCAATTCGTTTTGAACTACAAAATTATGGTTTTGTCAAGAGCTGCAACAATTCCCATAACAGAGCAGGTATTCTCTTGTCTTATCGCAGGTGATAGGTAGGTGTTATATTTATAGTTAGTTTGTTATCATTTTGATATTCGCATGTTTAAAGGACGGTATATAATGGCTGTAATGCAAAAAATATTAGGTATACCCAGGTATAAATCCATAAGAAATAAAGATCCTATTGAAAAGTTGGCTGATTTGAAGGTAGTCAACCCAACTGTTGAAGCATTCTACCGATCCGAACAAAAATCGGACCACGTGATTACGGAACACGTCTAACACCAGATAATGTTAGTCGTCGCTGGAAGAAGATAAAATAATAGAAATGGAATGAGTTAATTGATTGAATTCGATACGTCTGTGAACCATTTTTGAATACAAATCATTTAAAAACGAATCAAGTTACAATCCGTCACATAACACCAACTAATAGCGATATGACCATGTTATGCAAAAGTAACGACAATTACAAGGTTTAAACATTATAATTAACTTGTATGAGCGGGTCCTAACAATATATCAATGTTTTATAATACTTATTTTGTTTGAAATAAAAGTTATTTCGAAACAAACATGATTAAATCAAATTTGCCGGTTTTTCAATGCTACCAACATAAATATACCTCCAAGAAAAAAGCAATATGGCAGCCCCCAGTGTGTTGTACATTTCTTAACATGATATTAGCAGTCCATTTTATATTCAAGTCCTTGGTCCCAGTGAGTGGAAAAATTGAACATTCCGGGACTTTTGCGACACTGTATGGTTAAACTAGTATTAGTAATGCCAGTGGTCCATCAAATGATGTAAATTCTTTTTAACAGATTATGCTCCGTTAATCTTGAAGTATCAAAAAAAATTAGGTAGGTGAGGAATACATGATACCTTGGATATAATCGATTAGACATACAGGGTGTTTTTAAAAGAATGGGCCATATGGTAACTGCAGTTTCCTCACATAAAAATATTGCGATCGACCCGAACTTGCCTATTCCGAAAGTTGATATTAACAGAGATACAAGGTGTCCAATTTGAATTTGAATTTTTGATTTTTTCAAATAACTTTTGAAATGATCAAGTTACTTTGATGAAATTTGGTACATGGGGGTTGTTTGGGTTAGTTTGGGTTAGTGCATGCAAAATTCATATCTGGCCTTGTTATGGCTCTTACATGTAGGGGGGCGCCACTTGCAAATCTTTCCACTCATTCAAATAGTCATAACTTTATTGTACGCACTTGTACATTTTTTTTAAATCGAAAAAATGAATTCTCCGTGATTTTTACGTGAAAAAGGTATATGGGGGTAGCCTTCTTCAAGATATTTGAAGCTAAAGTGATCCATGCAAGGTGATTTTAACTGAAAAAATTTGAAAATAAACATAGGGGGCACCAAAAACGCCGTTGTTACGGTAATTTCATCATGTGTCTCGATATAACCAAAAGCCCAAATGCTAGGGGTTGCGAAAGACTACATCATGTGAATACTACGTATGTTAGTTCTTGATAGTAGGCTTCTCATCACCACCAATAGATGGAGACGATGTCTCCAAACCTTCGTAGGTGTCTTGATGTTCAATGTGTCTTATGAAACAAAAATTAAGAATTAAAAAAAAAACATTTTTTTTGTAAAAAAGAATAGAATTGGATTAGTTTTTATATAATCAAGAAACATTGAACGTTCAAGCTTATGTCAAAATCACTATGATAACGCCGTTTTCAAAGCCCTCTATGTTTATTTTACCAAAATTTTCCAGTTAAAACCACATTGCATGGATAACTCCAAGTTCAAATATCTTGAAGAAGACTACTCCTAGCCACTTCTACATGGTTAACCAAATTGAAGTATCTGAAAGTATCAAATTCCTAGGTGTTCTGCACGAGTGTTTGGACTGGAGTCATCACAATGGATCATTGAATCAAAAACTAAACTTAATCTGCTACGGTACACGAAAGATTGCCAACTACCTCAACGAGAAGAGCCTTTTCACCTTATACCATGCAAACTCTGAATCGATAATGAGGTACGGCATAATCTTCTGGGGAGTCCACAGCTTGACAGAAAAATTATTCATATCTCAAAAACGAGTAATTAGGCTGATTAAAAAAATGAACTTTAGAGATAGCTGTAGGGGTGTTTTCAAATCCAATAATCTTTTCACCATTTATGGCCTGTATATCTATGAATGTTTGTTATTTATCTTCGAAAACAAGCCCTTGTTCAAATCATCCGCACATAACAAATATAATACTCGGAGTTTGAAAGTAGATTACCCGCAACATAGACTTACACTAACAGAAAAGAGTGCTCACTATATGTGTAGGAGACTTTTTAATAATTTATCTGCTGACTTATAAAGAACTAGTTCGCTAAAGATATTCAAACTCAATGTAAAGAAATTGTTGATATATCTAAAACCAATTTCCTTAGTTGATTATGTAATCTTAGTTTAACGATGTCTCAGTTGGTCGAGACATGGATTCATTTGGTACACTTATCACATTGATAAACTTGTAGGTATACTAGATACAGTACAGTCAACAGAACTTTGTAAAAACCACGGTAACTTAGACATGGAACAATCATGACACAACAATACTAACAATTGATTGTACATTGTTGCGTACATGGGCGTGTGGTACACATATCATGAACAATCCATTTTTTTCAATGGGTTTGTAATCCAACTTTTGAGTTGTGTATTTTGAGGTCAAGCTTATTAACTACATATTTTAACAAATTGTGCATGTTTGACGTCGGCTACTCTTTTTGTATAAAAATGTTAACCACATTCATAAGCGTTTTTGTAATTTATTTTTTTAACCTGAAAAAGTCCACAAGATAGACGAAACGTTACGTCGCGAAGACAGTGAGACCATTGTCTTATATTCTGACACCATATCCATCAAGAACCTTCTCAGATCAGTATATTTTTAAATAGATCATTGATTATCAGAAATCCTTTTAATATATTTTGAAAGTCACATAAAAATATAAAATATTTGAATGTTTAAATTGACTCGAAATTTGATGAACGATGATGAACTCTCCGGTTCAGAGTTTAACATACTCATCATTATAAATGTTTGAATATCAACATCGAATGTTGATACAAAACAATGTTGAAAGTGCCAATTCAAGGCTATTGGGATGCCTTTTATTTCGAATGATATTTGGATTGAGAGGTTTGTTTTTGTCATCCGGAAAAAAATGCTTTTTTGTATGTACACTTGGAAAGTACGTATGTCTATCTTGTTTAATATTTGGAAACAGTTTAATCCCCTTATCCACATAATATTCTGCCTTGCAAAATACTTTTTGAAAGAAGAAACCAGACGAGCAAACAAGCTAATATTATTATTGCTCATCTGCCGTGCATCTAAATAATCAAATATCGCGATATTCCAATTTTATCATTCAAAATCTACACACGATATTTCCAGTTGTTCCCATTTATTTATATGTAGAACATCAATTACTGTACATATTCTATTCTCTTACAGCTTGCAGCAAGATAACTAATTCCATATGCATGATTTGTTATAATGAAAACGGATTATATTCAATATGATCAACATAGGATGTTGAAGTCCTATAGAATTAATCAAAACTGATCGTAAGCCCTTCTCTCTTTAACGAGGATAGACTTTCTTTTCAGTCAAAATATTCAAGTGCCCTTGAAAACCACACCGTCCGTCTATTAATCAGATCTGAATAACTTTTTTTCAGGGGGGCATTTGTCAAGAACTTTCGAACATTCTGAAGAGTAGGTATGCTGATGTTTCTGTACTCAAGTTCTCTGAAATGGATTTCTTTTGCATAAAGAACATTCAGGCTAACTTTTTCTTGAACAGTGAACTGATAATTCGTCAAATAAAATTATGCTTTATTCAGAGAAGAAGGGACTTTCTTAGTATATTTTATTATTGATTTATAAATCAAGTTTTTTTTTAATTCCACTAATGCATTATGTTAAGAATCGTCTTTGATGTTATACAACAGCAGCTCTAAGTTTGCTCATAGGGTGTTTTTTAATGGAATGCCGATACTTTAGGGTGATAATCCTCGGATAATTCTAAGACAAATGTTCTCATCGACATGGGTCCGCAAGCGAGTACTTTTCAAAATACAAGGTGGGTATTCAAACTCATGCAATGTTTTCAAATCTCCCTATTTATTCAATAGAAAGTGAGTTTCAAGCTACCAAAATTAAAAGAATGATCAAAAGTAGTCTTGAAAATATTGGGTAATTACCTTTTTTTATGTTTGAACACCCTGTATTTCAACAACTGCTCGGTTGCGAACCCATTTTCAACTTTTTGTCTTCATCAAGCCAGAATCACCACCCACAAGTATTGGTATTCAATTAAAAAACACTCTGTATTGTTACAGCAGAGTTGATTCCTTTGCCTCTCAGATTTTTTTTTATTCTTGAGTTAAACGACCTTGCATCTATTGTCCACAATTCACACTATGCTCCCGTAGAAATATTATCATGTGGATGTCATTTTTAAAAGACATGATTTTTTTAAAAAAAATGAACAAAAAATTATATGGGGATTATTAACAGCTGTTATATCAATATTTTGCATCGTAACTATCCATTGACAGTTTGTTAGAGCTCATTTGTTTTAAGAAGATATTATCATTAGTAGATGCAAGTGTGGATTGAGCTTGCAATGTCGGATTGTCTGCGGTGATTCTCAGTGCATTCCTACTATTGTTCAGTAACTGGGCCGTCCTTGGTTTGTTGGGTTGTGTTGTTATCCTCTGGCTGGCCTACAGGTCGTGTAGTTCCTCCAGTTCCTCACTGTTTTCTCCCTAGCCCACTTGCTCAGGGCCAGTCCTTCACTTACTGGGCTGGGAAGATGAAGACCCTAGTCTGGCTAGCTTGTCCATTCGTTCCTTTTCGACAATGCCCATATATTCCGGTACACATACCAGTTTGACCTTCTTACTTCCACCTCGGGCATGCAGAGCAATACTGCAAACCAGCGAGCAGCGGATCCTTGGTTTGCATAATGCCCTCAGTGCCTCTTGACTGTCAGAATAAATAACTTTGTTATCTTAACACTTCTTTAAATCTTCTTTCTAGTTGCTAACTTCACAATGGCGAAAACCACTGCTTGTAAGACCGTTGTAAGTTTTCCGAGACGGAAAGCTTGTCCTACATTGTTGTCCAACCTGTATACTCCAGCTCCCATAGACTAGGTGCTAGCCTTTGAGCCGTCGGTGAACGATATTTGCGTGTGGTGGTTCTGTCAGGGTGGTCCACCACGGAACTTCAATGAACTTCAATGAGATCTAAGTGATTGAGTCTTCCATCCGTGGGTGTCAGTGTCGCCTACAGTAACGGCACCTCACGCTTCACAATAGAAGAGAATCTAGTGTGGCCAATCTCTGTGCCTCTTACCCTTCATACTTCCCAAGCAAACATCGTTACGTATGCTGCAATCGCTTCCCTATATGCCCAGAGTGTCAGTTCCAGGAATAGTCCTCGTTTAACCGGCATCCTCAGATATGCCATTCTTTGTAGGCTGGTTATTCTGAGTTTTTTGATGGTTTTCTTGGTCTGATCACGGCTCAATGAAGCCTGTGAACGACATGGGGTTGTAGACCCCACTAGCTACTTGACCTACCGTTTTAGTCAGTGCCAGCGGCATCTTATACAGAGTGGGTGGCTTAGACGTCTTGAGATTCTTCCTATTTATGAAGAGAATTTGATCCGTTTTTGTGGGATTTACAGGGGTCCCAATTTTTTTCGCCATACCAAGGCTCCTGCATTATAAAAATTTTTCCTTTTTTTCCCACGATGACGCTCGGAAGTTCTGCGAAAGCATCTTGGCTATGTTGGAGGTCGATTTGACTCACCCTTATAGTATCCATCACGGAGCTACACTTTACCGAAAGGTCGGAGGCTGCGGACGTCGTTAGCAGGGCGGGTCTTTGTTGAGTGCTAACCCCAAAGACCCTGAGTGAGACCAGTCCGAAGAACATTGCAAACCCTGCCCCGTCCAGCATTTCGACAGGCCATATGTGTCGCCAGTTTGCGACACCCAGGGACATGTTCTGGAGATGGAATAAATTCGATAATTACTAAATGGGGGCGTTTTCGAGAAAACGGTCACATCGACTGATATTTCTGCTTGTACATTTTTCCCAGCTAAAACATTCTCTACAGGATGTGTCATGTTGCAGTCGCTGATACCATCTTTGTTATTTTGAATACAAGACCCTGTATATGATTCAATGTTTGGATTCTTGAGAAAATTCTGGACATATTTCATGTACTATATTCATCCTATCTTGAACTGTATTGGAAACATCAAGTGTGTGGCTGCCTCATGATGGTGTGCCTCGGACCTCTCCTAGCGACCTTTTTGGCGAGAGTTCTCTCAACCCTCGCGCTAATGCTTATCACGGCGATTCTAAGTTCTTACGCAGCTTCTTATTAAGCTTGAGCTGTTCTGGTGCGATAACTGGGAGACCATCTGGAGCATGAGCCCCCGAAGTACCGGATGCAATAAAATGCCACCGTCTGGAGCGTGAGTCCCTTATGGTTTAGCTTGCTCAACCCTGGAGCTCCTTGCCAACATGACTAAAGGCGCCTCTTCCTTAGATTAGGTCACATCCCTGTCAGGATCGTTTAGACGCTCGGGGCCAGGATTTTCTTCGGAACATGCTAATTGCGATTTTTCATCCGAAAGGGAGTATGTTTCGTGAACCATGATAACTGTGTGGGATTCGTTAGTATCTCGGTCCCAGTGAGTGTTGCCGCAGTTAGTGATGAGGTGTGTTTAGGTCATGATGCCATGTCAGAGTTCGCTTTCCACACCGCTCCAAGCCCGGCTTAGTGGAATAATGTGAGTGCCTCATCGACAAAGTCCGGCAGTCGTATCACCCTCAACTCTAGAAGTAGGGTCCCGACTAGGCGCCACGTGACACCACTACCCGAGTTGAGATTTCCGACCGGTTGATGAGGCAGCCCTCTTCATCGGCTAGATGAGAGTGGGCACATGTACTAACTATGGTGGCCTAGGGAAACTGACGTGAGACCCCAATTGTTACGCGGCTACTTACCGGAACGGCATCACTGGGATTACACCTCACAGGCGCATCAGTTTTAGTCTTCGAGCTTCCACATTTCATTCGTGTCACCTTCCTCTTTTCTGGGTGACGGCTCCTAGCAGGCCGCTTGATCCTTGGAGAAGACACATAGCAACGCAAACACGAAGCGGCAATACTCCCCCACACAGGCGAAATTCCTATCCCTGTTAAGATGTGAAGCCAACAACCAGCATTTTATTTATTGTTTCTCATTTTTTATTTAATTACTCTGTGACGGTACAGGATTAAGTAGTACCACTAGAACTTATCTGTAAGAACTACTTGATAAATACAGTGACTGGCTGAAATATGGAAGACATTTATTTTTAATTCAGGGTTTTGATTTCTTGGAAAACGCTAGCACATGCCGATTTATATTTTTTAATGTGGCTTTTCATTTGCAAAATCAGGTAACTTCGAGACTATGTTTTCTTTTTGGGTTAGTTACCACTTATTCACGATGCCAAATGAATATTTCTCTCAATTTTTCAACCAATAATGACATAAATCAGTTTTAAGTTGATCAATATTATGGATATGAAATGTCATTTTCTTGGAATAGGTTGGATATAGTTATGGAGCATGTTGCATGAAATATACAGAGAATTTCACGCAGAATTCAAAAATGAAATGAAAAATGAATGTTTTGATTCATAACAAAGAAGTTGAAAGTCGTAACTTTTTTGGTTCACCCTATACAGGTTGCCACAGATTCGAGGGTATGCATAGGTATCCAAGTTATTATTATAGGAGATACAGGCTATGTTGAATGAACGCAAAGTTGCGCATTTTTATGCTCAACAGAATTCCATTTTGAGATTTGAAAAATTCCGACTACTTCCGAAGATATTCGAAAAAAAGCCGAATTTCGCAGAACCGTTTTCATTGTTTCCTGACTTTGTTTGTACAAAATAAATTACACTTTGAATTGCCACTTTTTATCCTCTACAAGATGGTGGTACCAAATTAAAAATCTGACGTTTAGTCTTTGAGCTGCCATCATCAAATTTATTTTCCCAAATACAGACCCGGATGATCCATTTTATTTGTAGATATCCGTTGACGTCCTTGAGGCATTGAGATAATGAGATGAAGGTGTGAAGTAATGGGTTGCCTTAAAAACCGCAATATTTTCAATCATTATTCAACCATTATTTTTATTTTCATAATTTTGATTAAATGGCAATATTTTTGAACACGTCCGCAAAAATTGATTGAGTGTTTTATATGTTTTCGTTTTATTTTCCATGTCGTTTTTGTAGATTTGATTGATATTTATTGAATGAATCGTTATTGGATGTTATTTCGATTTTGGTTATGTCAATTATTAGTTACTATTCAATAAAAGATGTATTATACATCCAGTTTCTATTCTTTAATGTAACTCGTTAGTCATACCAGTGACTTTTTTTATCACTCAATTGTTTTTGACCAATGGAATGATCTAATGTCATTACTTCACTGTTTTAGAACCAATCAGAATATTCGACAAAGTGTCAACCTTCAAATCCATTATTTTGAAACAGCCCATTTGAATGTCCATAATTGTCACATTGTGTTAACAACCTAATCTTACTTTGAGTACAATCGTTGTCAAAAATTTCCGTGCAATTGAAAATGAATATTGCGAAATTCGCTTCAATTATTGAATAATCATAGAAAAAGTATAGTATTCTACTCGCGGGAAATGGCTATTAGGCGGCGGTGACACTGATCGGATTATGTCGATCGATTGCCATCGAGTGAAAAACAATCACACGATACCTTATGAGACTGATTACACTGATCAATCAATCGCTGTCAAGTGCTGTCGGGTTGTTTGATTTTCAGTCAAGTTCTAATTTTTCTTGAAGCTTGATAAGGCCGCGCAGGCGTATAGATGTCTGTCTTCCACTGAAGTGGCATTCTTACCTCTCGTTGATTTTTTTTTGACATTTACAATGTACAAAATAGCTATTTACCTAACAAGTGCGGAAAATTAGTTTTTCCGCACGAGTCTGCCGTTCACCGACCGACGCGTAGCGGAGTTCGGTGGAGCAGCCGAGGGCGGAAAAACATTTTCCGCAGGTGTTAGGTACAATAGTTTTTCTACAGACGTGCGGAAATAAGGATATAATTCGTAATTTAAAAGTTTCTGATGCAACTAATGACAAATAAAGTTACCTGGAAACCTGGTTGCTGTTTGCTTATGATATTGTTAATTTTGACATATCCGTGCGGAAAATGTTTCTGTCTGATTGTCCACACGGATATCGGTGCAGAAAATTGAATTCTCTGCACGGCTGTAGGAAAAATTGTTTGCACATTCACATTTATCAAAAAAGGGGGTTGGTTTGCGTGAACGGGAGGTTTCTTCGTCTCGCTACATCAGGACACTTGGCTAGTGTTCACCCATCGCTCACCAGAGAGAACCTTTAACCTATCAAGGTACTATTCTCTTGCAAGCGTTTTCATGATTGCCCTCACAAAAAGGTATAGTCTTTGGTATAGTAAAAAGGAAGAGAATATCGAGCTCATATAGCACGCAGCAAACAAGACCATAGTGCTTCCATTTAGAAGTAGACTTGTTTTCCGCGAGCTATAAGCTCGATATTCAAGTTCCTTGTTTTTATTATTTATATATTATTAGTATAATTATGTATTGCCATACAAGATAAATAGGTACAACACTTTGGCTCCGTCAGCATCAGACAGACATGTGATGTTAAAACTAGGTAGATCAAAATTCACAACAAATTGATCAAATAATAATAATCAGTGAAGTGAGGTTAGAACAGCTACGGTTTGATTGTGAAACTCTCGCTTGATGCTCGATTGCTTGATTGGTGTAACCAGCACTTCAAATTTCATTTGACGCAACACGACGCCACTCGATTTCACTTTATCAATGTAACCGCCGCCTTACTCACTGAGATGATTACGATACTCGCCTACGGTTCGTAGCGCAAACTTCATCCTCGTGGGTAATATCCATTTTTTCCGCTCGATGAATAATTCACTATTGTTTAGTTGTGCAGGTTTTCTCATAAGAATAACGTGTCGAATAAAGATTGATTTATGAAGCAAACTATGTGTTAGAGAGACAAGGGCTGCCCAACTTATAATTTTCCCTGGTATTATTTTTCAGATGAGTATTTTTTTCGACGATTGAGGTACCTCAATGGCTGGAGAACATCAAAAAACGACTAAAAATAAAATAAAAAATCCAGGTCCATAATAAAAAAGTTAGCTTGATTATGGCCGCTAAAAGACGAAGCAGCAGGTTTTTGGTTTGATATCGTCATATTGTAGAGGAGAAAAAGCGGCAATGAAAAAGTGTCATTCATTTAGAAATATCTTTTCAAATAAACTCAGAAAATAATATTAACGTTTTTGCGAAATTTAGGTTTTTTTCGAATACCTTTGGAAGTAGTCGGAAATTTTCAAGTTTCAAAATGGCATTTTGATGAGCATAAAAAGTTTGCATTCATTTGATCGACCCTGTATCCCTAATAATAACTGAAATCCCCATGCATACATAAATACATACATACATCGAATATGTCACACCTTGTAAACATGAATTTGTCATCAAGAAAATCGCATCCACGAATAACAATCGACGTGTCTGATCGTTTTCCAAATATCAAAACCGTGAATTTAAGATGAGTTTGTTCCATATTCTAGCCGGTCACTGTTTTTCATAGCAGCTGCTATCGATACAGTACAGTCGCATCTAGGCGACGTGGTCAATGTAAGCCAACGTTGGCGACAACATTGGAGACTAAAGTATATTATACGTACCAACATTAAGAACATGGAATCCTAATGGTAGTGATTGTGAACTTCTTTCATCTGCAAAACTATAAATGGAGAAAGATGATGGAAAAAAACAAATCGAAGAGGATGAGATGGTCGATGTTGGGTAGAGACAGAAACAATTTTTTAAGTCCCTTGTTTTGACAGGGGTATTGACAAAGGAGTCGATCACAGGAGAAACTAAGGGTATTAAAGGTTACATTCATCAAAGAAGAAAGAAAGAAATAGTATGCAAAGCGTGATGACTACAGGACACAACTGACATTCATAATTGGACTCCTTTTAAACTTTTACACCGAACGAAACTGGACAGAAATCAAGAATGATGTCGATGCCAAAGAGAACAGGAAGAGGATTTACCACTTTCAAATACTGAGGAAGAAGCTCAAGAGTTTAAAAGAAGAACACTCTCTACAACACTCAGTAAAAACAAGTAAGAAATTTTCTGATCATGTTTTTCATACGAGGATACTGAATATGAGCAATGCTTCTTTCTTGGATTCGGAACTAGATTTTCTCAACAAGGGACTCAAAATTAGCCCTACACTGAAATTGGATGAGATGTTGATAACTTACCTGTTAGCCGATTCGGAAGTTTTGGATACGCTTAGAGGAAGTTGCCGCAATGCCATAAGAAACATTAAATCGTGACCGAACCAATCCAGAGCAAAGCTAGCAATGAAACATCAGAAACTCATCAAAGCCATTAAGAAAAAGATAACCGACTTTGATCTGGTAATGGGAAAAGCTGACAAGGGCAACCGTCTAGTTATAATCAAAAGGAATGACTACACCAAGAAGGTTGAAGATTTCATAGAGAGTAATGAGTCATGGAAATTATTAACTAGAGACCCCAATCAACCTCACACCAGAGAACTGAAGAAAACGATAGAGAGATTGGGTCCCATTTTCACATCTCTTCAATACAGTAAGCCCTTTGTTCCCATGAACTCTCATACTCCAAGTCTAAACGGTATGAACAAAATACACAAAACTCACATGCCAATTCGTCCAGTGGTGAGTTTCATCAATTCCTCAGCGTATTTTGTTGCGAAGTGGTTAAATCGTCTTTTAGCAGAGAAAATGGGTTACAATAATATATTTGCTGTCAAGACAACAACTGCTACAGATTGTGGAGGATCATCTGAATACTACCACCAATTTCACTAGTAGAGAGTCGAAGGGAGTCATAGAACTTCTGAAGAAGTGCCTCTCCTTGGACTTCTTCAAATTCAATAACAAATTCTATAGGATGTCGGATGGATTACCCATGGGCTCCAGTCTATCGCCACTACTAGCGGAATTTTTCATGTTGTTTTTCGAATCCAATCTCCTCTTTAAGAGCTCCAACCCGCTGCTACACAATATAGTTTTTTGGAGGCACTATGTGGACGACACTCTTGTTATTTGGAAAGGATCTAGGGTTGAATTAGACCAGTTTCTCAGCTTCTTGAACACCTTACATCTCAATATTCAGTTTACCATGGAGATTAAGAATAACGGATCTATCAATTTCCTGGACTTCAACATCCAGAAATCTCAAGGACACTTATCATACGAGATTTACAGAAAACCGACACAAACGGACCACGTGATACCTTCAGACTCAAACCACTGTTTTTCACATGAACTGGCCGCGTTTAATGCCTTCATACATAGACTGCTCAACACATCATTTCGACGCCCAACTTCATCAAGGAACGGAATGTCATTTATCAAATTGCTATAAATAATGGGTGTATCCACACCTCATTGACAGACTGAATATGAAGAAGTTTAGACGAATCCTCAGGTTTGAAATTGACAAAGATCAGGACAATCAAATCGAAACCAGTCATCCTCCTAAGTTCGTTTAACTTACGTTTGTGGGACCAATTTCCATCTAACTTGGAAATATTCTACAGCAGTCCAATCAACTGATGAAGATAGCCTATAAATCGTTCTCAAACCTTGGATAAATTCTGGTGAGAAATAAAGACAACATACTCCCAGAAAATAAGAACGGGGTATACAAACTCTCTTGTGGGGATTGTAATGCGGAATATGTTGAACAAACTGGGAGACCTTTCAGAGTACGAATCAAGGAACATTTGAATACAGTCAAGTCTCCTACAGACAAAAGATCAGGATTTGGCCTACACATCAAAGAAACACACCACCGCTTCGATTCAGAAAGTAATTTTAAAGTACTGTTCGGGGAAGGCAAAGGAAAAAGATTGAATGCACTAGAGTCGTTGGAAATAGCTAAAATAGCCACCGATGAAAACATTACTTCGCTAAATGATCCAATAAGCAATAATTTTAGAGAAGCTGCAACTATTGCACTTTTTCGATAGTATCTTCTCTTTATGTATCGATATCGCATTTTGGTCAACTTTAGCCCAGCTCTATAGGTCTGTCATATGTTTTTGTTTACTTTGGTAACAGTTCAATGTTAATGACATTCAATGTGTGTTATAGTGTTTTAGCCCTTAGTGTTTATTTTTTAACCTTTTTACTGCTTGTGTTATTTTGACTGTGTGCAATGTGTGCTGCACCTTGTTTTGTATATCGCTGTGAGTACCTTTTATTGATTTTTATGTAACATAACCTCACTGCGATAATCTTTCAGATTGAATTACTTCTTGATAATGACCGAGAAGGTCGAAACGCGTCGGGTTTAATATCAGTAAACTTTTTGAAGTGAACAAGGACCTTTTATTCTCTACACCTGATCATGTCAACATCACTTCAACGTGGAGAACTTCTTCAAAATCTCATAAACAAGATGTCTAAGATGAGGAAGCCATGCCGCAACTGCCCCGTCTCCTAGATACATTTTGTACAAGTTTTTCAACAAACATGAATATCTGAATTTATTTATAAAACCGCTCAACCGATATTGATGAAATTTTCAGGGCTCAAATACTAAATGTTTTTGCAAGTTTCTGAGTTTTTGAAAAAGAAAACCTAATCCAGGGCCGGAGTTGAAGAACATGTGTGCACTATTTAAAAAAAAATGGTATGACATAATTTTTTCAGAACAATAATACTTCTATCTAGAACTTCGTTCAATCTCCAACAATATAGCTCTCTTGACTTTTTCTCTCCAACGCACCGTTTTTGAGTAAAAAAATAAAAACCATACCAGTGTCCTTCAAACCGCGAATTTTCTGTTTTGGTAACAGTGGGAAATCTCACTGTTCTACTCGTCTAGGGAAAAAACTCAAGAGACTTTTTTCATTGGAAATTGAATGATTATTTTGAAAAAAAAACAAAATTTAGTCCAAAAAACAGTGGAGTGTAGTTTTTGATTTCTCGATTAACAAAACCCCCTGTATCTAAGAAACGGGGCACTTCTGGTCATGGGTTCCCCATCACAAACTTCTTATTCATGGTCCCCCACGGGGCCAATTATTGAGCTTTTGCAAATTTGTAACGTGTTCGTAAAAATGCGATCATCATGTTATTTTAAGTGCTGATCGCACTTCTGCGAATACATTTTGATTTTGCGAATGCTCAAACATTGACCCCCAGAACCATATTTCATGGAGCACGCAACTTTCTTTCTCAAAGTTCTGTATGTCGACATTCTTTTTCTTTAAAGTTTCAAATCGTCTGTCAATGCTAAGTCGAAGAGCCTGGTCGTTTTACATATCTTGAGTCCCTCTCCGCTTCTAATGCTGTATAGCTGATTCATCATGGGAGCATATTATGCCCCAAATGTCAACGGTGCCCGCGCAAGTCCTGACAGTAGAATTGCATAATTATTATTAATCTTTGGAATTTTTGCCACTCTATGACACATCCTACATGCAAATGTGTCAAAATTATGTCAAATATCAGAGAGATCAGCCGCAGAAAAATTCAATGTGAATAAAGGTCTCCACAGGTACTTGATTCTCTAATTAATCCGTATACGAATATGCATTTGATTTTCTACACTATTCGTATACGGATTTGATTGGAGAATTGAGCACCTGACGCGGCGAATTCTTCCAATTTTTGACAAAATTTTGTTTTTTTTATTGTTCCGTGGTGGTTACATGTTCCGTGGTGGATTTCTCAGATTTCTGACATGATTTTGACACTTTATAACCCATTAACAAGTAGAATGTGTCATAAAGCATCAAAATTATGTCAAATATCAGAGAAATTCACATCCGAAAATCGATCAATTCAAATGCTTTTGACAGGATCTGGAGCCTTATTCTGTATTTATTTTTTGTAGACCGAATCGCTCGGTTCGGTACGCTATCGAACGGCGTAGTTGTCGAACATTCGGTTCGGTTGCGTACGTTGCAATTCAGTATCGCATTTCGGAAACCATGCCGTTCGGTTCGGTAGGAATCGAAAGGCGACCGGAAAAATTGAAAAAATCATGCGATGTCGCTGGACACAACCAATCAGAGTGCGCGTTTGTGTTTGATGACTATTTTTGGTTGACGTTTTGGGGTTATTTGTCAATGTCATAATAATCTAATTTGTTGTCTAAAGTACAAAACCAACTATTGTTAAGGAATATTGAACATGAAGAGGAAATGATGACAATCAGTACAACTCCAATTTGTAGCTTTTCAAGAGAAACAGGCAGCTGCTTTGAGTGAAGCAGCAATGTCGATAACAGATACCATGATGATGTGAGTATAACAAGGAGATACATAATAATATCAAGATTACCTACTGATGATTTGATTGGTTTATTTAATCTCTGTATCTCGATAAAAAAATTGTGATCTGAATCGTCGTTACATGAAACTATCAATGTAGTGACTAAAACGAGGATCATTCGTACCTAACAGTTTGATTTTTTTTCAGCCTACAAGATGCAGAAAAGTGCAGATGTGGCTTGGGCAAATATAATCTTTTCTTTGGATTTTTAATGAAGTTGACCAGAGAACCAAGCCAAATAAAAGGGTGAAAATAGTTCCAAGAAAGTTTTGAAAGTGATTTTTTGACGTGTAGTTTCAAGATTATAGTTTATTATTTGCTTTCAAAATAATAATAATATACGTGGTTTAGGTTTTTAGTTATTCTTAATAGAGCTTGGGTTGTGCTTGAAATTGTTTTTATTGGATATTGGATATACGGAAGAGTGAAAAAAATTACTTATTATAAAAATTAAATAATCAAGATTTATCAACTGCCGTATTGAAGATGACATTAGCAGACAATAATAATTATAAACTTCTTGTTCATATTTGTGTACAATAACAATTCAGTTGGCTGCTGCTTGACGTAGCCTGTCCACCAACCTCTGCCCAACTACTTCAGCCTGTCGTAAAGATGTCCAATACTTCCTTATTATCTAGAAGTTGTTGGCATGTCCCGCTACCGACCTTCTCGAGGGGGTCTTATGACATTGTCGAAACCCACAAAGCTCTCGGTAAGCGAATCGAAGTTTCGATTGAGTTACCGATCGGTCTGACGCTACGGAATTGCTTCTGCGACATGAAACCGAAAATGACGTCACAATCGAATAAATCCTACCGAATCGAACGGTTCGAGCGTTACAGAATAAGGCGCCTGCGCAGGCACCGTTAGCGTTTGGGGTAGGTATATGCTTTCATGATGGATCGGCTGTACAGCCTAAGGAGCGGAGGGGACTCAAGGCTCTGAGACTATACGTTGATTTTTTATGTCAAGGCAGGCATCAGCAACATCATTTCAGTTTTTATGCTTAACATCTTTCGAAACCAAATAACAGGGTACCCTTCCGATTAAACTAAGAAACTCCATAACAAAATCGTTACTCCACTCAGTAGTTTTTGACATTTTCTGAACAAAACTAGGAATAAAAATGCAGGGTGGCCATTTAAAAAGGAAACAGAGCTTATTTTGGACGCCCCGAAACATTTAAGAAAAAACCTTAGGACCCGTCGATTTTTGATTCAAGAGAGAACCATTTCTTGGCATTTTCACTCCATGAAGGACTAGCGGTGGTGACAAGGGCTCCCAAAAATTTGAATGGCATGAAAAATTGAGTGACGCCTTATTTTGAAGGTATCTTCATAAAGATTGAAACCTCCAAGTTTCACACTGCTAATATCTACCTAGTCATAACAGGGAATAACTGAAGTTACCAAAAATGTACATTTTCAAGCATTTGTGGGGCGATTTGTCGACATTCATCAACTATTCTTTGTTGATATTGGCTGGATCGCATGAAATTCAGTTTTCGAATGAACCCATGAGAAAAATCTAAGGTAGGTCAATTCCGGAGACGGTGGAGGCCACTCAATAGCTCCTTTTTTTCCAATATCCATCGTCCAGGAAAATATTGGTGTGAATATCGACAAAAAAAGCATAATATATTGGAGTGGCGCACACCTTGCGATGAGTTTTGAACATTTTTTAGTAATTTCAATTAACCCTGTTAATGGCTGTATAGATAAAGCGGTGTAAACTTCGAGGGTTATAATCTACATAAAAACACCTTAAAAATAAGGTATCACTAGAAGCCTCAAAACATTTAAAATCTTGGGGTCCTTGGTCCTTTGCCCTTCATGAGGTAGAAATGCCAAAAAGAATGGTTTTCTCTTGAATCGATGATCGACGGGTCCGAGGGATTTTTTTTTAATGTCTCGGTGCGCCTGTTTCCTATTCAAATGGTCACCCTGTATATGCTCACAAGCCCATATATATATACTTAATTAATGATCACATAGATACTATCATAATATTCATTGAAGATTAAAATCAAAGATTTGTTATTCACTAGGCACGGTGGACGGCTATAAAAACTGTACCAACCTGTCCCAATCGTCTGGCCGTGAGCAAAAAACTTGTTGACATACCAAAACCAACACTGGTAGATTCCTTTGATGTGTGTCGAGCCGCATCCAGACGACATGGCCAACTCATGCCAACGTTGACTATTGAGTAGTTTGCCATGTCGTGTGGATGATGTACACATTGCCAATGTGCGCCAAACCATCCAAATGTGCAAGCACATACTAATCGTTGGCTGAAATTTAGTCTCCGATGTTGTCGCCAACGTTGACTTACATTGACCATGTCGTCTGGATCAACTTCAGAAAATCCGCCCTCAAAGCGAATGTGTTCCAATGTCAACGTTGGCGATGGATGGGCGTGCATTGGTCATATGAACATCATCCACAAGGTATGGCAAACTACTCAATGGCCAACGATGACTGGCGTTGGTCATGGCGTCTGGATGTGTCTTTAAACTTGCGTCTTTACATGCGGATGATTTAAACAGCCGTGCATGATGGTACAATTGATATACGTGCGTCGCAGTTAGGATGAGTACCTACCCCACTCCGCCATTTGAAGGAGTCAAATTTGATAGAGTGATACCCAGTCCGTAAGCCACAGTTTTTATGATATTTACCTGGAATTTTAACTTCTTTTAGCCCGCCTAGTACGCAAAGAGGGCTAATTCTTGATGTTTTGCTTCGCATCATCGAGTTAAAAAAAAAAATATACTGGAAAAAGATGTTCTGAATTGTACCTGATACAGAGTTTGAAGAAAAAATCCTAATCTATTTTTATATTCACCTTAGATCAAATCAATTATCTTATAAAAATGATGATGTGTTCCCATGAACTCATTTTTTTTTCAAGATGTGAGACGCTATGACAGTGATAGATTGGAAAGTGGTCAAATATTTAGCATTTATAAGAATTATGATGTCAATCGGAAAAATAGATTCGTGAATAAACGATAATATTGAGAAAAATATTGGAATTTTTTCATAAAACTTGTTATCCAGGGTTAGAGTACGGTCTGGAAATACTTTCCAGTAACTTTTATATCGGTTTGCCCTAAACTATTGGGAAAAATAGCATCAACCTGAACTTGACACGTCTTGCCGAAACCAAAGTCATCTAGAGCTCCTTCGGCGAAGCTTCCAAAATCTGAAGATAAATTGTTATATTATAAACTTTTGCTATTAACAACAAGGTTTGCTTTAGGTTCACTCATTTTATACAAAAACTGATCTGTGTCATCCAAATTGTAGACAAACAGTATAAACACTCACAAGTTTAATGAGAAATTCATCAAGTCATCTTGTCAACTAATCTGCCTCACAGTCTTCCTAAACTTATCTTTCAATGGACCTGAAAGTGTAAGGATTGGTAAAAATTCATTTTTTATACCTAATCAAAAGTGTCAAATCTTCATTCAAAATTTAAAATAAAGAAAAATTCGTGAAATCGTAAAATGGTGTAATTGCATATTTAAACGTCTTTAGTTCTGATCAACATTTTCAATAACAATTTTCTCTATTGTCAAAAATAAAGTTACTTTACTCTTGGGCGTAATTCATATTTTTTGACCAAGCTCGTATACGACTGAAAAAAAATTA
Source organism: Orchestes rusci (assembly GCA_958502075.1). NCBI lineage: Eukaryota > Metazoa > Arthropoda > Insecta > Coleoptera > Curculionidae > Orchestes > Orchestes rusci. The sequence continues at coordinate 42,394,553 of OY293304.1, forward strand.
TATCTGATTGTATTTCAGATTTTAGGACATGCAGAATTTTTTATGAACAATAACTTTTTTTCTTAAAATTAATAATAAAAAAAAGTTTTCCATATGTTTCCAACTTAGTGAAACACACTGTATAAGCTCACACAGATGGAAATCTACATGTTGGACATTGTAGCTTGTAGCCTCATGTAGTTATCTTTGATTTAATCTGATTTCAAATTCAAATTGACCATTTCTCATTAAAACATTCAACATGCAATACGTGGTCAAAGCCGTTCAACAACACTGCGAATCCATCGGATAATCGGATCGCCTTCTTGAAAATTATTATCTACACAAATGTTGAAACCTTCAATCTGCGTAATTGAAAAGCCTTGTTAATGTCGCTTTGTAGAATATGAGTCGTTTCAACCAGAACTGCTATGTATTTATCACAACTGTACGTAATCATTCCAATGCCATGCCACGTGATGAGTCACGTGTGGTAACTTATATTTGCAGGCTTGCGTTCGTGCTTACGGAGAAGTTGTCAAGGTATTATAAGAAAGGTTTGGGAAGGACTACTATAGCGTATATAACTGGATAGGTGTAAATTACAATTTTTTCGCGCATAGAATAATGGTCAAGACTTATTTTAAATGAAATGAGAGTTAGATCACTTACGTGTTTTGACGAAAATCAGTGAACACGACAGGATATTAATTCCAAACTCACGAAAAAAACCATATATTTAAAATTCATTCGTTCGGAAAACAAATAATATGATAAAAAAGTATATCCAGAATAATAATACCAAATAACTTCATTTTAAACCTGTAAAATATAGACTCAACATCATTAAATATACAGGGTGTCCCTGAATTGACTGTACAACGGTTAACCACAAATTCCTTGACCAGAAATAAGACGATCTAGGCAAACTTACCTATATCCAAAATTGCTTCTTTTAGTCTACAGAGGGCGTCAAAGATTCAAAAAAATGTGGTTTTTCCTACACTTTTCAAAAACATCCGAATAAATTTTGATAATTTTAGGTACCTAGTCTTGGACCATGAAATTACATTTTTTGTTACTATAGCGAACGGTTGTAATTGATCGGAAGTTTTATAAAAGTGATTTCACATGTTGTTATTTCTTTTGATTTTTTTTGGATCGACTTTCTGATAATTCAGATGCTTTTAACTGATAGTTCAATGTATTGAGGAGTTTTTTTCTCTCTTGAGACATTTCGCTGTGAAGCTAGTTGAAAAAAAAATTTTTTTGGCACAACTACTTATCTTGGCAAAATTTTTCAAGAGAGAGAAAAACTTCCCAATACATTAAACTTTTGGATAAAAATATCTGAATTGTCAAAAAAATTATGCCAAAAAAAATCATGAGAAATAACTACATATACCTTTATAACACTTCCGGTTAATTTCAACTGGTCGCTATAGAGACAAGAAACGTTATTCTATGGTCCAAGACTAAGATGGATGCCACAACACTTAGGTTTCAGCAGGCCGATTTTGTGACTCCTCAGGAAGATAGAATCACCCTTGGATTGTCGTCTGACCTAAAGATTCGACATAGTCGATGGCGTCGCCAAGAGTGGTGCCTCTGATTCCTCCAAGGGATGGGTAGGATTGACCTAATATGGTTTGCCAAGAGAGCAGAGCAATCACAAAGAATGCACTTCTTGATCACAAGCCCTGCATAAGAGGATGTTGCTCAATAATTGTGAAAATAACAAGCTTGCATCATGGATCGATCTTAGAGAATTGTAGTCACTCTTGCCCATTTCCATAATATACTAAGTTTTGGAATAAAATGTATTACAGGTAATAATTAACGTTCAATCGTTGTGAAGAGTGTTCAATAAAAAAGGGATCAAGTCACCTATGGATTGCAATTGTTTCGACCTACGTTCATGACAGAAGAAGTAATCCAGAGGTGACTTGATCCCTTTTTTTAATGAAAACTCGTTATATGTATTAGATTTGCTTATATTGGGACATACAATTGTTTTTTAAAGTTCCCATTTTTTTAAAAATAGCTCGAATCAAACAAAAATTTTACGAGTATGCAAAAAAACATTGTTGTTAAATCAATTTGAGCTGAGATGTACTTACTTCAAAGCTTTCTTCAAAACATTTTTGAAATTTAAAACCAGAGATCATTATGATCTTGATTCAGGAGAAGGGATCTTTTTTAATAGTGGTTCATATCATATCGCATGACAGATCTGGTGATACGCAACGTGAGTTCATGAGTCTTTCTTGAACCATGTACTGGAGAAAATGTTCTTTTGAAAATCTGTATAGCCTCTCATTATTGAATCAAAGACGATTTTTTTTGTCCATTTGGCAATTTTTTATAAATTAAAAAGTCGTTGTACGATTTCGTGACTATTATCAGTGGATTTTAAGAATCTTTCACCTCATCAACAAAAACTCCGGACAGAAAGAATATCTATTCCTTTTTTCATTCGTCCGATTCTGGTGAACTTTCCACCAGAGTGTTGCCCTATATCTTGAGACATTCCACTTGTTTTTGGTTTTCAAAAAATACTGATGGCTTGTTTATTATACAGAGAGAAATAAGAAGCGACCAGTGGCGGCTCGTGTGTATTTCAAATGGGGAGGCTAGCAGTGGGGCCAGGGGTAAGGGGGACAGAAAGGAAAATGCGCCGCAGGCGAAATTTTTTTGGAACTTCCCTACTTTCTAATCAATTTCCCCTACTTTCTAATCAATTCCCTCTCATTTTGAAAACATTTTTAATCCCGATTTTTCAAAAAAAGTTATTCTTCATCATATCTTGCTTGTTATATGCATGATACATATTATGCAAATATACAGCATCCGCCTGAACCGTGACGTGCAATGCTTCTTCGTTGAAATAAACTATATAGGGATGACCAGAAGTCGAAACGATATACAATGCATTTCGTTAAAAGTTAATTGTCTCAAAGAACATTTTACAAATGTGTATTTTATTTTAAATTATTTAAAGGTGAAAGGGTACGTTATGAATTTGCGTTGAGTGAGACAGAATGATTGATGTGTTCATTTGCAATAAGATCAATAATTAAAAAGGTTTGTTGAGGGTGAGATTTTTTTATTCAAGTATTGGTGTGTGTAATAAGGTGAGTGTATGTAAGTTATTTTTATTTTTAATTAAATTGAAGATAGGTATAACTGTAGATGTTGCTGAGTATCTGGCTATCACTTTTTTGTTCATAGTGTTGTTTGAATGAATGTGTATTATTTCTAAAAATAGTGTTTTGTAGTTTGAGCTTGCTTTAACAAGAATCAGCATTATCCCAGGTTAATTTATGATTATTATCCAAGACTTGTTCAGCCAATGCATGCACATGTTCTTTTCTTTTTAGTAGGTACAATCACAATCACTTTTGTGAGAAGTTAGTCTTCCTTTTAGGTGTGTCTGGCTGACACCCACATAGGTAAATCACAATCATCTCCATCTCAATTAATCCTGTATACCTACAACACCAAAAGTATCCATTTTGTTGACCTTGTCTTTCATTTTAGTGTACAATGATGATAAACTTTTCGTTTGTCTTTTGGCAAATTTGATATCTTGATTTTTGAAAATGTTAATTAGTTTAGAAGTAAATGTTTCAAGTTTCAATGAATGATAAAACGGCAAAACGTGAATTAATTATTTCATCCGGTGGTTGAGATTCAAGAACTGAAAGTTGAGAAGGTAAGTTTAGGTTCATAGTTCTGTTGAATCCACAGAATTATTAGTTTGATTAGCATTCATTATTTCTGGTATATTGTACTGTGTGCTGTATAGTAGTAAATTATTAATAAACTTTTTTTCGTAGGAATTTTGATCTAAGATTGATTTGAGATAATTTAATACTTAGGTTTGATATTGAAGATGAGTGATTTGGACCGCTCTTTTCTTCATTCCCAATACCATGTTGATTTTTGTTTTGGTTGGGTGATATGAATGATAGTTAATGTACTTATTTGAGCAATATGTCTTCCTGTACCATTTAGTGTACAGTTTATTATCGTTGGTTCTCACAACGAGCATATCCAAAAATGGAATGCTGAAATTTTGCTCTTTATCAACGGTGAACTGTAAGTGTACATTATAACTATTAAATGTATTGAGCGCTGTGTCCACACTGTCCACCAGGACCGCAAGAATTAAATCATCTACAAATATTTTAACAAAAGGTATTTCAAAAGGAATTTTATCAAAACCGTCTGGAATCAAACCTTCCAGCACTGCAGCACAAAGTTTACCAAAATAGGTGAAATAGTGGATCCCATAGGGGTACTAAAAATTCGTTTGTAGTATTTATCATTAAATAAAAGAAAATTTCTGTCAAAAATTAAGGTTAAGAATTTTTAAAAATTATTCCATTCAAGGCTACAAAAATCTTCAATGTCATTCCATTTTCTCTCCAAACTTGCAAAAACTACTTCTTGGTGAAAAACGAGACAACATGAAAGCTTACTATTACATAATTATCTGGACGTTGATAATAAATAATGAAAGTGCTGAAGGCGAAAGAGTCATTGATAATGAACTTGCTAATTTGTGAATTATAGCAATTAGTCAAGATACATGTAAGGTATTTTGATGAGGGACGCATGGATAGTCAAGGTTGATGTATGTTAGGTAACGTGTTAGATCTTGGAGCTGAAGTGATGTACCTATGTAATAAGACAGGATTCTGTTTCAGTGTCAATGTATGTGGGATCTCTTTTGAGTGGTGAATAGTATTTACGGTCTAGCAATAAATCCTCACTTTTGGTTATTTAATCAATTTTGTTCATTGCCACTGTATCATTCCCTTTATCACTCCTTACGATATATAAGTCTGGGTTATTTTTGGGGAAAATTTTATTTTTGTGACAAATATTTATCAAGATATGGTTTGTTATTATGATTTTTAATATTTTTATGACTGTAGTTAGTGATGATGTTAGTGTATGGGCTCTAAAGCAATCTTTTTGTATGTTATTAAAATGAACTATTGCATTTTCTAGGTGTGACAAAATGTGATAACAATTGATTTATTCACAAGAAAAACTGAACTTTGGTCCAAGAGCTGGAAAATTTTAAATTTTTGGAATATTTTCGAAGAGTTTTGAATTAAAATGGAGTTTATATTATGTACATATATGATTTTAAAAAAGAAGAAAAATAATACACTCTTCTTAGTCAACAAATTATACTTTTTTTGGGTCATTATTGGACCTAAAAGTATATTTTATTCTCCAGCAAGAACCACCGGGGAGGTGAGAGTTAATTCTTGCCAGGAATGGGAAGGAAGGAAATAATGATATGGTTTATAAAATGAAAAAGGGTATAACAACTATAGGACTAGGGAAAGGGGTAAAAAAATAAAAAAACTGAACTCTTTGAAAAAGCCATATTATGACTTTATATAAAAAAATATAAAAACAAAACATAAACATATTTTCTTTGGCAAAAACTTTGGTTCATTGCCTATAATTATATTGCAAATAAATATGAATTCTGAAAAACAAAACATAAACACATTTTCTTTGGCAAAAACTTTGGTTCATTGCACTATAATTATATTGCAAATAAATATGAATTCTAAAAAACTAAACATAAAAATACTTTCTTTGGCAAAAACTTTGGTTCATGGCCTATAATTATATTGCAAATAAATATAAATTCTAAAATAATAATATATACATGTTTATGTACAAAATTATATATATTTTTTAATAATCTAGTCTGGTTTGAATATTAAAGGAATTCGTCGGTTTTTCATGTTTGCAAAAAAGTCTATAACTTCGTCATAAAACTTGTCATTTTTTGTCTCATCTTTTATATACTCTTTTTCGATTGAAAGAAGAGATATATTAGTAAGTCTAGTTTGGGTCATGGAATTACGGCTATAAGTTTTAATTCTTTTCAGTGCTGAAAAATTTCTTTCTACAGATGCCGATGTTATGGGTATAGTAACTGCAATGTTTATAAATTTATACAGCTCTGGCATACACTCATTCAAATCATTTTTGAACATAAAATTCAAAAGTTCAGAAGGAGACTTACAATTCTCAAACATCTGAGGATCACTGTGAACAGTTAATTCATTTTTTAATCGAATTGAATCCAAAAACGGATACTGGTTAAGCAAATCCTCAAATAATTGGGAAGTCTTTGCAGTACGATGGAAACTTTTCGAACGTTAATATATCGAAGTAATTTAATTTACTTAGATCGCTGAACCTAACTTTAATTTGCTAAAGTATAGTGTCTAATATTTCAATATAGATCTGTCTATAATTTTGTCTTAAATCGGGTAAGTCATAATTGGTTTTTCGTTTTTTTACTGGCGGTTCGACATTGACATTAATTTTTTCGAAAATATTATCAAAATATTGATTATTATTTCTAAAGTTCTGTAAAACTTCAGTCAAATTATTTAATCGATTTTTAGAAAACATTATGTCTGAAGCTTTATTTTGTAGAATAAGAAAAACCACGTCAGTCTGTTCAAATACCAATTTGAATGTCTCAAGCAAAAAACAAAATTTATGGTCTGTTAAAATATATTTAAAACCTTTAGCCTCTCTAATACTTTGATCGTCATGTTTGAAATCTTCGCTATTTAAAATAAAATCAAAAACATCATTTAATTTTTCTTTATGCGTATGAACTGAAAACACCAACCTGGAGGTAGAGTTCCACCGCGTAGCAGCAAAAGTTGGCATTCGGTTACCGCAAATTACATTTAAAATATGACTTCTTTTGGTGGACTTTGAAAAAAAGGCAGAAAAACCAGATAAGTTTGAGAAAAATGCGACAATCCTTTATATTATTGCAGCCTTGCTTAAAACTAAGTTTAGTGCATGTGCATGGCAATGCGTGAAAAGTGCATAGGCGCTATTGATTTAATTTTGGCTTGTAAACCATTTAAATGTCCCGCCATGACTGCCGCCCCGTCATATGTTTGCGCAATCAGTTTGTGCCTAAAATCAAATTTATCGCATTTATCGATTAAGAAATTAAATAAATCGTCCGCAGTTCGACCAGATGAAACATCGTGAAATCCCATGAACCGCTCTACAACTTTTCCGTCCTTGACGTAGGTACCTAAAAACAATCGAAAGCTGAGAATTACAAGTAATATCAGCTGTGGTCTCATCGATTTCCCACGCAAAAAATGGTACTGCTTGAATTTCTTTAAATATGTGCTTTTCGACGATATTAGACAAACTTTCAATAAGTTCATTTTGAATGGTTTTGGAAGTGCCCGAAAAAACATTGCTTTTTAAAAAGGTGTCAAAATTTGAATCATATTTACCCCACAATGACAAAAGTTCCTTGTAGTTGCCGCGATTAATGGATTCATCTGTCTCATCATGTCCGCGAAAAGCTAGTTCTTGTGAAGCCAAATAAAGAGTAATATCAAGAAGGCGCTTTAAATTTGATCGGTTTTCGCGTACTTGATTGTTGAAGGAAATAATCGCTTCTTTTTGCGCATTATTCAAAGCAGTCGCAATATTTTGTTTTCCAAACTGCCTCAACTTACATGATGCATAAATGTGTTCTTTTGATTCAAGATGTCTTTCTGTAGACCGTGGCAAATTTTTTAAATCAGAATATCCGGTTTTCGACTACGTAGAATATTCACTTTGGACGGAAAATAGCAAACAAGACCAGCAAAAAAGCTTCTGTCTTTTAATCGACCCGGTCAACCAATCATATTTGCTGTACCAAAACAAATAATTAAAACCGCGATTTTGTCGATTGTCGGCCGATTTTAAAGAAATTAAATTTGGCTGAGGCCTACCTAAAGTCTTAACGACAAAATATTTCGAATTATAGTTCAACGAATTAAAATTTTGAACTAATAGCCAGTCGATTAAATCGTCGGTTTCTTTTATCTCATTTAGCCTGTCCATCTCAACAGAGTAACATTTAATAAATGATTAAATGACACACAATAGAAAATAAAAAGGTCGTAAAATAACTTACCCACCTTGCAATGTTGTCACAAAAGATAGGAAATAAAAATATCCCTCCCCACCCCAACCAAAATCAGAAGGAGCTGCAAATTCATACAAAAAACAGCTGATTTGAGGCTAGCCTCCCTTGGCGGTTCATTTCGGACGATTGAAGCAACGTTTTGTTACGGTTCAGAATTATCAGAGCAAAAATTAAAAGAAAAATTCTGTTTTAAATTTTAGAATCGTTTAGATCGTTAATTATATAGGCTTAGTTTGGTATCGTAAATTAAGTAATTAGTTTGTATTGTTAAATCAGAACCTCAGTAATTAAACTCCAGTAATTATTCTACTCACATCTAGTCAAAATTAAGGTACTACAGTTCGTCATTTCCAATTCAATTCATTCATATATTCATTTCGTCATTCCATTTCATTATTCCATAATCAATTTCTCCAGTTCGAAACCCTTTTTGGTCTGATCGTCAAACTTAGTCTGGCAACAATGTAAGGTTAGTAGATAAACAGGGAGGCTTCTGGCTCACCGGCCAATCAGCGCTCAAGTGGGCGAGGCATATTTTTGACTTTTCCCTAGATTTTAGGGAATTTTTGATGAATCTGGCAACGTCGCTCGAAGACTGCTCATCTGGCAACGTCGCTCGATCTCGATCTTGACAGTTGACATAACGCTTCGATCTTGACAGCTTTGACAGATGACAGCTTTGACAGATGACAGCTTTGACAGGGGATTTTTCATAGCTTGGTTCCTGGGTTCGAGATGGGGGGTGTGGAGGTTAGATTAGTCTGAAAAAAGATTTTCCGATAGCGAGATTGGAACCCGTATCCTTTGGATTTGTACGTGACAGTCTAAACCAATACGCTAACAAGGTGCCTAAAATAGAATGTAGATTTGTGGTTCAGTTGCTACCCCGATGATCCAAAGCCTGAAAAAAAAATCCGCGATAGCGAGAATTGAACTCACGTCCTTTGGATTTGTATGTGATAGTCTTAACCACCTACGCCACCTGAGCCATAGGAATTTATATAGATTTTAGATACCGTTTCGGTGTGGGGGAATTCGAGCCCCCCTGCTAGCAAGTTTGGGATGGGGGGACGGGGGTATCGAATCGCTGTGTATGACGTCATAGGGTTGCCTGTTGAATGATTCCCACGGTGTTTTGTTAGGGGGAATTCGAGCCCCCTGTGGTACAATTCGAGCCCCCCTGCTCGTGGATTGGGATGGGGGGACAGGAATTGCGAATCGCTGTGTATGACGTCATAGGGTTGCCTGTTGAATGATTCCCACTGTGTTTTGTTAGGGGGAATTCGAGCCCCCCTGCTCGTGGTTTGGGATGGGGGGACGGGGGTATTGGGAATTCAGGTTTTAGGCTACTCTACTTTTGGTCTTCATATTCATTAAGAACGAGAATGAGTGAACTTGCAGAACGAATTAACAAGTTCTATATACGTTTGGCGCAGATCAAGAGTGACATTGAATGGTATGAACGAAAGAAGTCTATGATTCAAACCTTTGAGAAATTGAGTCTTACAGGTAAGCTGATGAAAATACTTTATCTAAGGAAAAAAATCTTTTAACATTTTAATGACCTTATATTGAACATTGTCGAAATTGAATATACAATTTGGATTAATAAATTATCTTACATCCGTTTGCGTATACTATGAATAGATTGACTTTTAGCATCGTAAGCAATTTTTCAACTTGTGGCGACTCGTTTTTGATCATCGATTTGATGAATTTCACACCTGATTAAGCACATTCGTGGGGGAAAGTTGGGGAAAGAGGGGGTTTATGAAATTACCACTGACGACGCGATAAAGAAGAATTTTAGTTCGCATTCAGTAGCAGCAACAACTACAGGTGAGCGCTCGTCATATCCAAACTAGAGAATTTATTTATTTTTTTTCTAGAAATGGATCTAACAGAAATTAACGCAACCGCCTCTCATTTGAATAAGACGTACACGAAATTGATTGAATTAGCTTGTGACATAAAGTATCCAATTGTGGGGTTAAATATTGTTCTTACTAAATACGGGGAAGTACCGCGTGCGGAGTTGGAGGATCATATTGTTTTTCTACCACAGCGTACTACTGCATCTATCAAAAAAAATAAACCTCAATTTCAGCCTCATAAATGTGCGATAATTTTAAGATCGGTTGCGCAGATTCGTGATGTGCAGAAAACTCCAATTTTTGAGATAGTTGCTATGTAAAACAAAGTTAGTATTTTCAACTAGAATCATTTGCATTATTAATGTTTTTTGTTTTTACAGAACCAGTCCATCATGATTGCAATGGATTTTCAAGGATTCAATCTGTCTCACGAATTCATCATCAAAGAGTTGGCAGCCACGAACGGGACCCAAACTAGCCATTACATATTCAAACCAAATGCATCATATCGATCGTTACGTTTATGGGACAAACGAAGAGCGTCCAGAGCAACCATGAAACAACATGGAATCACATTTTCATTTGGATATATCAACTATGGAGACCTAAATTCAATTATCAAATCACATATATGTTTTGTGGATAAAGTCTACGTTCGGGGACAGCAACAAAAGAATTATCTGGAAAACATTCTGCAGGATTCTACAACAGCGCATACTCTCAAAATCATAAACGTTGAGGACTCTGATGAACATTGGCAACATCCACCTGTGTTTCAAAAAGACGTTCCAACCTGTTTTGGACATCTACCGAATAATTTTTATATGTGTAGCCTACGTAATTGTATAGTTCTTCATGAATGGATTGAAACTCGTTGTTCAATAAACAGTTGAAAATACTATTTGTGTTTTAGTCAAGTGCACAATGCAAAGAGCATTTCTTCATTTTGGGTGGGAGTGGCTCGTTGGATGGAAGGCTGCTGATGAGAAATCCGTTTAGTTTTGAATCAGCTCTCAAACATGAAGGTTTTCGTCGTCGACATTCAGGGTTTTAACATCACTAGTGCAGCAGCAGGTGATCGACAATTTGTTGCGAAGGAAATGTCAATTACGAATGGAAAACAGATGGCCCATTTTGTTTTTGGAGCACCAATACCGTATCATGCGTTATCAGCACAGGAAAAAAAGTGTTAATTATCTAACTTATAATTTTCATGGACTACTCTATTCATCAGCGGGTTTTGTTGATTATGAAAAGATAGGTGACATCCTGAAACAGCACTTATGGAATTCTAATATGGTTTATGTGCGCGGTCATCAAAAGAAGAACTTTCTGGAAAAAATGCTGTTGGAGTGGAACGATCGACCCCAGATTATCAACCTAGAGGAGTTTGATGGCAATCAGATTTCGTTAGCAGCACCACCACCACCGAAACTTCAAAAAGACTTACCAACATGTATGAGTCATTTAGATAGTGGTGTTTTTATGTGCAGCTTGAAAAATTGTGCAATAATTTGTGAATGGGTTAAAAAGTGCCTACCTCAGTGATAATTACGCTCAGTATTCAGATGACCATGGGCGAGTTGGGTTCATCTTTCATTTTATTGACAACACTCGTGAACAATGTGTTTTATGTGCAACAAACGCGCAATGTCAAAGAAATATACATTTGCTTCAATAGAACAAATGAAACGTGTCCGGATTCTTGGAGAAAAATGTCACCACCAATAACTGTACTGGATGATATAAAACTAGTTCAGATGCCTCTACCACACAACGGTAGCAGCAATATAATCCTCTATAAATTACGAATTGTATTTTGGAACCGCACCTATGGAGATACTTCCTGGAAAAGTATTTTGGTAGATGACAACATCTCATGCCCCCCTAGCATTGAGTGTGTGCAGAAAGGGTATGACGACAACATTTGTGCAACAACACCCATCGTACCATCGCTTTGTTACCTCTCTGTCATCATAACCTCACTTGCTTTGAGAATACTTTACAAAACTACGAGCGCTCGACATGTCTTCGCCGCCACCGACAAGCATCACCAAGACGGATGTTGAAGCCCTGCGAGAGTTGGTTGAACATATTGGCCCAGCAGTAGTCCGGGAGGACCATTTTAAAACACTCCTCACACCCTCGCTACCTAAGAACATATTGACTGATATTCTTCAACCATGTTGGGATTCGCACAATGGCAACAGTGATGACGACGTGCCCGATGGACCTTACCATTCATTCAAATTGAATTGTGATAATTGTATGCACTCATATATCAATAAAATATAAAAATCCGTTGTTTTGCTTTTATCAGCATACAGGTAGCGACATGTAGAAATAAAAACTGTTTTAAAATATATATTTTTTATTATTATATATGATTAACAAACATATTCAGTATAATCTTCTGATGGTTTCACTAAGAGGGCGGTACTCCATGACGCAATCGTAAATAATTAAACAGTATGCTTTGGTTTTAGCAGGAAATCCTGTGCGTCCCTCAATTTCCACCTTCACATCGATTGCTGTCGATTTCAAGGACTCGTCACGTCGTGAGCAGTCAATGACAAATAGTGTATGATTTTTGAAATCACTATATGCCACGAGAGGGTGTTTTTCATCAACGCCACTGAAACTGGGAAAGAATTCGGTGTAGTTGTGGAACACTTCCATATAGTCGTTTTTTTCAAAATTGAGACTCATCCGCTCGTATGGATAATATTCACCGTTCAGGAAAATTTGTCAGAAATATTCAGGTGATCGAATTTCGTAGCGTCTGCTCTGGAAACATCAGCTCGATTAGTTTGAAAAGCTACAACTGCATATCTTGGGCAATCCATGGTTGAAGTGGTTTTCACACTCCAAATCTCCTTTGTTGAATCCTCGGTGAGCGTAGGTAGCTCATGTATTTCCCATTTTCTGGAGGGAATATGAATAGCGCGATCACTGCGAATCGCTTTCAGCAGTTCAATCTTGATGACATCATTAGGAGTGATGTGTTTCACCTTCAACTCGATACTTTCAATGGAGATTTCAGCAGTAGTGTCATCGTGAGATGTTTGTAGGCAATTGTTATCATTTCGCGATCTCACCAATTGAAATGTTTCCCACAAATAGCCGTCTTGTAGTCATTAAATAGTCCAAAGAAATGACGTAGTGGGATACGCATATGGAAACTGTTGTCGTCGTTTATTTTCAAATTTTTGGGGTAACTCCAAACTGCTATATGGAGATATTTGCTGACATCAGTATCATAACAAAGATATCCTCGCATCAAGCTTACGATACCAGGATTCTTAACATGCTCCATCTCAATTCCATTCAATTCGTAGGGTATTGAGTCAAACAGGAATCCACCTGCATTATTAACCAATTGAACTGTCCCTGTTCCTGCAGCATTTTTCACCAATTTTCCTTTAATGATGAGAGCAGCATCGGACATCTGTAGCCAAACGTCATTCCTGTTGATTGTTATCTCAACAATATCATTGTTCAAAAATAATTTCACAAACGGTAAATATGTTCGCGTTTCAATGTGGTTAATTGAATCGTCATCCTGGGATTTCCTATAGACGTCGAGAAGACGTTTTGATAGCATAGCCAAGCGTTTGTAGAAAGTGCTTATTTGCGCTTGTTAAATGTCCACCCAATTTTCTGCGCGTGAGCTTCTTACTTGTTGAGAATGATCTCAACACTGACTCCGTTTGTGTGGAGGTGTTTGTTTTATAGACTTCAATCACTAGGACCATTTTTTCAGCTCCAATCTGATAATAATCTCCTCACCTCGAAAATCCACAAGTTCAAAATTCTGATCCAAAATTTTCAGCGTAATGTTATTTATTTCATCTGTGGTAACTGGCAGATAAATTAAATTTCTCGGTATTACGTCAATAGCAAATCCAGGATCGACACTGATGGGGAACTCATACAATGTGTGTGATGGTCTGTCGTTGTAATACGCTCCACTGGTTATATTAGTATCAATGTGGACAGTTCGGACTTTCACGATATTCACAGGTAGATCTGATTTGTGCACGATATTGGCTTCCAAAGTACGACTTGAAAACCCCAATAGCTTTGAAAGCGAGTTTTCTTCAGGAAAATGGATGGGAAAATCTCGATGAAAAATTGCGCACTTTAATGTATTGTTGTTGGGTCGTAGGAAGAACACGTCTTCTATACTGGTATTTTTGTTCAAAGATATTTTCAATTTACTTTTCAAATAGTTATCTATATCTGTGATTTCGTAAGCACCTGAGGGTATTTTGATAGATTTTAATCCGTTTAATCCGTTGCGACTATCATAAAAGTAGAATCGACCACTGTTATCAATGTTCGGAATCGAGTTGTATGAGTGAAATCCAATCAAAGCTAATCCGTATTGATAATTTGGATCCAATCGAATGGGATTACTGAAATCAGTAGGAAGAATAGACTCGCGACCCTTCAACGTGAAAGTCACTGACATGACTGATGATGATTTTACTGTCTCAAGCTGTTTTTATAGAGAAAGTCAATGCATAAATGGCCATAGTTGTTTGAATTGAATTTTTGATATCGTTCTCGATTATAGGTGATTTTAACATTTTCACCCAAATAGTTCACAAGTTCTTTAGGTGGCTTCAACCACTATAATACCTATACAGATAAAAAAGCGGCCATGGTTGAGCGTTCCATACGAACGATTAAAGAAAAACTATTCAAGTATTTCAGTTTGCATGGGACCTATAAGTGGGTGGATATTTTACAAGATATTGTGAAAAGCTATAATTCACAAAAACATAGTGTGACCAAAATCAAGCCTCATGATGTGAGCAAAAAACATGAAAAGGGTCTGCTCAATACTGTTTACAGTCACATTAAAATATCTACAAATCGTCGAAAATTTCGTATTGGCGATGTGGTGCGCATTAGTAAAGCAAAGCACGTATTTGAAAAGGGATATACTCCGAAATGGACAACTGAGCTATTCAAGATTGTTGATGTTAAAATTACTAATCCAGTGACGTATCTGCTTGAAGATATAAATGGTCATCCGATAAAAGGAGCATTCTAGGAGCAAGAATTACAAGAATTACAAAATAAAAAACAAGAGGATGTTTATTTGGTGGAAAAAGTGTTACGTAAAAAAGGGAAAAATGTATATGTCAAGTGGCTTGGATTTGATAATTCTCACAACAGTTGGATAAGTTCCAACGATATTTTATAGGTGTGAAACATCATTGCGCATGCCCTTTCTGTGATAAGGATTTTCTTTCTAATTTCACAATCAGTAATCTTTGAGTATTGAAGGTGTATGGTTGTCGTCGTAGTCGTCATCGTCGTCATCAATTAAGTGAAATGGCTACAGCAACACAGTCAATACATCAACTGCTGTCAGAAATTGAGAATGAATTAGCTCAGGAAGCCCAACATCTGGGGATAGATGAAAATGAGAAGAGTGAGATTACAGAAGCACCGGAAGTAGTAGCCGAATATTCGTTACTGAGCACAACGTCCTACTCAGCTAGCAGCAACATTGCGATATATGTGGAATTGAACAGAAATTTCGAACCCATCATACGGATACCTGTTAGTGATCAAAATATGTTGATTTTTGAAGAATTTGAGTGGAACCTTCTAATTAGTCATCTAAAGTGGATGCTGATGGGATATTTCAAGTGTAGGGAAATCGCCCATCTCCGATTCATTTCCAGTAAAGATATTATCATCAGCGAAGTTCAAGCCGAGAATCAGTTCAAACTTGTTTCAATATCAAAACAATCTCAGACCTTGTACCTGACTGAAGGCAACATCCAAGACCTGTGCACCGCAAACGAACATTTTGTCAAAAAAAGATTGCAGGATTTGATGCAACTGAACTTTTCTGCATACTATTCTACTGTTATTGGCATTATTCATGAATTACTTAAAGATCAGATTGAACATATCAATATTAACGATGTAATTTCATCTCTTTATAGCAGAACTTCATGCATAGAAACCCAATGTTTGAAGGAAATTATGTACTATGAACCCAATAGAATAAGTGATGATTTAAATAAAATTTACCAAAAATAAGTAGTGTATGTTCTATTATTTCTTGCTCGTGCTAATCGCAATGGAATCACAAATACAATGCACCATTGTTCTTTGAATTTGATTATAATTGCATAGTTTGCAGTTCGGCATTCTAGAAGTGTTTCGAATAGTCAACTATACAGTTGTTCATGTTTTGTGAATCAATTCATACGAAGCTTCCATCGTTGTCAGACGTCGTCATCGTCAGAGCACTTGTGATCATTTTGTGTGTCTGGGGTGTGGCAAAAAGGTAAATATTCTTTTAAATAATTGAAAATTTTTCTTATCATAGAATTGATGTGGGGTGCTTGGTTAATTTACAATGTGAATTTTTTATGTAATTGCATTAAACAAAACATGTTTCTACAGAAATCCACAAAGTTGGTGTAGTTCCTCGCGAAGAGCTGATTGCGAAACTTTTCGAAGAATCAACACAAAAATCCATCGTTTGAAATTAAATCAGGTAAAAATAAACTTTACGTTTTTTCAAAAGTAAACGAAACTTACTGTCTTTCAGAAAACAACAAACCGGATTTGGTGGTTATTCTACTACAATTGGAGGTGTGTTGTTCCTGTCTAGAAGGGTTATAGCCGACAATCACTTGCTAAGCTATTTTACACCTTCGAAATCAGAGGGCTTCACACAGAACATCACACGAGTTCATCCCCCAAATTGAGTTAAAACCACCACATCAACGGCGTTCAATAGTTGTGAGTTGATTTTTTCAATATGTCTTCCTCATACAAAGTGTTGTTGAAAAAAGCAGAAAATATGCTTTCATTTTTGAAAAAAATGAAGAGATTTCTGTTCGACAAGCCTTGTGAGAGAACGACAAGCCATTGGATACGTAGAATAAGTAGATTAATCGGCAAATTTAATAATTCAGTACTACATGGTAATTTACCTAGAAACATTCTTCGATTGATTCAGACCAATTTGCAACATCTTAAAGTTATAAGAAGACAATTATTGATTTTGAAAAATAAGCGGGTTGGGATGGGGTTAGTAGAAGAATCAAAATTAAGCAGTAGGGTTAAATGGGAAAAAATTGTTAATTGCTTCAAAGGAAGAGTATCAACCGGTTTAGTAACTAATTTGACTCATAAAGACGTTAATAGATTTATGGATGATGCGTTTATTTTGTTTCAACGTGAATTAAAGGAAGTACTGAAATCTTTTACCATGGTTAAAGTGAACTCATCATTTTGCGGAGAGTTTATCAAAAAATCATCTGAACGTGAAATTGTAGATTTTAAATATTTCAACACCAAGAATGTAATCATTGATGTGGGAACGGATTTAAAAAGCTGGTTTTTTGAAAACGTGCGTGATGTAATTTTGAATAGTCTTTCGGAATTCCAGGAACGTGATTCAGGATTTGCTCTTGTTAGAATAATTTATTTGGAAATTAATATTAATAAATTTCAAATGGGTAATGGTTCTTCCTATATTGCACTACCGAAGGAAATTGCGAAGAAACATGCATGCGTGAATGTTCAAAATAATGATACCGCCTGCTTTTACTGGGCTATTGTTAGTGCGCTTCATCCTGTTAACAAAAATAACAACCGAATCACCTCTTATCCTCATTACGAATTAGTTTTGAATCTCAAAAACTTAGAATCTCCCATGCCGTTGAATCAAATTTCGAGATTTGAAAAAAACAATGATATTTCTGTAAATGTGTATGCTTTGAAACTAATTTCAAAGTCAGATACGGATGATGGTAAACCAAATAATTTCAATATTGTACCAGCTAGGCTAACCACAGAAAAATTGGTTAGACATGTTAATTTGCTGTTAATTCAAAACAAATACCATCCATCATTAAATGATTACGAGCCACTGCCAACTAATGACAACGATCATGAGGATATAAAATACCATTATTGTTGGATTAAAAATGTATCCCGTCTTGTTTCAAGGCAGTTGAGTAAAAAAAAAAAATGCCAAGTATATTTGTGATCGTTGTCTTAATTATTTCTCATCTGAGGTAAAATTGACAGAACATGAAAAGCTGTGTACAAAATTGAATGAATATAAAGTCTCATTCCCAAGTTACAAACATGTCGAATTCAAAAATTTCATTTACAAACAAAAATGTCCCTTCATCATCTATGCGGACTTTGAAAGCCAACTACAAGTAGTCGATCAACACATTTCCATAAATACGCGAAAATATCAAAAACATATAGTTTACAGTGCCGGGTTCTATTTAAAATGTTCCTATGACAATTCTCTTTCATTTTTCAAGAGCTATCGTGGTGCAGATTGTATGGAATGGTTCATCAACGAAATGGTTGAAATATCAAAAGTAATTCATTCAAAAATCAAAAATATTGTTCCCATGATCGAAAAGAAAAGCATCTGCGGTGCAACAAATTGCCATATATGTGAAAAACCTTTTCACAAAAATGATAAGATTGTTCGCGATCATGATCATTTCACTGGCGAATTCAGAGGTTTTGCACATCAAAATTGTAATCTAATTTTCAAAAAGCTTTATGTTGTGCCGATTGTTTTTCAAAATTTATCCGGTTATGATGGACATTTGTTGATAAAAGATCTTGCCAAACGTAGTCGCGTGAGTGTTCTCCCAACCAATAATGAAGTTTATATATCTTTCACCCATTTCGTTGACGAAAACAATCTAAGATTTAGGTACATCGATTCATTCAGATTTTTAGGCGCTTCTCTCGATGATTTACTATCGACAATGGAAAAAACCGATTTTAAAATATTGAGAGTTGAGTTTGCACATCTAGATGAGGCAAAATTTCAATTGCTGACGCGGAAAGGTGTATTATGTTATGACTATATTGATAGCTTAGAAAAAATGAACGACACCCGATTACCTTCGATTGAACATTTTTACAATAAATTGAATGATTCCAATTTATCAGTCGAAAATTATCAACATGCTCAAACTGTGTGGGAAGCCTTTGGAATCCAAAATTTAGGTGAATATTCAGATTTGTATCTAAAGACTGATATTTTGGGTTTAGCTGATTTATTTGAGAACTTTAGACAAAGTAGCATTCAGACACATAAATTAGATCCAGCATGGTATTATACGATGCCTGGCTTCACATGGGATTGTATGTTGAAGTTTACAGGTTGTAAATTGGAACTTCTTCAAGATATTGATCAAATCATGTTCATTGAGCAGGGAATTCGTGGAGGTATTTCAACTTGTGTTCATAGGTATTCTCAAGCTAATAACAAGTACACCGATGATTACGATGCATCGAAACCATCGAAATTTTTGCTTTATCTAGATGTAAATAATCTGTATGGAAAAGCAATGACTGAACCTCTCCCTTCAGGAGAGTTTGAGTGGATTAGCGATGTATCTAACTTTGTTGTTTTGTCAATCCCGGATAATTCACCCATAGGATATATATTGGAAGTTGACGTAAAATATCCCACCGTCACTCACGACTTGCATAGAGATTTTCCATTTTGTCCTGAACATCGAGTTCCACCCGGATCAAAACTATCGAAATTGATGTGTACTCTTTTCGATAAAGAGAATTATGTTGTTCACTATCGAACCTTGAAACAAGCATTAATGAATGGTTTGGAATTGAGTAAAATCTATAGAATTTTAAAATTTCGACAGTCGACATGGTTAAAATCGTATATTGAACATAACAATAAATTAAGAACTAACGCGACAACAACATTTGAAAAAAATCTTTTCAAACTATACAATAATGCTGTTTTTGGTAAAACGATGGAGAACATCAGAAATCATCGGGTTATCAAACTGGTGAATAAATGGGATGGACGATATGGGGCAAAGAATCTCATTGCAAGTCATCGATTTCACAATCGAACTATTCTTGACGCCGAACACGATCTTATAGCTATTGAAATGAAAAAGAAAGAATTAGTTTTCAATAAACCTCTGTATATTGGTATGTCCATTCTGGACATTTCCAAAACATACATGTTTGATTTTCATTACGCATATATGCTACCGATATTGGGTATTGATCGCTGTAAACTTATGTACACTGATACGGATAGCTTCATCTATGAAATTCAGTGTAATGATGTTTATGAAGAGATTATCAAGGCTGATTTACTTAAATTTGACACCTCCGACTACTCCCCTAATAACCCTTATAAAATCCCGTTGGTCAACAAAAAAGTTCTAGGACTAATGAAGGATGAAGTTAATGGAGAAATTATTACCCATTTCATTGGTCTTCGATCGAAAATGTACACTTTCAAAATTCAGCAAGGGCAAAAAGTTGTGAAAAAGGCCAAAGGAGTCAAGTACAACGTTGTAAAAAATAAATTAACGTTTGATGACTACTGGAATTCTCCACGACATTCAAAAATTATCAGCGCCACTCAGCGTTGCATTCGTTCCTATGCTCACAATGTTTACAGCATTGAGCAAAATAAAGTTGCGTTGAGTGCAAACGATGATAAAAGATTTGTACAAGAGAATACCTTTGATACACTTCCCTTTGGGCACTATTCAACTTTATAGCGTTTTTCAAATATAAGTTCAGGAATAGTTATCATTATTGGGTAAATTACATTAATCTGTTAATATTATGAATAATTGTAAGATTATATTATAAGTATTATCGTAGAAGTAATTGTATGTTCCCCAAGTACCTACAATAATGTACTTCCTGAAAATATATGATTTTGAAGGGTCTTTGTGTGTTTGATTTATTCGATTGGATATGCAATGGGAAGCATCAAACGCCATCAAAAATCGCAGCTCAGCAACGTCATCTAATCATTCTAGTAGCAAACGATCAAAGAATCGAAGCGCCATCTCAACTCAACAACAGGCCTAAAACCTGAATTCCCAATACCCCCGTCCCCCCATCCCAAACCACGAGCAGAGGGCCTCGAATTCCCCCTAACTTTTTGAATCTAAAATTTTTCCAAATATTATAGTGACTATGTTTGTTTTTCAATTTTGAATATATCTAAAATCTCCTCATTCGTTAATAAATTATGCTTTTTTCAAATATTGAATCAATAGTACGCGTCATCAACGATTAGCTCAAAAAACTATGCAGAAATCTAAATCTCCATCGCAGCTCACCAACGCCATCTAATCATTCTAACAGGGTGTTCCATCAAAAAAAAAAAAGCAGCTCATCAACGCCATCTAATCATTCTTATAGCAAACGATTAAAGAATCAAATAGTACGCACCAACACCTGTCTAGTGGGAATCATTCAACAGGCAACCCTATGACGTCATATACAGCATCATCGGTTCGCAATTCCTGACGCAGGGGGGCCCGAATACCTCCGTCCCCCCATCAAGCCCCCAAACTATCCACGAAGCGCAGGGGGGCTCGAATTCCCCCTTACAAAACACCGTGGGAATCATTCAACAGGCAACCCTATGACGTCATACACAGCGATTCGATACCCCCGTCCCCCCATCCCAAACTTGCTAGCAGGGGGGCTCGAATTCCCCCACACCGAAACGGTATCTAAAATCTATATAAATTCCTATGACTCAGGTGGCGTAGGTGGTTAAGACTATCACATACAAATCCAAAGGACGTGAGTTCAATTCTCGCTATCGCGGATTTTTTTTTCAGGCTTTGGATCATCGGGGTAGCAACTGAACCACAAATCTACATTCTATTTTAGGCACCTTGTTAGCGTATTGGTTTAGACTGTCACGTACAAATCCAAAGGATACGGGTTCCAATCTTGCTATCGGAAAATCTTTTTTCAGACTTAATCTAACCTCCACACCCCCCAATCCCCCCATCTCGAACCCAGGAACCAAGCTATAAAAAATCCCCTGTCAAAGCTGTCATCTGTCAAAGCTGTCATCTGTCAAAGCTGTCAAGATCAAAGCGTTATGTCAACTGTCAAGATCAAGATCGAGCGACGTTGCCAGATGAGCAGTCTTCGAGCGACGTTGCCAGATTCATAAAAAATTCCCTAAAATCTAGGGAAAAGTCAAAAATATGCCTCGCCCACTTGAGCGCTGATTGGCCGGTGAGCCAGAAGCCTCCCTGTTTATCTACTAAGGTTCCTTCGGTTCCAAGTTTTTTTGCTCCCCTGCGAAAAAAACCCAATTCGGGTCACATTTAACACACTGTGGAAAAATTGAGAGGCAGAATTCGCTATAATATGTTTTGAAGTTCGATCTTCTCTTGACATAGGTGGAGTTTTTCTATTCATCTCAATATCTGCTCCTAAGAGAAGTCACGAACTTTTAGAAATAATGCTGCACTTTTTCTAAAAATATAAAGCTCACTTTCTTAGGCGACCTGCCTTCCGTGCGTAGTGAAGCTGAGAGTATTGTTTTAATAAGAGTCAGAATCGAGGTTTGAATACTATCATTGCGGAATACGCTCTCTAGAGATTTTTTTTGAAAAAAGAGGTCAGAAGATGTTGCTTGTGCTATTGCAATGAATGACGATTGACGCAAATTTCTCAGCCAATCAAGAAGTTCCATTCATGATGCGATTGGTCTATTTCAACCGGCTGGCGAGTACACCAGACGTAGAGGATCAGGAAGACCACGTATTACCAATCGGCGTGATAACAAGTTCATAAAATTAACTGCGTTATGCGATCGTAACGTACCAGCTACGGTCATTAGCAGTAGTCCTCAAGATATTCGTCGTACCATAGCCTCTGCAAGAACCGTTCTACGTACATTAGAATGTTAGATAGAGGAAAATTGTCTTCTAAACCGGCTACTACGTCCCGCATTACTTTCTACGCAGCGCACCGTGCCTAGGTACAAAATTTTGTTTCTCCAAAAGGCCGATTTACACTTTGTTAAGTGTGAGTGTTTAGTGTTATATGTCAACTTGACACGCCATGTATTGAGTAAAGCTTCTGAACTGTATGATAACTAAACAGAAAAATAGGCTACGATTTGCTTTATAAGCAACGTATTGTTACGGTTCAGAATTATCAGAGCAAAAATTAAAAGAAAAATTCTGTTTTAAATTTTAGAATCGTTTAGATCGTTAATTATATAGGCTTAGTTTGGTATCGTAAATTAAGTAATTAGTTTGTATTGTTAAATCAGAACCTCAGTAATTAAACTCCAGTGATTATTCTACTCACATCCAGTCAAAATTAAGGTACTACAGTTCGTCATTTCCAATTCAATTCATTCATATATTCATTTCGTCATTCCATTTCATTATTCCATAATCAATTTCTCCAGTTCGAAACCCTTTTTGGTCTGATCGTCAAACTTAGTCTGGCAACAATGTAAGGTTCCTTCGGTTCTAAGTTTTTTTGCTCCCCTGCGAAAAAAACCCAATTCGGGTCACATTTTTCTTCGGAGGTTATCTGGTGATACATACCTCCTGGCAATTTGCCGATTTTCCACGGAAATACTGACAATTTTTAATCGAAAATTTGGTGGCGGCTACAGTATATGCTGCACTATATTGCCGAAGTGCAAATTTGAAGATTTATTGTCCAGATTTTCCAAAATATCGACTCAACCACGTGTTAAGGCCCCATTCGAACAGTGGTAAGAACCGAACCCCCTTTGTTGTCCTATAACCCTGAAATTTCAATGTTATTTTCAGGCCTTTTTCTTATTTCTCTTTTCTACCCATTTATCGCATTTAAATCCACCATTTTGCGACGAATCCAGTCTGAAGTTTGGGAGTACGTTATTTGACCACATACATGCCCTTTTGTCTGAGAAACACGATGCTCTACTACCCCCTGACAGACTAACCAACCTGATTTTGGAGACACCTTGAAAGAAGTGTGTGAGATTTGGAAAAGTTGGATCAACGTGGATCTCACCCGAATACCTCCACCCCATGTGTCCTTACCTACCCTAACGTATGTTTTGGGGCCGATCTGTCACATATGTTGCTTGTCGGTGAGTCGTTCCAATTTTGATAATTATAATCGGGTTGAAACAGAATACTATTGACTACTGTACAGTTGAGGCTTTTAAAACATCTAGAATCACTAATTTCAATACTTTGTAACGATAAATATTGTGTGTTTTACGGTTTTAGTTTAGCGTCACTTACGACATTTTCCAGTTCATCCATAGACATAGAGTTAATGCGTGAATGTAAACCCCTTTTTGGTGATCACTAAAATCGGCGTACGTAGAATCGTGTACACTGGAATTATCCACATAAACATACGAACCATTAATAAACTGCACTAACTGAGATTTTGATGGTTCGGCCGGCTTGTAAATAAAAACCGCCATTTAACAACTGAATTTGGACTTTGATTTCAAAGCCGACAACCGACTGTCAATAGTTCAATTGGTTCAAGTAGAATGAGACATCGACATCGACAAAGAAGGGTACGGTATTCGATATCGATATAATCCGTATCGTAGTAAGGAGTATCTTGGAGTTTGGTTTTGGTGACGTTTACTATTATTATTTTACTGCGATAAATTTACCTTCAATCTTCCGTATTTTCCCGTTTTCGTTCGAGACCTTAGGAGTTGGTGTTTTACACCGGGTTATAAAACGGGTGGCGCTCTTTCTCTCTATACCTACGACCACTCTGACGACTGAGTTAGAAGCCTCACCAACTCCCTGTTGAAGTCTATTTTCGTTCTGTATCAAGTTCTAGTGAAGCAGCCACCACCCTCTCCATTAAGTCGTTTTGAGGCAACGTTGTTATATATATATACATATATATGAAAAATTTATTGTAACAGTATGTCTGAACGAAATCAGTACATAGCCCGTGGTATTTTCAATGCCGATGGAGGCTTGCCTCTTTGCTACGTATGGCATTTCTTATTTCATAATGGACGCAACACGTACTCGCGGGGTGTCGATATTAATTCAATGTCGATGACGTCGGTCGGTTACCGTTACGGTTACTTTTCTCTTCTTTTTACTGTTGAGTAGTGTTGAGACAAGTATGGGAATAAAATGCGGATCGGTGGTTAGAAGTTATAGAGAAGTGATAAGTGATAAACTTATTGCAAATAAAATATTTGTTTTTTTTATTTATGTTACATTATTTTATTGGTAATCATTCTGATATTTTGATAGGGAGGCTAAGCCTCCCTTGCCTCCTCTGACGAGCCGCCACTGGAAGCGACCATTATATTTTTAACACACTGTGGAAAAATTGAGAGGCAAAATTCGCTATAATATGTTTTGAAGTTCGATCTTCTCTTGACATAGGTGAAGTTTTTCTATTCATCTCAATATCTGCTCCTAAGAGAAGTCACGAACTTTTAGAAATAATGCTGCACTTTTTCTAAAAATGTAAAGCTCACTTTCTTAGGCCACCTGCCTTCCGTGCGTAGTAAAGCTGAGAGTATTGTTTTAATAAGAGTCAGAATCGAGGTTTGAATACTATCATTGCGGAATACGCTCTCTAGAGATTTTCTTTGAAAAAAGAGCCAATCAAGAAGTTCCATTCATGATGCGATTGGTCTGTTTCAACCGGCTGGCGAGTACACCAGACGTAGAGGATCAGGAAGACCACGTATTACCAATCGGCGTGATAACAAGTTCATAAAATTAACTGCGTTATGCGATCGTAACGTACCAGCTACGGTCATTAGCAGTAGTCCTCAAGATATTCGTCGTACCATAGCTTCTGCAAGAACCGTTCTACGTACATTAGAATGTTAGATAGAGGAAAATTGTCTTCTAAACCGGCTACTACGTCCCGCATTACTTTCTACGCAGCGCACCGTGCCTAGGTACAAAATTTTGTTTCTCCAAAAGGCCGATTTAGACTTTGTTAAGTGTGAGTGTTTAGTGTTATATGTCAACTTGACACGCCATGTATTGAGTAAAGCTTCTGAACTGTATGATAACTAAACAGAAAAATAGGCTACGATTTGCTTTATTCGCACTTGTTACTTGCACTTGTCACTTATCACTTGACGAATACGTTTACAACTTGACAACTAAGCACTAGCACTACTAGCAGTACTAGCACTACACACCTGCACTTGCCACTGATGAAAGCGTAAATCGGGAAATCAAACACGTATGGTATATGCTAGGTAGACATGTTCGCAGTAGACACCTGGAGATCTTGCATCGAGATTCCTTTTTTGAAGAATGAGAAATATTCCACACGAGGCAATTCAGAGCTGCATCGAAAGAAAATACCTATAAAACTATCGAAAGCATCCACGATGTCGGCGTCGTATGGCAGAAGTCATAAGGCTTGTTCCAACCTACACCATACGGTGTAGAAACTGTTAGAATTGGATTATTGCGAATAATCAAGATTTTCATCATTTCCTTGCCTGTTTTTTTTTTTAATGCCTGACATGTTCCAAAATTGGAGCTTGAAGGTTGGCAATCTTGCATAGATTACTCTTTCAAACAGCTGATTTTGACGTGTCGGCCATTTTACCTGGAGGACAAGCACAGGTTTTATTCATATGAGTTCATGGTCACGATTTATCGATTCACAGAGTTTTTATTGGATTATTGTAATTTTTTTGATTTGAAGTGAGAAGAACAGGTAGTTTTCTATATTATTGAACTGTGCAGAGTTGATTGGTGTCCCATTAACTCTAATTTGATGTAGTTTTTCGGGTAGTGCAAGTCACATATCACTCAAAATATATAGGAAACTCCCATACAAAAGTTTGAAATGAAATTCGCCAGCGGTAGTCCTCGTACTTTTGACTTTTTTCCTCAAAAGCGTGAAGAAATCTGTTTTTATTGCATACGGTGGAGCCATCTATTGGATAAAATAGGATTTATACCACGTTCGAAATTAAAATTCAAATATTTATAGCAGGGTATATCAAAAGTTATTCTGAAAAAATGCATAACTATTTTTTAAAAACGTTCATTTTATAGTGTCCAAGAACTTTGTCCTGGAAAAATACAGCCTATGCATATTTTTCAGTTTATAACTTTTGATAAGCCATGTGAATCAATATTCAAATTAAATTTCGAATGTTGAGTCTCTAAAATGCAATTCACAAAATTTAGGACTTATATACCCAGTTGTGCTTTAGTTTTGTTGTTCAAATTCGGATTTTTGATATGCTGAACCAATTTTTCCAAAACAGTGGAAGAACTTTTATTAGAAAGGATGTGAATTGTGTTTTGTTAAAAATATCCACACATCCAGGGGACGATACATTCCTCAAAAAACTCACGATAAGCTTACATTATAGTCCAATCCAAGGTTCAAACACAAATTTCAATATGATCTAGGTACTGAAAATTAGAAACTTACGGCACAAAATTCAAATTACACGTGAAATGACAATGACGTCTAGGGTTAGGGATTGGTTATTTATGGCAACCGTTGATTTTCTGGTTGCCTAAATCTTTATTTACATAGGCTCCCATTCAAGTCTCCTATATATTTTGAGTGATATGTGGTGCAAGTGCATCAAACAAACAGTTTTTCTTGTAAAATAAAAGGACTTTATAATGAGGAGAAATGATTATTATGAACAGTTGGAACAGACTGTCAAAGACAGGTATAATAATAAACTAAAAGTCATTGGTGGGATGGATTCATAAAGTATTGAAAGACTTCAAGATGCACGATTTATCCTCCCTGCCAGAAGTAACCTTTATGGTTTTTTTACAAAATATTCTTAAGGATTGGCAGCCCATGTAAAATTATACAGCAATTAGGTAAGGGTATTATGTCAAATGTCTCCTAAAAGGGGTACCCTACTATTTTTAACATTATTTTACCTGTTTTAAAATGCCTAGAGCATAAACGTCCCTATTTTATCTGGGATTCACTTGATGGGCCTCTTTTTACCGCTTTAATCCACATTCTTGCCTCTGCTTGAATGAGCCATTGGCTGGGCCATTGGTATAATCACCAGCATTTTTTAAAACAGCAGGTAGTTATTCTTAAAAATCTCACACTCCGTTTCCCCTGACTGCAGTTGCACAGTTAACCACATCACAAAAAGACGTCATTATCCCTGAAGTCTCTCATTTCATTAAAATAGCATAAAAATCGTGAAAAAGTACCGAAAACCATCATGAAAGTCGAAGAAAACAACATTTGTCATAACATAATTTTGTTTTGTTTGTCCTCCAGCCAACATGGCTGCGCCCGCCATGATGTTGGACTAAATCATTGAATACACTCCTGCTTAATTCATTCTTACCTTTGTCAAATGTCATATTGAAATATACATCAAGTGAAATGTTAAAAACGTATTATGAAATTAATCTCTGTGACTCTGAATAATAACTACAGGTTTTGGGCCCAGGATATATTTTGCTAAAAAAGATCAAACGTTCCTGCAACTATTATTAAAATTTAAAAAAAAAACGATTGACAACTTGAAAAATCAACCGGAAATATCTGGAAAATCCTAGAAGAGAAAATACCAAATTATAGAAGAGAACCATTGAAAAACGATAACCATGATACGTGGAAGCTTCAAGCCCTAGCAATATTGACTAGAGCTGGTTTATGGGATTATGTATCAGGTAAGGCAATAAAACCTGATGATACAGCAACTGAGCAATCCAAAAATAAGTGGGATATTGATGATCTCGATGCAAAATCAGAATCAATACTGATAATATCACCCAATGAACTAAGACAAATCAAAAACTGTTCAACATCCAAGGATATTTGGGATACTTTGAGTAAAATTTATCAAAGCAAAGGGCCTGCTCGAAAAGCAACATTACTGGAATACCTAATTTTACCAAAAATAAACGAAAGAGATAGTCTAAAGGAACGCCTAAATAAATTCATTGATACAGTAGATAGATTGGCAGAAATGGAAATTAAAATTAACGACGATCTACTCAGTATAATGATGTTATACTCTCTTCCTCCATCATTTGAAAACTTCAGAATAGCCATGAATCGAGAGATGAACTACCCACACCAGAAAATTTGAAAATAAAATTCATAGAAGAAAACGAAGTAAGAAATAAAATAAATCCGTATATCAATCCTTAAGAAGAAGCGTTTTTTGGAAGAAAAAATAAAAGATATTTACATGGAAAATTCAACAATTTGGAAAAGAGAATAAAAATCCCGAAAAAAGGACATACATACAAAAAGGAAAACAGGATAAAATGTGATAAATGTGGTTATTACAATCATAAAACTGAAGAATGTAGAAGAAAAAATCGAAATATACCAAAATCTCTCAAAACAGAAGAAATCTATCTAGCTACTGGAAATAAAAAAGAAAGAGAAGATAGTTGGTGTCTTGATAGTGGATGTACATCACATCTTTGTTTCATGAAAAAAAAATTCACAGAAATACATGAAAATTATGAACCAGAATTCCTAAAATTAGCATCGGAAAATCAAACAGCGCCAATCCAAGGAAAAGGAAAAGTTACACTAAATATTCGAGATGAAGATAATCTCCAAGTAGATCTACCAAATACACTATTTGTACCGAACCTATCAACGAATCTAATGTTTGTCAGCAAAATTACTGATAAAGGGTACCCAGTAGTATTCAAGAAAAAGGATGCAGTCATTGAAGATAAACGAGGACATCAAATATTAAAAGCAGAAAGAAAAGACAATTTATACTTTATACGAAGTGAAAACCAATAAAAAAACGATAAAGAAAGTTCTTTCTATTCAGCTGAAATGATGTCATGGCATAAAAAACTAGGACATATAAATGAAACAGATCTTAAAGCTGCAATGCAACAAAATAAAGTAAATGATTTCGATTTTAGCCCATCAGCAAAACTTGATGACTGTGAAGTAAGTTGTAACGGTTTAATTTCGTACCTTTTGTAATTGAGAAATATTGGGTAATACAGCTTACATCTTTCATCATCTCCATTGTTTTGATCAGAACCACTTATAGATAATCCAATTACGCTCTATGGCTATTTTTATTTTCCTTTTCGGTGAAATTGTTTGTTTACTTGGTTTTGAAGTTTAGCTGTAAACTTGAGGTTAGATTTCCAATTCGACAGGTGTGTTCTGTAGATTACAGAAGGTGCATCTATTTTGGTTCCTTGATTTCGTACGTGTATTAGTTTGCAGCAAGGTGGGCAATTTTCTTTTTTTAGTGAGCGATTGACGAGCGTATCAGGAATAAATCGGTTGATGTTCGTTTATTATATTTCGGGTCATTTGGGTTGATCGTTGATAATTGTTTAGTGTGAAACGGTTTGGTTCTTCTCAATCTAGTGGGATGTCGATAGTGTTTCTCCTTACTATGCGGTTAGTGTTCATGACATTTTGTCTAATCCTGACACTTTTCATTTTTCGAACATTCTCTTCAAGTCAGTCGACTGGGTAGGTCTGAGTCAACTTCTAATTGGCGTGTTTTTGCTAAACCCTGTATTAGGGGATCTTGAAGTTTCTCAGAAAGAATTTTCTGATGCTGCGTTTGTTTTGGCGTTTGTTTTGAGCAGACCAGAAAAACCACTTGTGGGATTTAAACCTCCAATAATAGTTGACTGGTGAGTTGCTGACATCTTGTTTTTTTTTGCATCCTAATTTTTGCCACGTTTTCTTAAAACAGAGTGACCAAGCATTATCCACTATTACACTGGATAGTGTGAGTTTCCAATTTCCACGTCCCATCGGATTGATCAAGTGAACAATTACTTTAATTGAGTGAAACCCTCCATGACCACGAGGTAATTATACATGATTTTTTTTTTGTTGACTAACGCTGTTGCCAAATTTCTTTTTCCTCTTTTTATCACTTTTTGTTCTGGTTCAGAAACAAGTCTTTAATAAGACCTTGTTTTAGGGTTCTTCTATGGGGGTACATTATTTCGTAAACTGCTTTCTATTGTTGACCTATGGATGATACATGCCGAGTGTGTTGGATGCAGAAAACCAACCTAGACGTAATTACCAAATAGTCAAACTATCCAAACTTGAAACATAGCGTGTTGCTGACGGATAAGCCCCAACCTAGGAAGCAGAAAGCAGATAAGTTTTTATTGCTTTGTTGTTTGTACCACCCTAACATTTATCATTTCTTGGAACTTTTTTTGATAAGTAATTGAAAATTCAATTCATTGACCTTATTTTTTTTGTTGAGGATACTTTAAAAATTATTCAAGAGACGGGTTTTCTGTTTGAAGATTGTTTATTTTCTTATTAGAAGTTAATTAATAAGTAATCATCAAGTTTTGATTCAACTATGAATAGTTGACAATGAATGTAATTTCATGTAAATTTTAGGATAAACAATCTATTAGCGAGTGATCACTCTGGTTAGGCCCTTATCTATATTAACCCCATCTGAATAAGTCCAGGTGTTTTGTAGTCATCATACTACCTAGTGACAACCGGTTTTTAGTGTCGCAGTGGTAATTTTTTGAAACGTGCGTTAATCATTATTACTTATAAATGGTTTGAGCGAAATAGAAAACTATTGGTCCCCAAAAAGGAGTTTGATTTATTTGGTTCAGTAAAGACTTTCTGATCTCAACCTTCTGCAACCCACCTGCAGAGGTTTCCAACTTTACTGTGAGAGTTGGTGGCGCTCACCCACTCCCGTGGCCGGAAGTTTTGTAGTCCATCAGCACAGGGTTGAGAGAGGAAAGAGCTATTTTTATAATACCAATTTTCAGGCTACAAATTTGGCGCCCAACGTTATTTTTACTGAACACTTGGACTTGTCTGAATTTATATTTTACCAACACCCATTTATATACTGTACTTGGTGGCTTATCGTTATATTTGATCAATTTATTTTGGAGAACTGCGCGTAATTTTTTTTTCTCTCTGACTATCATCGATACGTCAACATATTTAGGTAGTTTTCAAAAATCTTTTCCGTGATACTATTTTCTTTGTTTTTTTGAATCGTTACCGTGAAATCATTATGGATTACAAGATGGAAACTAACTATTTGAAGAAGGAAATGTTAGTCTATGAGCTTAAGGTTCGTGCTATTCCTTTCGAGGATTCCAACACTGTCGAAGAATTACGCTCTTTTCTGCGCCCTCTGTTAAAAATGGAGAAATTGGGAAAATCTTTATCGGTCCCTGTTTATGCGTTGGATGCGGCCGCTGACTTGGATTCTGTTTCTGCTATTCTTAAAGATCTGAAGGCTGCAGTTGGATTGATTTCTGGCGATGACATTCAGAGCAAATTCAAAACCAATCAGTCACGTTTGGTTCATGTCTTGAAACGACTCGACCGAATTCCTTGTTCAGCCCTTAGTGCCGATAAGGTGAAAGCCCGTTCTAGAATGTTGGTGGAGACATTATCTGTTCTGGACCAGCTGGATTATTTACTCAATTCTGATCCTAATCTTTCCGTGTTATTGGACCCACCCGGTGCTTCATCACCTGTTCAACGGGATCCCATTGTCATTTCCCCAGTTCATGATTTACCCAATAATGGAAGACCTTTGTCAAGATTCGAACCAGTTAAAAAATGGAGCTTGAAATTCTCAGGGATTCCTAAGGACATGACGGTGCACGCATTTCTTGAAAGGGTGGAAGAGTTGAAGAACGCCAGGGGTATTTCTGACGCAGAGCTTTTCGAGTCTGCAATTGACTTATTCACAGGTAAAGCTATGACTTGGTTCCGGGCTAACCGTGACAGGTTTGTTGATTGGTCTAGTTTGTCCAAATTGCTTCTTCAACATTTCGAACCTCCAGATTATAAGGCCAGATTATTCAGGGAGTTGTTGGATAGAACACAGGATCCATCGGAGGGGATCGTCGATTATCTTTCATCAATGAATGCATTGTTCCGTAGATATGGTGACATGTCCGAGGAGGTTCAATTGGATATCTTGACCCGAAACTTGGCTCCTTTTTACGTTACTCAACTTCCTCACGTCTCCACTATCGATGAGTTGGAATGTGCGTGCTTGAAACTTGAAGCCAAAAAGTATCGAGTGGACAGTTACATCCCACCCTCTAAGCGTAGGACAAATCTGGTGGAGCCTGATTTTGCGTTTATTGACACAAGTCCCGTTCCTCACACAATACCTGTCGACGCCTTTGATTCTGGTCGTCACTTGGCTAATTCCTCTAGTAACTTACACCCTGGAAGGACTGGTTCAAGGGAGGTAACTTGTTGGAACTGTCGTCGAAAGGGTCACGTGAACAGAGACTGTGATCAGCCACGGAATAAACATTGCTATGGTTGTGGACGAGATAACGTTACCATTAGAAATTGTCCCAAATGTTCGAGTACGGGAAACGGATCCCGGGGGAATCAACACTAGGCCGTTGTTATTCTCCCAATGCTGGTGTGATGGCCATGTCCCACAGTTTACGGAAAAAGGCTGTACTTGACTACATCTTATCTCATGCTAATGGTGATCAAAGACCCTATTTGGAGATTGAAATTTTTGGTTCACGTATCTTGGGATTGTTAGATAGTGGTGCTTCAAGAACGATCGTTGGAGGTCCAGGATTTGATTTTCTTAAAAAGTTGGGTTTGAAAATTCAACATGAACAGGTAGTTTGCACAGTCGCCAATGGTCAATCTTGTACTAGTGTTGGTTTTATTCAAACCCCTGTCACCTTGAAAAATAAGACTGTTATTGTTGATATTCTCGTATTACCAGAGTTGTCTCATAACCTTATCCTTGGTGTAGATTTCTGGTTATCTATGGGCATTGTACCGGATTTAAAACAGGATGTATGGCATTTCAGAAATAGTGTTGAATGTCCTTCAATTTGCGCTGTCAATGATCCTTTTACGCTATCTGAGGAGCAGCGTTCTCGATTGGATGGTTTGGTTTCTCGGAAACTCTCTGAAATGGGTTCTGGCTTGGGTTGTTGTATGGCGGCGAATCATGTCATCGAGTTGGAATGTGGAACGCGTCCGATCAAACAAAGATATTATCCGGTTTGTCCTTTCAAGCAAAAAATCATCAATGAAGCTTTGGATGAAATGTTGGATTTGGGAGTTGTTGAGCCCTCGAAGAGTCCTTGGTCCAGCTCGGTCTGTCTTGCAAAAAAGAAGGATGGTTCCTATCGCTTCTGTTGCGATTTTCGTATGCTCAACAAAGTTACTAAGAAGGACAGTTATCCTTTGCCTTATATTTCGTCTATTTTGGATAGTTTACGAAACGCAAAGTATTTGAGTTCTATCGATATCAAATCGGCATTTTGGCAGGTTCCTCTAAGCGCAGAATCTCGGGAATTTACCGCCTTCACTGTCCCTGGCAGAGGACTTTTTCAATTTAGGCGGATGCCTTTTGGGTTAACAAATGCTCCCGCTACGTGGCAGCGTGTGGTGGACAATGTGCTGGGTGCTGACTTACAGCCAAGGGTTTTGGTGTATTTGGATGACGTCATTTTGATCAGCGAGAGCTTTGACGAACATCTTGAACTGTTGGAAGCTGTCTTTGAACGTTTGCGAGGTGCTGGATTGATTGTTTCTTCTGATAAGTGCAAGTTCTGTTTACCCCAGTTGAAATACCTTGGTTACATAGTGGACGTGTCGGGATTGAGACCGGATCCAGAAAAGGTGGACGCAATTTTCAACATACCAACTCCAAAAAACGTCAAAGAGATTCGAAGGTTTATAGGTACAGCTTCGTGGTATAGGCGTTTTGTGCCGAATTTTTCCTGCATTCTATCCCCACTCACGAAATTAACTGGGAAAGGTGTGAAATGGTTTTGGTCCCCCGAATGTGAAAACTCGTTCAGACGAATCAAGGAATGTCTTGTTACTGCTCCCATATTATCGTGCCCGGATTTCGAAAGAACATTCACATTACAGACAGATGCTTCCGCGTATGGAATTGGTTCCGTGCTGACACAAACATTCGAAGATGGAGAAAGGGTTATCAGCTATTTGTCTCGTTCCCTTACTAAACAGGAACAAAAATTGACCGTCACGGAAAAGGAGTGCTTGGCCGTTATCTGGAGCATCGAGAAACTCCGTCATTACCTTGAACATGCTCACTTCAAAGTGATAACCGACCATCATTCTTTGCTTTGGTTACATCGACTGAAGGACCCCCAAGGTCGTTTAGCCCGTTGGGCTCTCCGTCTACAACCTTACGATTTTGAATTGATCCACAGGAGGGGTAAGGATAACATAGTTCCTGATTTCTTATCCCGTGCGGTTCCGGTTGCAATAGAGCCCCTTGATTGTAATTCTGAGTTGGCTTCATTTTCCAATACTTCTGACAGTTGGTACATCAATCTCAAGAGGCAATTGAATGAGAACCCTCAGAAATTTCCTAATTGGCGTCTCGAAGGTAATATCATCTATAAATATGTGAGGCAATCTTTGCCGAATTCCCCTACAGATCCGTGGAAAATTGTTGTTCCAAAGGACAAAAGGAAGACTGTTCTGAGTCGTTGTCATGATATTCCTTCCGCTGGACACGTTGGATCGTACAAAACCTATTGGAGGGTCCATGAAAGGTATTATTGGCCCAAAATGACGTTCGACGTCAATTCTTACGTTCGTTCTTGTACCATTTGTGCACAGAGTAAGGTGGATAATAAGGCCCCATCTGGACTCATGGGTAATCGCCCAGACATTCGACAACCATTCCAAGCAATTAGTCTTGATTTTATAGGCCCTTTACCCCGTTCGATGAAAGGTAACACACATGCTTTAGTCGTATCTGATTTTTTCAGCAAATTTGTGTCGATATTTCCTTGTAGAGCTGCGAACTCAAAAATTCTTTGTAAAAACATTGAGGAGAATATCTTTCTGACTTTTGGTGCCCCACAATTTCTCATGTGTGACAATGGCGTACAAATGAAATCTAGGGAATTTCAGTCTCTTTGTGAAAAATACCGTGTCAGAATATTCTACACTTCCCATTATAATCCCCGAGCAGATCCAGTTGAAAGGGTTAACAGAGTCGTTAAAACCATGATACGATCGTATGTTGATCAAAATGACCATCGAACTTGGGATGAGAATCTACAGTCCATAGCCTGTGCTATAAGGACTTCGAAACATGAGGTAACAGGTTACACTCCTTATTTTGTCAACTTTGGGAGAGATTTTAAACTCTATGGGGAGGATTTTGCATCGTTAGACGGTACCAGTTCAGCAACTGAAATGCAGGACTATGTTCAGCGAAAGGTTGGTGTATTGAAGCGAGTGTACGAGGACATTCATAAACGTATCGAATCCTCAAGGGAACAAAACCGACATCGTTACAATCTTCGTCGGCGTCCAGCTGAGACTTTCACCATCGGACAAAAGGTTTGGCGTAAAAATAAGTCCCTTTCTGATGCCGTTAAACACTACAACGCTAAACTTGCTCCAGAATACCTTGGCCCCTTTGTAATCCGGAAGAAAGTTGGAACTTCTACTTATGAGTTGGAAGACACAACTGGTGTCTTTAAGGGCGTTTGGCACGTCGAAAACCTCAAACCAGTTGTTTCCTGATCTTGACTTGTGTCTATCCGCTCTATAGAGTGGGCGTCAATAGAAACTATTTTGGGTGCCTTTTATGGGCTTTCCTTGTATTTCTATAGTTTTTGTTGTGTAAGAATAGCTCTATGCAGTTTCCTGGCAGTGGTAGGAGTCCACTAAGTGAACGGCGAGTTCAAATCCTCAGTTCCTCGTCGCTATTAGACCTTTAGTTTTCTTCTCTTTGGCTTTCAAATTTTTTTTTATGATTATGTTTGGTGTCATTTATTCGTAAACTAGTCTACTCTCATTCTATTTTGTTTATTGCTTGGTTTGTAGGTAGTTGGTGTTGGGCAGTTGATCAGCAATAATTGGAGTGGAATGACTTAATGAAACAGTTTGCATTAAGCTTGGAGTGCATTTTCCCGGTTGTTGACCCGACAAAACTTTTAATAGCCTATTTTCCTGGGTTTTGATTTAGTTTGAGTATCTGGTTATTAATTCTGCCTTATTCCCGACTGTGACACAGTTTATGGACGGACTTGGTATATCGTAGGTTCTGTCCTTCGCTGCTGCGGCATTGGTAAGTTGAATAATCGTCGGAAAATTGTTTTCCAATTTTCTCTCCTGTCGAAGAAGAGGGGAATTGTAACGGTTTAATTTCGTACCTTTTGTAATTGAGAAATATTGGGTAATACAGCTTACATCTTTCATCATCTCCATTGTTTTGATCAGAACCACTTATAGATAATCCAATTACGCTCTATGGCTATTTTTATTTTCCTTTTCGGTGAAATTGTTTGTTTACTTGGTTTTGAAGTTTAGCTGTAAACTTGAGGTTAGATTTCCAATTCGACAGGTGTGTTCTGTAGATTACAGAAGGTGCATCTATTTTGGTTCCTTGATTTCGTACGTGTATTAGTTTGCAGCAAGGTGGGCAATTTTCTTTTTTTAGTGAGCGATTGACGAGCGTATCAGGAATAAATCGGTTGATGTTCGTTTATTATATTTCGGGTCATTTGGGTTGATCGTTGATAATTGTTTAGTGTGAAACGGTTTGGTTCTTCTCAATCTAGTGGGATGTCGATAGTGTTTCTCCTTACTATGCGGTTAGTGTTCATGACATTTTGTCTAATCCTGACACTTTTCATTTTTCGAACATTCTCTTCAAGTCAGTCGACTGGGTAGGTCTGAGTCAACTTCTAATTGGCGTGTTTTTGCTAAACCCTGTATTAGGGGATCTTGAAGTTTCTCAGAAAGAATTTTCTGATGCTGCGTTTGTTTTGGCGTTTGTTTTGAGCAGACCAGAAAAACCACTTGTGGGATTTAAACCTCCAATAATAGTTGACTGGTGAGTTGCTGACATCTTGTTTTTTTTTGCATCCTAATTTTTGCCACGTTTTCTTAAAACAGAGTGACCAAGCATTATCCACTATTACACTGGATAGTGTGAGTTTCCAATTTCCACGTCCCATCGGATTGATCAAGTGAACAATTACTTTAATTGAGTGAAACCCTCCATGACCACGAGGTAATTATACATGATTTTTTTTTTGTTGACTAACGCTGTTGCCAAATTTCTTTTTCCTCTTTTTATCACTTTTTGTTCTGGTTCAGAAACAAGTCTTTAATAAGACCTTGTTTTAGGGTTCTTCTATGGGGGTACATTATTTCGTAAACTGCTTTCTATTGTTGACTTATGGATGATACATGCCGAGTGTGTTGGATGCAGAAAACCAACCTAGACGTAATTACCAAATAGTCAAACTATCCAAACTTGAAACATAGCGTGTTGCTGACGGATAAGCCCCAACCTAGGAAGCAGAAAGCAGATAAGTTTTTATTGCTTTGTTGTTTGTACCACCCTAACATTTATCATTTCTTGGAACTTTTTTTGATAAGTAATTGAAAATTCAATTCATTGACCTTATTTTTTTTGTTGAGGATACTTTAAAAATTATTCAAGAGACGGGTTTTCTGTTTGAAGATTGTTTATTTTCTTATTAGAAGTTAATTAATAAGTAATCATCAAGTTTTGATTCAACTATGAATAGTTGACAATGAATGTAATTTCATGTAAATTTTAGGATAAACAATCTATTAGCGAGTGATCACTCTGGTTAGGCCCTTATCTATATTAACCCCATCTGAATAAGTCCAGGTGTTTTGTAGTCATCATACTACCTAGTGACAACCGGTTTTTAGTGTCGCAGTGGTAATTTTTTGAAACGTGCGTTAATCATTATTACTTATAAATGGTTTGAGCGAAATAGAAAACTATTGGTCCCCAAAAAGGAGTTTGATTTATTTGGTTCAGTAAAGACTTTCTGATCTCAACCTTCTGCAACCCACCTGCAGAGGTTTCCAACTTTACTGTGAGAGTTGGTGGCGCTCACCCACTCCCGTGGCCGGAAGTTTTGTAGTCCATCAGCACAGGGTTGAGAGAGGAAAGAGCTATTTTTATAATACCAATTTTCAGGCTACAAAGTATCAAAGGAAAAATGACAAGATTGCCATTTTCCCAAAGGGAACACCAAGCAGAAAATATACTGGAAATAATTCACTCGATATTTTGTAACATTTACCGATAAATACTCCAAGTACTGCCGCATCTATTCTCTTCAACAAAAGAATGAAGTTTTAGAGCACTTTAAAACGTACAAAAATGATGTAGAAAATGAGCATGGTACAAGAATAAAATACTTACAAAGCGATAACGAGAAATCCGAATATTGCAACACAGAATTCGATAATTTTCTGAGAAAAAGTGGAATTGAAAGAAGACTATCCTGTTCATACACACCACAACAGAATGGTGTAGCTGAAAGAGAAAATAGATCCAAAGCACGATGTTTGATGATTGAAGCTAAATTACCATTAGTATTCTGGGCCGAAGCTATCAATACAGCTAATTATTTGATCAACAGATCGCCATCAAGAGTATTAGATGGCAATACACCATTTGAAAAATGGGTTCATCGAGTACCGTCGTAAGACATTTTCATATATTTGGATCAAAAGCATTTGTCTTGAATAAGAAATCAAATAGAAGAAAGTTTTCTCCACGATCAGAAGAAGGTATTTTCATGGGATATTCAGAAACGTCAAAGGGATATAGAATATGGATGCCGTATCAAAGAAAAATTGTGGTCTCAAGAGATGTCAAGATACTAGACAATAAATCAAGTGAGTTTTACGACATAGACAACAATAATTACGATATTTTTAGTAACGGACTGGATACAAAAAATGATGAAAAGGGAAATTCAAGGCAAATACAAAATTCAGAATATGATGTGGACATAAGTCGATCTATTCATGAAGATGAAAAAGAAGAAAGACAACAGGAAATAGAAAACTCAGAACGATTATCAGATATACAAGAAAACTATCCAGAACAAATGAAAATAAAAGAATCTGAAGATAGACCAAGAAGAAACAGACAAGAACCAAAATGGAAAGAAGACTATATTTCATACTACATTGGTGAAAAAGATGCTGAAGAAGACCAAGATGATAAATGGAAAGAAGCAATAAAATAAGATAAAAGCACATATTAAAAATGAGACATGGATAATAACTGAAAAGAATCCAAATAAAAATAAAGTGACAAATAAAATAATATTGAAAGAAAAATTCAATGCAGATGGAATTTTAGAAAGAAGAAAAGCAAGATTGGTAGCCAGAGGCTTCAGCCAATGTCCAGGAATTGACTTCACAGAGACTTTTGCACCTGTTGCGAAACTGAGCTCCATTAGATTACTTGTAGCACTAGCAGCTCAAGAAAAACTTCAACTAAATCAGTTAGACATAGTCAGAACATTTTGAGAAATAGAAGAAGAAATTTACATGAAAATTTCAAACAGACTTGAAAATTATCTTCAAGAAATTATTCTGGAAGAAGCTATCAAAGATGACAAAGATTTATTCATAAAAACTACAAAAATATTGGAAAATCTTAGAAAAAACTTAAAAGATAAGGTATGCCAATTAAAGAAGGCTCTTTACGGATTGAAACAAGCCGGAAGACAATGGTTCAAAAAGCTAGACACAAAGCTAGATGAATTTGGTTTCAAGCCGTCACAAGCAGACCCATGTATCTACATATCGCACAAAGCAGGAGAAAAGGTCATAATTGCAGTATATGTATATGGTTTAATCATATCGACATCTAACAAAGATATTTTGAAAAATATCAAGAAGAAAATAATGACAAGCTTTGATATGAGAGATTTGGGAGTTATAAATTATTGTCTAGGAATAGAATTCGAGCAAGAAGACAATGGCATTGTTACAATCAATCAACAGAAATACATCAATGACCTGTTGGACAAATTTGGGATGTCAACTTGCAATACTACGAAAAGTCCTATGCAAGAAAACTTGAAAATGGGAAAAGGAAATCCAGATAATTTGGCAAATGTCCCCTACCAAGGACTAATTGGAGCACTGATGTACTTATCGACAGCAACTCGCCCAGATATTTCATTTGCAGTCAGTTATTTAAGCCAATTTAATAATTGCTACAATTTAGAACATTGGACCGCTGCAAAACACGTGCTCAGATATTTACAAGGCACAAAAAATTATCAATTAAAATTTGACAGCACCCGACAGAACATTACCGGAAATGCTGATGCAGATTGGGGAGCATGTAAAATAGACAGAAGATCCTATACTGGTTACTGTTTTATTTTTGCAAATGCAGCAATCAGTTGGAATTCAAGAAAACAAAGAACGGTTGCATTATCAACAGCTGACGCTGAATATATGTCACTTACAGAAGCATCAAAAAAAGCAATACACCTCAAAAATCTCAATAATAGACAGTTTTCGTTGCTCCTGGAAATCTCACCGGTTGAGGTTACGAAAGTCGTAGCGATAGCCGCTATTTGACAGATAAAAATATAGTTTTCGGTGAAGGCATGAAACAAATCCGCTCAACGATACGTTTAACCTCAACCCTAACCAAAGTCAATGGCAAATGACATCGCAGTCTTGTTTTGTTTATGTGTATGTGTTATTTTTTCAAAATGATTGATGATATGGTATTGTTGGACTCCAGTGACGAATCAGATGCTGATTTTGAAGATGCCATTTTATTAGAAGTATTGAACAACAACGTCATCCAATATAGAGAAGACATTTACATCATCTGACACTTTCCGGAATCGTTGCCCTTTTCTTTTTCCTCAAATACATATGTAATATGTTCTTAACTTTCCTCAAAGAAACCTTTTTACTAGTGACCTCAAAAATATTCGAAACAATCACACTCTATATAGATACATCCCCATATGGATTATTTGCCAGTATTTCAGTGAGTAAGATCTGTTCATCTTCATCGGTAAATCAAACTCGGTTTCGCCTGATTGTTTTTGAAAAACTTGTTGCTTCTTGATTTGGATTCATTGCGTAAATTGTCTTGGTCTTGAATCCAGCGAAAGTATAAACAAAAACAATGAAATCAAAACCTCAAAACATTGACAATCAAATGTCAAATAACATATAATCTCTTCCTCTGCGCATGCGTTTCGCTACGTTAACCGCTATGACTATCGTTCGTTAACAACCGGCATTTATCGGTATCGATATACGATAAATGACATCCAAATGTCAAAGTTGTCAATTAGCGTTAGTCGGAGCTGCATTTTTTGAGCAACGAAAACTGTCTAATGACATGGAATGTCATCACGAAACAATTTTGATTTATAATGACAATCAGGCAGCACAAAGTTTGGCTTCTAATCCGATTGAAAACTCGAACTCAAAACATATTTCGATAAAGGAACATTTCATTAGAGATGTGGTGAAGAATGGAGACATTCAGATAGCTTACAAGAGAACCGGAACCGATGATATGTTAGCGGACATTCTGACAAAATCCTTAAATGGAAATCGTCAGTTAATACTTTCAAGAGCTATTGGACTACCCAATCAGTTCGTGAGGAGGATTGTTGGAATAGATTATTGAATACACTCCTGCTTAATTTATTCTTACCTTTGTAAAATGTCATATTGAAATAAACATCAAGTTTAATGTTAAAAACGTATTTAAAAATTAATCTCTGTGACTCTGAATATTAACTACACAAGACGTCATCTGAAAATGGTCAATTTGAAATGGAAAAGGTAGACAGGGTAAGAATTTACCGAACACCGAACTTCACCTTGACTACGATATGTCAAAATTTTATGAAACTTTGTCATGCCGTACGGAAAACATTATTTATCTGCAGAAATAAAAGCTGCCATTTACAATGTGTATCGGGTGTTTGGAGATATATGTAAGGACCGGAGTGACTGCATAGATAGATAGATAGATAGATAGAGTAATATTGTTTTGATACTACTTTTTGATGTTTTTTGTCATTGATTTCGCCTTAATCCATTATAGAGCCGTGAGCCATTACTAAATCTCATTAGTCCGAAAAATGTCTAGGCACTATAGAAATACATAA
Organism: Orchestes rusci; assembly: GCA_958502075.1. Classification (NCBI taxonomy): domain Eukaryota; kingdom Metazoa; phylum Arthropoda; class Insecta; order Coleoptera; family Curculionidae; genus Orchestes; species Orchestes rusci. The sequence goes on from OY293304.1 coordinate 42,437,167, forward strand.
TATGTTAATATAACAGATCATAATATATCATTTTCTAGATTCATCAGAAGACTATTTGAAACATTCTTGAAGAAAAGGAAACAACCGCAGAGAAAAGAAGCGTGAAAAGGGGAAGAAAAAAGAAAGGACCATGGTTTAACCACATTTTTTCAAGCGAGTAAATTGGGAGATTTATTTTTTTAAATTTGGAAGAGGGGATAGATTTTTGTTTGTCAGATATGTTAGGTCACGTGCGGGAAGTTGTTGATTTTGATGGATCGAGAAGTCTTTTGCACAAAATTATAAGGGATATGGGTTCTAAATTTAAAAAAATCGATGGACGGAAAATTTTATGCGAAAAAAACCATTTATAGAAAACTTTAAAAAATAACCTTTTTGCAAAAGATATTTGGAATATCAATATTCTAGTGAAAACGTGGTTTCTCTTTTTTGGACGAGACATGTATCTACCGGAATGGAAGTCAGATTAGAAGGTGGCTGAAAGAAGATCGTCGGATGACTGATATCAAAATTTGCAGCGAGGGCGAAAGATTCAATATTTAACATGCTGGGTACAGGACCGGGTTTCTTCCAAATTGCGGGTTACTTTTTTCTAGTGAAAATAATGACTGAGTATTAACGAGGTACCTCCTTTAATAATATCATTTGAAGAGAATTCATCATAATGAATGACTATTTATCTTCTGAAGATGAGAACTGATTTTCAATTGATATTATCGAAGATGTCTTTTGAAGTCATATCCTTAATATTTTTTTTATTTCTGCCCAACTAGCACAGTTCTTTTATACTTTTCAACTATTGGTGCTATTTTGTTTTATAACTGCTTTATTACTGCTCTTCCAACACCATGTTGTTTTATAAACATTGCAAGTGAAATATTTAGCTCTTTAGAAAGATTTTGCTTTATAATGTGTACTCGTAAGAACAGCAAAAATAGAAAACAGTTTTACATGGTTTCACGACAAATTTTGATATTGTTTTATAAACGTTTACACGACAGATTTTATACAATATTTGCACCTTCATTGGACATATTTTTTTTATAATATATTTATACTGGTATTATCTGATACTAGGTCATTCTTTTGCGAACTCCTATGAAATGGTATTATTTGAGGTATGCGACATATTTATAAAACCATTTTATCAAGTTTGTTTTGTGATATTGCTGCTGCTGCATAGGGCACTCAGACGGTACATTTAAAAACGGTTACCTATACAGTGCTTTTCATTAATGTCCGCCCCTCCCCTTTTATTTTTTGAACGGCTCAACTTAGAGACTTCAAATTCTAGGTGATGAAATACAAGCATGTTTGCTATGTTTTGACATAAAATTGACATATTAAAAATTCAAGATGGCGGCCGGGCGCCATCTTGGAATGTTTTTTTGAATAGGAATAGGGGTCATATGACACCTTATTTTGAAAGTCCTGATGAGTGCTTTATAATCCTAGAATATTGAATCGATATCTTCAAGTGTGAAAAGTGATAGTAAAAGCTTTATTTAATAATTATGAAACAAAAACATTTTTGTGCATTGGGATTCAAAAGCATTTCTTTAAACCTAGTTGATGTCCTAACCAAAATAAGATATCTGTAATTGAAATTATTATTTCATCAAAATTTCTCAAAGAGTAAAAACATTTTATACAAATTCCCATGATAATGAAAGTATTGTATATCATGGAAGACATATGTTTTGTTGTCTTCACTTCCCAGTGAACCGGCCATTTTCAAAAGTGTTACAAAAAATCATTAAACCAATGATGGAATGCCATAGATATCTGAACTAAACTACTCAACAAAACGAACGGTACACCCGAAATTTTCGCCTATGTTTGTACACTCATACTTTTTTAACAAATCGATGAAAAAATATGCGGTTTGCACCACGATGTAGAGCATTTCTTTGCGGTTTATGCGGATGGTTCAAAAAATTAATTTCCCCAAAAACATCTTTTATACAGGGTGCTAGAAAAAGTACTGTAAATTTTCATTTTCTTTACTGTCCACCCATTTCCACAGAGGTTTTTTTGAGCTTTTTTTTGATATGCCCAAGTGTTTGTTACGTCCATAACTCGGGATATTTTTGGAATTTTCTTGATATCTTCTTTCGTTTTTGAAATATCGACTTTTTTTCAAAATTATGACACGTAGGGCTTTCAATGGCTTTTCTGCTAATTCTAAGTTTACAACTGACAATGTTATGGCATAGATCTATTGTTTAGCTGTCTTTCTGATGACTTATTGGATACTCAGCAATATTTTCAGTATACAGGGTGTGCCAAAGAATTTTGATCATAAGTAAAGCACTTTTTAGTTATTTTGTCAGGTTTTCTTGAACATTATTATGTCGGGGATGCTGAATTAAATTCTAATCGACTTTGGAGTGATATTCAATGTGATTTTTCGAAACGGTTTTGATAATTTTGCTGGACTCAGTTTTCGAAAAGTCAAGTTATCATTTATCTAACCTGTTCAAATATCTTTCCCATTCGAAATTTTGAGAACATTTTGTTACAAAATTTTATTAATGACCTTTTTTTTCAACATTTTATTTCTACTGCGCAAAAAAGAATTTTAAAAATGATAATCGGAAGTGGCTAGGAATAAATTTAGCACAAAATGTCATAGCGAATTCTTTTATTGGTAGGTGCGATACATTTTTTGATCACCCTGTATACCCGGGCACCCGGTACACTTCCAAGTGTAAAAACTCTAAAAATTATGATAAAAATACAGGAGAAAAATTTTTTATTTAAGTATATCTAACTTTTTTTTTCGAGCACCCTATACAATCAAACAAACTTGCATTTTTGGAAAAACACCATGCATGAAGTCATTGATAAAATTTTGTAACAAAATGTGCTCAAAATTTCGAATGGGAAAGATATTTGAACAGGTTAGATAAATGATAACTTGACTTTTCGAAAACTGAATGTCCAGCAAAATTATCAAAACCGTTTCGATAAATCACATTGAACATCACTCCAAAGTCGATTAGAATTTAATTCAGCATCCCCGAAATAATAATGTTCAAGAAAACCTGACAAAATAACTAAAAAGTGCTTTACTTATGATCAAAATTCTTTGGCACACCCTGTATACTGAAAATATTGCTGAGTATCCAATAAGTCATCAGAAAGACAGCTTAACAATAGATCTATGCCATAACCTTGTCAGTTGTAAACTTAGAATTAGCTGAAAAGCCATTCAAAGCCCTACGTGTCATAATTTTGAAAAAAAGTCGATATTTCAAAAACGAAAGAAGATATCAAGAAAATTTCAAAAATATCCCGAGGTATGGACGTAACAAACACTTGGACATATCGAAAAAAAGCTCAAAAAAATCTCTGTGGAAATGGGAGGACAGTAAAGAAAATGAAAATTTACAGTACTTTTTTTACCACCCTGTATAAAAGATGTTTTTGAGGAAATTAATTTTTTGAACCATCCGCATAAAGCGCAAAGAAATGCTCTACATCGTGGTGCAAACCGCATATTTTTTCATCGATTCGTTAAAAAAGTATGAGTGTCCAAACATAGACAAAAATTTCGGGTGTACCGTTCGTTTTGTTGAGTAGTTTATTCTATCACAATACAGGCCAAATGAAAAAAAAAACAAAGAATTATATTATATAATAATTTATATATTTGTGGCGTTTGAAAATGTTTCCCTATATATCCCATATATTATACAGAGAAATTTCTTTGGAAGTAAAATATCAACCCTCAGATTGCAGACCGACTTTCTTTCATTCTGGTATTGGATGTACTGCTGGTTCGAAAAAAAAACTGGTATTACTCATAGAAATGTTTTATAAAATTGAGCACTGTAATATTTGTTTTGACAAAACAAAAAAATATGATGTCATATTTTTATCAGGTTGATCATTTTGAATAAGTTTTTTCAAATGGCTGCTCACATATTATGACTACAGAAACTCAAGCGAAAATATTAAATTGATCGAAGTAATACCAGTTTTTTTCGAACCAGCAGTGCAGGGTGATTCATTTTCAGCCACATGGTGCCAGTTCTCGTAAACTATTTATCATAGACACCCAGGGAAAAAATCTGTATAGTAATGTGCCCAAGAGAAAATGCTGGAAATATATTTCAAACTTTTAGGGTCGCCGCAAGGGGGCGTAACGGTTCTATAAAAACAGAAAATTGACATATTTTCAAAATTTTTCCCGCTGAACTACCAAAAATAAATATGGAGCAGATTTGGTACGATATTCTTTACAAAATTGATCCCCTGACACTTCTCTCCAAATTGTCAAATAATACAGGTACCGGCCGTCAAACTTTATGCTACTAAATTGCCCATAACTTCGGAATCCCTCTACCGATTTGACTGTTTTTGGCTTGTTTGGAAGAAGAAAATCTGCCTTTTCTTTTAAAAATGCTTTGGTTCAACTTAATTCGCTTTAGACGACCACACATCATAAATTATAAAAGTCAAAACTGTTTTTGAAGTTTTTTCGAAATTTTCAAATGCAAACCCACTAAACAGATGCCTCTTACGTGTCATTGGAAAAATTCCGCAACACTTGCATATGGATAATTAATCTGAATCTTTCGAAATGGAAGATTTATGGAGACCTCAGAAATAACTCGAGAAATACTTTTGAAACAGCCCCTCTAAACTTGAAAGTGTCAAAAAGATAGGAGTGCCTTGCCAACGACTTGACGATGCGGTAGGCATTTTGAGCATTTGCACTGTTTTTTTTGTTATTTTTTGTGTTAATTTCATTTTTAAAAAATATTTTTGGAATAAGATTTTCACTGGTCGATCGTATTATTTGTGACTTTTGACGCACTGGATTTTACTTGAAAGCTGCTCGTAGAAAAAAAAACGAAAAAAAGTTGTTATTCTCACTTATAGGTTTTTCTTTTTAACATTAACTCAAGGACACACGTTTTCTAACGTAAATCAGAACGAATCTGGAGTCTTTCTTTTTGACATATTCGAATTCACAGGGGCAGTTTCAATGGTATTTTTCGAAGGATTCCTGATGAAGTGTTCTAACTTTTTTATTTCAAGAGATAAAGAGAAATTTACTTTGTGGAGGTTGTAGGAAATGATCCAAATGACACGATACATGCATCTATTTAGTGAGTTTGCATTTGAAAATTTCGAAAAAACCTCGAAAATAGTTTTGACATTGACAATTTATGTTATGTGGTCGGATGAGGCGGATAAAATTGATCCACGCAATCGTACCAGAAAGATCGGACTTTTCTCCTCAAAACGAGCCAACGAACAGTCAAATCGGTTAAGGGATTCCAAAGTTATAGGCAATTTAGAAACATCAAGTTTGTCGGCCTGTAGCTGTCTCATTTGACAACTAAGAGAGAAGTGTTGGGGGGAAATTTTGTAGAGAATATCGTCACAAATCGGTTTTCATATTCTTTTTTGGTAGTTTAATGGGGAAGATTTCAAAAATATGTCGATTTTCTGTTTTCACAGTACCGTTATGCCCCCTAGCGGCGGTCCTAGAAACTTGACATATATTTCCAGCATCTTCTCTTGTGCACATCACTACATAGATTTTGTTTCCTGGGTCTGTATGATGAATAGTTTACGAGAACTAGCACCCTGCCCCTGAAAATGAATCACCCTGTACAATATCAGAACTAAATTCAATTATGGCTGAGGCATCAAGTCAGACATATTTCATTTGTCAAAAAACATGTGATATTTAGCTTTTTGTTATGTTGAGGACCATCAAAAAATAAATTATTCCCAGTGGGTACAATTCCACAATAAAACTATACTTTTATGGTGTTGGTCAAAACAAAAAAGCTACCCATAATATAATCACACAACATTTATAAAACCTTTTTATGATAAAATTGTTACACAGTACATGTTTTATAATTATTCCGTAAATGTTTATCAAACTGTCCGATGGAAGCCATAATAAAACAAATCTTGCAAGCTTTTAGCGACACTGTGGTTTGATGAAAATAGTTCTGCGTTAACGTTCTTAGGGCATTTATAAAAAAATTATATATCAGATAATTGGTAGTTGGGGGGTAAACCTAGGACCCCTGCAAAAAAATCCTCTGCAAAGAGAGGTCGCTCTGAGGGCAACACTCCAACTCCAGAAAAAAGCGCCAAGGAAAAGTCACGGTACGGGGACGCCGAAGTAAGACACAGTACATCAACGGGGGAAACCTACAGCGAAAACCTAGCCGAGCTTAGAAGGGCTATCATTTTAGAGAAGTATCCGGAGAAAACTCTTACTGAGGAGCAGTGTAGAGGCCTACAGCAGACTCTACTCCGGGAGGTATTTAAATGCGAACCCGGAACTGTTCCTAAGTTCAAGAACAGCAGCTCAAGAGAAGGGGTGATCTATATCACTTTTGCCAATGAAGCTGCCAAGACTTGGCTGATGCGAGTGGTTTCAGGCTTCAGCCCCCACGAGGGAACCAGTCTTCGGATTGGCCTGGCACACAGAGTGGTGCCAGTTGTGAGGGCTGCCGTGTGAATACCAATAAAATTCGCGAAAGTCAAGGAACCGGCACAAGCTCTCCACCTTCTCAAAACCTAAAACATGGGGCTGAAGACCAAGGACTGGAGACTTGTCAGCCACAGGGCTGACACTCATTGTCGGTTTTGACAGTAGATGTCCGAAGGAGCTTCAAAACCGGAATTTCCGGGCCAACTTTGGGTTAATGCAGCTCACGTTCAGACTTCTCAAGAAGGGTAATCCAAATAAACCTTGAGCACAGTAAGAAAGCATCTGCTTCCCTTTGCCAACATCTGGCAAAGAATACCATAGGCCTGGCAAGAACCCTGGATTACGAAGGGAGAAATAGCTGTTCTAGGAAACACTGGTGGTAAGATCTTTTGCGATGAGCAACCAACAGGCAACGTGAGAGCTTGCATATACGTGAGAAACGGAGTGCAGGCTCTAAATATTAAAGAACGAAATAGCCATAATCCACTCTTATCATCAAAGTTGTCCGCTAATCCGGCGTGCTACATGTAAGGACACAACCTGGTGGAACAAGAAACTTGACAATATGAAGGAGGAAACACGTAGACTTTTCAATGTGGCCAAGAAAACCGGTGGACAAAATACAATAAAGAAGTAAGGGAAGCTGAGAGGAAGTTCTGCGCTGAGGTCGAAAGAACCTCGGAAGGTGCACGCCTTCAGAGAATCTTAGCCAAAGGTCCCCTTCCACCAATGGGGACACCAAAGAACCCCAATGGTGAATACACGAAAACTGGCGAAGAAACCATTGAGACTCAGGGCACACTCCCCAGACTCGACTATAATCAACTCGCAACAGGGAACCAACTCCCTATCTCCTGAGATCCTTCTGATGAGAGGATCAAGGGATGATTGGGTCACAGCCCGACAAATTGTGACACTTTATAGAATTGAATGAGCTATAAACTTATGGAGATGATAAAACAGAGGGATATTCTATACAGTGTGGCTCTAAAAGGTACCCCCCCCCTCTTATTTTTTTAATTGTGTGCACCAAAAATTTTGAAACTTGGCATACTTGAATCTTGGTCGAAATACTACTTTTTGATGTTACTGACGTACTTTTAGTATTCAAGATGGCGGCTGGGCGCTATTTTGAAACATTTTTTTTGATGGAAAGAAGGGTCGTGTGATACATCATCCAAAAGGTCTTATCGAGTAGATAATTTTGTAAAAATTTCATACGATCAAACGCATCCGTTTGGATATGACAGCCTGCCAAACTTTTAGTTTTCATAAATGTCGTTTACATTAAGTTTCAATTTTTTAACGAGCTGACACATCAGATTCTGGAAAATTTATGGTGAACCTGAGCAAAACAGTACAGGTTAACAAATAGGAATGCTGATACAAAGCGGATAAAGAATTTCAAGATGATAAAAAAAGGGTTGTAATAAACTGAACAGTATTTAATTCATTATGTACAGTATAATATCACAAGCAGTCAGTATAATATTGTAGAAGACTGAGTATTTCTGTTAAAAATGATAAGTAAAAATGGAATTTTTGAGCAGTAAAAATACTATTTGGCCGGTATTTCTATGTTCACTATTGTGATTGTAATGGTCAGTAAAAATTTATGAAATGTCAGTATGACTTATCTGGTAATAATTCCACAAATGTACAGTAAAAAATAATAAATGGCCAGTATGCAATAGTCAGTAATAATTTTAACTAACTCAAACTAACCCAAACTTGATACACATAATACCAATACAGAACACGTCAATTGAAATATATAATAATAATTGTAATGTTAACCTAGTGCTAACCAACATATATATATTTTTCATCAATTTCTATTACCAACACGAACTAACCCTAACTAACCCAAACTAAATCCGCCTCTCAAAGGAACCTATCTGACTACTTCATCATGACATAAAGGCAGAGTGTTTTCTCTTTACTAAGTTGTGTTTCGTTCCGTTGTAAAAATGTTTGTATTTATACGAAATAAAATATATGACCAACCATTCATTATTTTACTGTCGCTTTATTAATTTTATGGACTGTCCATTATTTTCACCAGGCATTTACTAATTTATTTGATCGTTTTTTTATGATACTGACTCTTGATTATTTATATCTACCATTTATTATTTTTACTGACCACTTCTTTATGTTACTGACCCTTCATTATTTTTACTGACCATTTCTTTATATTACTAACCGTTAATTATTTCAACCGACCATTTATTATTATACTGACCATTCATTATTTTTACTGACCACTTCTTTATGTTACTGACCCTTCATCATTTCAACCGACCATTTATTATCATACTGACCAAGGGAAATAAAATAATGGCAAAGAGTACTGTCCATAAAATTGAAATACTGACCATTTAATTTGTTGCCATAAAAAAAATTGGAAAGCATTTATTAGCATTATAATAATTAAATCTAAATCAAGATGGAGATACAGTCTCCACACTACCTCGCCACAGCATCAAAGTTTAACCAAATGTGAAAATCTTGAAACGATATGAGCCAGTTGTTTGATTATTGTGTTAATTAGGAAGTGTTACAAAAATGCCTCATTCGCGTCCCCTCGCAGAAAAAATTGAAGCAATCTCTATTTATGGCGGAAATCGTAATTTTCATGGGATGGAAAGAATCTTCAATGAGCGCTTCCCGGACCGTCCGATATGCAGGAAATATCTTCGCAAATTAGTGCGGAAATTTAACAAGACTGGTAGTGTTCAGAGCTTGAAGAATCAAGGGCGACCATCTATTTCGGAAGATAAACAAATTGCAATCATTGGTGAGATGGTGGTAAATCCTGAACAGTCGACTTCTCAGGTTGCAGACATCTGTGATACTTCGTGTGCTTCTGTAAAACGATTGCTGAAAAAACAGAGATTTTATCCTTATAAATTTCAAATGGCTGGTGCACCATTTGAAATTGACTGAAGATGATCCTGACAGACGTGTGGAATTTTGCGAAATTATGAACGATAGAATAGGCCGAGTACCGAGATACGTTCAAAATATTTGTTTTAGTGACGAGTGTACTTTCTTTTTGCATGGCCGTGTATACAGGCAAGATGTTCGTTATTGGAGTGACGTAAATCCGCATGTTTTTAGGAAAACCCACACGAAATATTTCGAAAAGGTTGCGCCCAGTCGCCATCTTGAATACCAAAAGTACGTCAGTAACATCAAAAAGTAGTATTTCGACAGCAATTGTGGTATGCCAGGTTTCAAAATTTTTGGTGCACACATTAAAAAAAGGGCACTGTATAAACAATACAAACGATCAAAATCTGAAGAAGATTTGAATGTGTACAGACATTTTCGGAATAATACAGTGAAACTAATAACACAACAAAAGCAGATATATTACAGGAACAAATTTCAACACAATAAAAATAACAGCAAAAAACCATGGGAAACGTTCAATGGATACACTACAAGACAGAAAAGAGCTTCTCACCGGCAATCATCCTGTTCACTAAATGATAACAACATAGAGGAGACCAGCCCAAAAGCGGTCAGCAACATATTCAACAGATATCACGCCGAGATACGTAAAAAAATGGCAGATTTTCTAGCCACTTCCGATTATCATTTTCAAAATTCTTTTTTGCGCAGTAGAAATAAAATGTTGAAAAAAAAGGTCATTGATAAAATTTTGTAACAAAATGTGCTCAAAATTTCGAATGGGAAAGATATTTGAACAGGTTAGATAAATGATAACTTGACTTTTTGAAAACTGAATGTCGAGCAAAATTATCAAAACCGTTTCGATAAATCACATTGAACATCACTCCAAAGTCGATTAGAATTTAATTCAGCATCCCCGACATAATAATGTTCAAGAAAACCTGACAAAATAACTAAAAAGTGCTTCACTTATGATCAAAATTCTTTGGCACACCCTGTATACTGAAAATATTGCTGAGTATCCAATAAGTCATCAGAAAGACAGCTTAACAATAGATCTATGCCATAACCTTGTCAGTTGTAAACTTAGAATTAGCTGAAAAGCCATTCAAAGCCCTACGTGTCATAATTTTGAAAAAAAGTCGATATTTCAAAAACGAAAGAAGATATCAAGAAAATTTCAAAAATATCCCGAGGTATGGACGTAACAAACACTTGGGCATATCTAAAAAAAGCTCAAAAAAATCTCTGTGGAAATGGGGGGACAGTAAAGAAAATGAAAATTTACAGTACTTTTTTTACCACCCTGTAAAAAAGATGTTTTTGAGAAAATTAATTTTTTGAACCATCCGCATAAAGCGCAAAGAAATGCTCTACATCGTGGTGCAAACCGCATATTTTTTCATCGATTCGTTAAAAAAGTATGAGTGTCCAAACATAGGCAAAAATTTCGGGTGTACCGTTCGTTTTGTTGAGTAGTTTATTCTATCACAATACAGGCCAAATAAAAAAAAAACAAAGAATTATATTATATAATAATTTATATATTTGTGGCGTTTGAAAATGTTTCCCTATATATCCCATATATTATACAGAGAAATTTCTTTGGAAGTAAAATATCAACCCTCAGATTGCAGACCGACTTTCTTTCATTCTGGTATTGGATGTACTGCTGGTTCGAAAAAAAAACTGGTATTACTCATAGAAATGTTTTATAAAATTGAGCACTGTAATATTTGTTTTGACAAAACAAAAAAATATGATGTCATATTTTTATCAGGTTGATCATTTTGAATAAGTTTTTTCAAATGGCTGCTCACATATTATGACTACAGAAACTCAAGCGAAAATATTAAATTGATCGAAGTAATACCAGTTTTTTTCGAACCAGCAGTGCAGGGTGATTCATTTTCAGCCACATGGTGCCAGTTCTCGTAAACTATTTATCATAGACACCCAGGGAAAAAATCTGTATAGTAATGTGCCCAAGAGAAAATGCTGGAAATATATTTCAAACTTTTAGGGTCGCCGCAAGGGGGCGTAACGGTTCTATAAAAACAGAAAATTGACATATTTTCAAAATTTTTCCCGCTGAACTACCAAAAATAAATATGGAGCAGATTTGGTACGATATTCTTTACAAAATTGATCCCCTGACACTTCTCTCCAAATTGTCAAATAATACAGGTACCGGCCGTCAAACTTTATGCTACTAAATTGCCCATAACTTCGGAATCCCTCTACCGATTTGACTGTTTTTGGCTTGTTTGGAAGAAGAAAATCTGCCTTTTCTTTTAAAAATGCTTTGGTTCAACTTAATTCGCTTTAGACGACCACACATCATAAATTATAAAAGTCAAAACTGTTTTTGAAGTTTTTTCGAAATTTTCAAATGCAAACCCACTAAACAGATGCCTCTTACGTGTCATTGGAAAAATTCCGCAACACTTGCATATGGATAATTAATCTGAATCTTTCGAAATGGAAGATTTATGGAGACCTCAGAAATAACTCGAGAAATACTTTTGAAACAGCCCCTCTAAACTTGAAAGTGTCAAAAAGATAGGAGTGCCTTGCCAACGACTTGACGATGCGGTAGGCATTTTGAGCATTTGCACTGTTTTTTTTGTTATTTTTTGTGTTAATTTCATTTTTAAAAAATATTTTTGGAATAAGATTTTCACTGGTCGATCGTATTATTTGTGACTTTTGACGCACTGGATTTTACTTGAAAGCTGCTCGTAGAAAAAAAAACGAAAAAAAGTTGTTATTCTCACTTATAGGTTTTTCTTTTTAACATTAACTCAAGGACACACGTTTTCTAACGTAAATCAGAACGAATCTGGAGTCTTTCTTTTTGACATATTCGAATTCACAGGGGCAGTTTCAATGGTATTTTTCGAAGGATTCCTGATGAAGTGTTCTAACTTTTTTATTTCAAGAGATAAAGAGAAATTTACTTTGTGGAGGTTGTAGGAAATGATCCAAATGACACGATACATGCATCTATTTAGTGAGTTTGCATTTGAAAATTTCGAAAAAACCTCGAAAATAGTTTTGACATTGACAATTTATGTTATGTGGTCGGATGAGGCGGATAAAATTGATCCACGCAATCGTACCAGAAAGATCGGACTTTTCTCCTCAAAACGAGCCAACGAACAGTCAAATCGGTTAAGGGATTCCAAAGTTATAGGCAATTTAGAAACATCAAGTTTGTCGGCCTGTAGCTGTCTCATTTGACAACTAAGAGAGAAGTGTTGGGGGGAAATTTTGTAGAGAATATCGTCACAAATCGGTTTTCATATTCTTTTTTGGTAGTTTAATGGGGAAGATTTCGAAAATATGTCGATTTTCTGTTTTCACAGTACCGTTATGCCCCCTAGCGGCGGTCCTAGAAACTTGACATATATTTCCAGCATCTTCTCTTGTGCACATCACTACATAGATTTTGTTTCCTGGGTCTGTATGATGAATAGTTTACGAGAACTAGCACCCTGCCCCTGAAAATGAATCACCCTGTACAATATCAGAACTAAATTCAATTATGGCTGAGGCATCAAGTCAGACATATTTCATTTGTCAAAAAACATGTGATATTTAGCTTTTTGTTATGTTGAGGACCATCAAAAAATAAATTATTCCCAGTGGGTACAATTCCACAATAAAACTATACTTTTATGGTGTTGGTCAAAACAAAAAAGCTACCCATAATATAATCACACAACATTTATAAAACCTTTTTATGATAAAATTGTTACACAGTACATGTTTTATAATTATTCCGTAAATGTTTATCAAACTGTCCGATGGAAGCCATAATAAAACAAATCAAGCAATCAAATTGCTGCACAAAAATGCACCCTTTTTGTGTTTATAAGCTTTGTATAAACGTTTTTAGCGACACTGTGGTTTGATGAAAATAGTTCTGCGTTAACGTTCTTAGGGCATTTATAAAAAAATTATAAATCAGATAATTGGTAGTTGGGGGGTAAACCTAGGACCCCTGCAAAAAAATCCTCTGCAAAGAGAGGTCGCTCTGAGGGCAACACTCCAACTCCAGAAAAAAGCGCCAAGAAAAAGTCACGGTACGGGGACGCCGAAGTAAGACACAGTACATCAACGGGGGAAACCTACAGCGAAAACCTAGCCGAGCTTAGAAGGGCTATCATTTTAGAGAAGTATCCGGAGAGAACTCTTACTGAGGAGCAGTGTAGAGGCCTACAGCAGACTCTACTCCGTTAGGTATTTAAATGCGAACCCGGAACTGTTCCTAAGTTCAAGAACAGCAGCTCAAGAGAAGGGGTGATCTATATCACTTTTGCCAATGAAGCTGCCAAGACTTGGCTGGTGCGAGTGGTTTCAGGCTTCAGCCCCCACGAGGGAACCAGTCTTCGGATTGGCCTGGCACACAGAGTGGTGCCAGTTGTGAGGGCTGCCGTGTGAATACCAATAAAATTCGCGAAAGTCAAGGAACCGGCACAAGCTCTCCACCTTCTCAAAACCCAAAACATGGGGCTGAAGACCGAGGACTGGAGACTTGTCAGCCACAGGGCTGACACTCATTGTCGGTTTTGACAGTAGATCTCCGAAGGAGCTTCAAAACCGGAATTTCCGGGCCAACTTTGGGTTGATGCAGCTCACGTTCAGACTTCTCAAGAAGGGTAATTCAAATAAACCTTGAGCACAGTAAGAAAGCATCTGCTTCCCTTTGCCAACATCTGGCAAAGAATACCATAGGCCTGGCAAGAACCCTGGATTACGAAGGGAGAAATAGCTGTTCTAGGAAACACTGGTGGTAAGATCTTTTGCGATGAGCAACCAACAGGCAACGTGAGAGCTTGCATATACGTGAGAAACGGAGTGCAGGCTCTAAATATTAAAGAACGAAATAGCCATAATCCACTCTTATCATCAAAGTTGTCCGCAAATCCGGCGTGCTACATGTAAGGACACAACCTGGTGGAACAAGAAACTTGACAAGATGAAGGAGGAAACACGTAGACTTTTCAATGTGGCCAAGAAAACCGGTGGACAAAATACAATGAAGAAGTAAGGGAAGCTGAGAGGAAGTTCTGCGCTGAGGTCGAAAGAACCTCGGAAGGTGCACGCCTTCAGAGAATCTTAGCCAAAGATCCCCTTCCACCAATGGGGACACCAAAGAACCTCAATGGTGAATACACGAAAACTGGCGAAGAAACCATTGAGACTCAGGGCACACTCCCCAGACTCGACTATAATCAACTCGCAACAGGGAACCAGCTCCCTATCTCTTGAGATCCTTCTGATGAGAGGATCAAGGGATGATTGGGTCACAGCCCGACAAATTGTGACACTTTATAGAATTGAATGAGCTATAAACTTATGGAGATGATAAAACAGAGGGATATTCTATACAGTGTGGCTCTAAAAGGTACCCCCCCCTCTATTTTTTTAATGTGTGCACCAAAAATTTTGAAACTTGGCATACTTGAATTTTGGTCAAAATACTACTTTTTGATGATACTGACGTACTTTTAGTATTCAAGATGGCGGCTGGGCGCTATTTTGAAACATTTTTTTTAATGGAAAGAATTGTCGTGTGATACTTCATTCAAAAGGTCTTATCGAGTAGATAATTGTGTAAAAATTTCATAGGATCAAACGCATCCGTTTGGATATGACAGCCTGCCAAACTTTTAGTTTTCAAAAATGTCGTTTACATTAAGTTTCAATTTTTTAACGAGCTGACAAATCAGATTCTGGAAAAATTATGGTGAACCTGAGCAAAACAGTACAGGTTAATAAATAGGAATGCTGATACAAAGCGGATAAAGAATTTCAAGATGATAAAAAAAATTGGAAAGCATTTATCAGCATTATAATAATTAAATCTAAATCAAGATGGAGATACAGTCTCCACACTACCTCGCCACAGCACTAAAGTTTAACCAAATGTGAAAATCTTGAAACGATATGAGCCAGTTGTTTGATTATTGTGTTAATTAGGAAGTGTTACAAAAATGCCTTATTCGCGTCCCCTCGCAGAAAAAATTGAAGCAATCTCTATTTATGGCGGAAATCGTAACTTTCATGGGATGGAAAGAATCTTCAATGAGCGCTTCTCGGACCGTCCGATATGCAGGAAATATCTTCGCAAATTAGTGCGGAAATTTAACAAGACTGGTAGTGTTCAGAGCTTGAAGAATCAAGGGCAACCATCTATTTCGGAAGATAAACAAATTGCAATCATTGGTGAGATGGTGGTAAATCCCGAAACGTCGACTTCTCAGGTTGCAGACATCTGTGATACTTCGTGTGCTTCTGTAAAACGATTGCTGAAAAAACAGAAATTTTATCCTTATAAATTTCAAATGGCTGGTGCACCATTTGAAATTGACTGAAGATGATCCTGACAGACGTGTGGAATTTTGCGAAATCATGAACGATAGAATAGGCCGAGAACCGAGATACGTTCAAAATATTTGTTTTAGTGACGAGTGTACTTTCTTTTTGCATGGCCGTGTATACAGGCAAGATGTTCGTTATTGGAGTGACGTGAATCCGCATGTTTTTAAGAAAACCCACACGAAATATCTCGAAAAGGTTAACGTATGGGCTGGCATATTGGGGAACCATATTGTTGGTCCTGTTTTCATTCATGATAATTTGACAGGGGACCTGTATTAAAACTTGTTAGAAAATACAATAGAGCCTTTGATTGTACAAATACTTCAGAATAATCCCAACGAATTTGGCATGGCACCAATTTTTCAACAGGATGGTGCGCCTCCTCATTTCAGCAGAAATGTAAAGCAGTATTTGGACATAACTTACCCCAATCGTTGGATTGGTCGTCGGGGTCCTACCGGATGGCCTGCCATGTCGCCCGATTTAACGCCATTGGACTTTTTCGATGGGGATATTCAAAACAGAAAGTATATGGCCAGACTCTCTTTTAGAATTACAGCAAAGAACCACTCACTGCTTTTGTCAAAATATTAATGTCGATACTTTCAAAAAAGTCCGTCAGGAGCTCTCAGACAGATTATTTCATTGTTTGGGGGTCTACGGAGGACATTTTCAACATTTTTTACAATAAAAATTGAAGTATGCTTTCTTTGTTCTTATTTCACGGATTTCTTTATCTTGTTAGTTTCACAGTCTGTCATATCCGCACGGATGCGTTAAATCCTATGAAATTTTCACACAATAATCTACTCGATAAGACCTTTCGAATGATGTGTCACACGACCCTCCTTTCTATTAAATAAATGTTTCAAAATGGCGCCCAGTCGCCATCTTGAATACCAAAAGTACGTCAGTAACATCAAAAAGTAGTATTTCGACAGCAATTGTGGTATGCCAGGTTTCAAAATTTTTGGTGCACACATTAAAAAAAGGGGGGGGGACCGCACTGTATAAACAATACAAACGATCAAAATCTGAAGAAGATTTGAATGTGTACAGACATTTTCGGAATAATACAGTGAAACAAATAACACAACAAAAGCAGATATATTACAGGAACAAATTTCAACACAATAAAAATAACAGCAAAAAACCATGGGAAACGTTCAATGAATACACTACAAGACAGAAAAGAGCTTCTCACCGGCAATCATCCTGTTCACTAAATGATAACAACATAGAGGAGACCAGCCCAAAAGCGGTCAGCAACATATTCAACAGATATCACGCCGAGATACGTCAAAAAATGGCAGATTTGATTGAAGAAAATTTAAAAACTGATACAAACTTCAACGATATCTTATCAAAGACTGCCAACAGATCGTCAATATTTTTGAAACCAATCACAGAAATTGAGGCTATAGGCTATATAAACTTATTAAAGCAATGTTCTGCACCAGGCGCAGATGGCATAACGAGTGTACTCATAAAAAATATAACTCCCATCATGACCAAACCTCTAACATATATTTTCAACTTATTAATAACTGTCATATGAATGACATGTGAAATTACCTGTGAATAAAAAATGTCAGTTAGACTGTATATTTGTCATACAATCCAATAATTTGTAACTCAAATAAAAGCATTGTTCAACAAAGATAATCAACAATATTATATGGTGGCAGCGAAAGAGAAAGAACCTTGCCAACAATAATGGATAGACGTCTTGGAGCAGCTATTTCTTTGATGGAATTTGATGGAAATGTTTCAGCAAATTGGAAGATCTGATTTCAAAAATTGGAGATTTATTTGAGAGCAAATGAACTAATTAACAAAGATGATGAAACAAAAATTGCAATTCTTCTCAACTTTATCGGAGACGAAGGCCTTCGAATCTTCAATACACTTGAATTCGATACACCGGAAGACAAGAAAAAGTTCAAGGTAGTAGTGGATAAATTCGCGGTATATTGCAATCCAATTAAAAATTTGGTTTTGTTACATTTCAAATTTTTCACTAGGTCACAAAAGCCATCACAACCTTTTGATGATTTTTTAACCGATCTTAAAACATTGTTATCAGAAAATCTTGAAACTGTTTCCTCAGTCTGACCATGACCAATCCATATACGTTTCGTCCTACTAGGACTCATCAGTATGGCTATGGGTCTAAGTCAGACTGAAGAGAACAGTTCCAAGTGGGCTAGTGTCGAGCTGACAAGTAAATGAAATGTTAACTGTTGTAGTACATAGCGCCATCTATCGGCAGGATTTGTCAATCGTAGGATGGAAATTCCCATCAATCTAGTGAAAGACTACTACCATTGGTCACCATATCGTCTACAACAAGTTCGTGGATAATCCTCCCGGTGAAAAAGGAAAATCTTGAAACTGTTTCCTCAGTCTGACCATGACCAATCCATATACGTTTCGTCCTACTAGGACTCATCAGTATGGCTATGGGTCTAAGTCAGACTGAAGAGAACAGTTCCAAGTGGGTTAGTGTCGAGCTGACAAGTAAATGAAATGTTAACTGTTGTAGTACATAGCGCCATCTATCGGCAGGATTTGTCAATCGTAGGATGGAAATTCCCATCAATCTAGTGAAAGACTACTACCATTGGTGACAGAAGTGTTGAATCAAGTTTCAATACGCAGAAAATTATAAATAAAAATGAAGGTCCAGTGAATGCCATTTCTAGAAATGTTTCTTATAACAGGGCGCATACAAATGCCCAAAATACAGCTAATTCCGATTCTCAAAGAAGAAACAGAAGCTCCTATACAAGAAGAAGAAAATGGTAGAACATTGAGGAGAAGTTGCAGACCCAGAAGACCTGTCTGCCGTTTGTCTTTGTGAAAAAAAAAAGAGGAACGTGTCATATAATGACATGTGGAATTACCTGTGAATAAAAAATGTCAGTTAGACTGTATATTTGTCATACAATCCAATAATTTGTAACTCAAATAAAAGCATTGTTTAACAAATATATTCAACAATATTATATAACCACGGGTACATTCCCCAGTCAATTTAAAACAACTATGATAACACCCATTTACAAAAAGGGGGACAGCAACCAGATAGAAAACTATAGACTTATCAGTTTAACATATACGATCGCAAAAATTTTTGAAAAAGCCCTAAAATATCGAATCATCAACTTCATAGAGAAACATAACTTTGTGTCAAATTTTCAATCTGGATTAAAAAAAAATCGTCCACTAACGATGCTAGTAGTCTGACAATATCTAAAATAACAAAGCATCTAGACAATGGAAAGCCCAGCGCCGCAGTTTTTATTGACTTGGCGAAAGCCTTTGATACTGTCTCACATCGAATATGATTGGCAAAGCTTGAAAACTGTGGTATAAGAGGCACGGCACTAACGCTGATGCGGAGCTACCTAGACGATAGGGAACAGACAGTGAAAATAAAAGACTCTTGTAGCGAGAGTCGTATGGTTAAATATGGTATACCGCATGGCACTGTACTAGGACCCATATTATTTATAATTTATATCAACGATATTTTAAATCTAGATCTTTTTGGCAAAGTGATTTCCTTCGTAGATGACACTGTATTGGTAGCTCATGACGACACGTGGCAAGAAGTCGAACCAAAATATCTTCCGATTTATCTTAACTCATAGAATGGCTTGACGCTCACCTGTTAACAATAAATCTAAAGAAAACGAAGTACTTACCATTCGCTATTGAAAAACGCAATCTGCCAACAAGTCATACTATTTCTATTCATTGAACTTTCAGAAAAGATGATACCTGGAGAATAGAATCGACAAATCGAGTGACTTATCTAGGGATAATAATCGACAGTCAACTGAAGTGGAACTTTCTAACCCATATTAGCCCGAATTAATTTTTTTTTTGCAACGACTGTTTTTTCTTGAAATATATGATTATAGGCTTGTAAAATAATGATATTTTTGATTCTTTCACAAAAATATCTTCCAGGTTTGTGGAAATATGGTGTTACCATATGGTAACGCTAGGCATTAAATAAGGTCACGCAGGAATTTTAAAAAATAAGGTTTATCATTCACCAAATAGTTATAAAAGTAAACAATGTTCTCTGCTCATTACAAAAATAACTTATATACTACATACTACAGTTTTATCAACGTGAATTCCACTACGGAGTGTGAAAAATCAAATTGCAATCAACGCAAAGACCAACGTCACACTTGTTACACATTGTACGTCCACTAGACGAACACCCTTCTCCTGCACAGCGTCGTCTTTTGTTATTCGGAATTCGTATGAGGAGATGTCCTTTTCCATCATACCTGAGATCATCGCCTAACCTATTCAACGTTAGGCTGGTTTTGGATAGTGCTGGACGACCTGGACCTTTGGAAGGTGTTCCGTATCGCTGAATATATGATGTTACAATTTCGCGCCTAAACTCAAGTTGACGTAAATGTCCTCCAGATTTCTTATGAATTATCCAGGCATTCTCAATTGATACGTCAATAAGCCAGCTAAATACACACCACCACCACTTCTTGCTCCTCATCGAAATCCTATATCGAGAAATATTTTGATCCATAAGATCTGTGCCTCCCATGCCATTGTTATACTTACGAATAAGGTTGGGGCTATTGACTTGTGTGTATTTTTTTTCTACTCTGGAGTATCTCTTTACTTGGCTAATGGGAGCTACTCCACTGGAGGTTGATGCCATGGTGACAGCGGGTGGTTCAATGTACACAGATTCGGCATTGAGATCCTCTTCATAAATCATCTTCAGAGCATCCTCTAATGTAAAACCACGTCTGTAATGAAAAAATAACAATATAAGTAACTCACGATATCAAAAAAAAAATACTACATTGATTGACCATCGTTTGAGAAGTTTCCAGAACAAAAGTAATTTTTGTAATTGTTATTCAAGAGCCATTATAAATAGATAGTGTAAAGGCCTAGCGTTACCGTATGGTAACACACAAGAATACTCTTATATAACTTTGATATCTAAATGATAACTATTTTCAATACTTCATAGCTATATAAGTTCATATATCAGGAATATAATATAACAACTTCAGTAACACACAATAACAATAATAACATGATTTAGTACTTACACGAATCTAGGCTCCATGTTTTTACATAATTCTCAAGCGACCACTTTTTAAAGCACCAAAACTCTGACATACATTAGAATAGATGAGCGAGACAACACAGGTTGTTGTTTTAGATATCTGTCAAAGGAAAACTGGTGCCATCTATCGATTTTAACGCTACACACGAACTATAGAAACCTTTACATACATGCATGAAAGCGTTACCATATGGTAACGCAAGGCTAATATGGGTTTCTAATTGAGTTACTGACAAAACGCCTCAGATCTTTCACATTCGTGTTCAAACAACTAAGCAAAGTAATGGACTTAAATAGTCTGAAAGGTATTTACTTCTCATTGGTTCAATCCATTTCAACATAATGAAATCATTGGATGGGGTGCAGCATGTAAAGCGACTATGAAGCCGATGCAAATTGTACAGAAAAAGGATTATTAAAATTATGTTTGGCTTAAATTAACGCTTTCCGTCAGACTAATTATTCCAATACACTTGTATTTTGAATACAAGAAACATATACCACAGAACATCGTTGATACGAGCTGTCAAAATGTACCCCCTGAAACGCACTATAAACCCGGCATACGAAACCAGAAGCACGAAGAATGACAACTTGACGTTACCATTTTTCCAAAAAACTTTTATGCAAAGAAATCATATCTACGTTGGAACGAAGCTTTACAATTCACTTCCCATGCAACTAAAAAATAGAAAACATCAAATAAACTTTAAAAAGAAACTCACTTCGTGGCTGATTTCAGAAAGCCCCAGTCTTTGAAGTTTTGTCTGTAGGGTACATTCCTGAAGTCCCTGCGGTGGTAGGCTAGATTCCATGTATATACACTAATCTACATTTGATGATAAACCTGCTTGCCAGGCCACAATAATCTAGTATTGTTGATGATTGTTTCTTTTTTATTTTTTATTTTTAATTTTTGCCGTTGTTTCATTATAACCCAATTCCTAAGGCTAGCATATAATGTTATATTATATTATACTACACCTATTATTTTTGTATTAAAAGTAATTATGGATCTGAACTTACTGAAAATCTGACAAGCAATCGTCCAGTTAGGCAACTGCTTTGGAAAATTGTAATGTCTCTAAATGTTTTATTCGCCAAAAATCAGGAAAAAAAAATAAAAAGAATGCATTGAGTGAGAGAGGCTGTATATTTATTTCTATCTAGATATGTATTTCGATATTATTATTTGTTAATTTGTAATGCAGAAATAAATGTACTTTTGAGTGATTGATTGATTGATTGAAACTCATTCGAACCATGATACTAAAACAAAAATTTAGTATCATGCATTCGAACCATACAAAGCACCTGGATGTGATGGGATAATACCGGCTCACCTGCAGCAGGGCAAAGCCCAACTCATATCGATGCTTTGTCAACTATTCAGGTCAAGCCTGGCAACGGGACACATACCCATGAACTAGAAACTTTCACAAGTGATCTTCATACCGAAACTCGGTAAAGAAAGCTCTCAGCCCAAGGCATTCAGACCAATAGAACTCTCGTCGTTTCTTCTCAAAACGATGGAGAAAGTGATTGAAAGACACATTCGGGAAACCTCCCTAATAGAGAGGCCACTACATAAAAACCAAAACGCCTATCAACCTGGTAAATCATGTGAAACTGCTCTGCATGAACTTGTTCATAAAATAGAGCAACCACTGAACAACCAAGAAATTGCCTAGCTGCATTCGTTGATATAGAAGGAGCATTTGATCATATCTCCTTCAATTCAATGACTAACGCAAGTAATCGGCGTGAAATTAAAGACACAGTTTGTAGGATAAAAAACATGCATGCTGAAAGGTAGTAGAATTCAATCAACCATGCTTGACAAAACTGTGACTATAGAGGTAGCCAAAGGCTGCCCCCAGGGTGGAGTCTTATCCCCTCTTTTCTGGAACCTAGCCGCAGATGAACAACTGATGGAGTTAAACAGCAAGGGATTCTATGCCCAAGGTTATGTCCATGACGTAGCAATACTTATCATTGGCAAACACACCAAGACAATTTCAGAACTGATGCAGACAGCTCTGACTATCGTAGAAGGTTGGTGAAGGAAGGTGAACCTGAAGGTCAATCCTGAGATAACCTTCCTGGTCAGCTTCACGAGAAAGAGGAATATAGCGGAAATATTCAAATCCATATTCTTTGGACAAGAACTGCGGGTGGCAAGAGAAGTCAAATACCTAGGCATCATCCTGGATTACAAGCTCACTTGGAATTCACACCTACAGAAAATAGTCAATCGAGGCAAGGCCACAATAATGGCAACAAAAAGAGCGATAGGAAAAAACTGGGACATGAATCCGCGCATGGTACATTAGCTCTACTGTACCGTGGTAGGACCCACTCCTCTTGCTTACAGCTCTGTTGTCTGGTGGCCAAAAATCGAGCAGCGACAGGCAGCCACGGAACTTATATCTTTATTAAAATGGAAGCAAGAATGGGAGCTTATAGACTTAGCAACATCGGGATCTGGAGCTACTAAAACTCCCAAGGACACACTAAGATAACCAGCACAATCACGAACCACTTAGTAACAATGAGGAGTGATATCATACTGAAAAATATTAACTTTAGCACGTCGCACAAGACCAAGCTAATATGGGAAAAGGAAACGGTAAAACAACTCCGGATGGCAAATGAGGCAATATGGTACACAGACGGCTCCAAAACATGCCGGGAGACTGGTGCCGGAATCGTAGGTGAAAACCCAAAGTGGCAAACATATGCACCACTCGGGATGCACGCTACAGTTTTCCAGGCTGAAGTACACGCAACAAATGTATGCGTGCAAGAGAATCTCAGGAGAGGCTACAGAGAAAGGAAAATCCTAATTCTCAGTGACAGCCAAGCTGCAATCAAAATCATCTCCTTTCGGGAAATCAAATCTTAACAAGCCATGGACTGTCAGCAAACCCTTGTTAGACTGGGACCATCTGATGATGTTACTCTTGGATGGATACCAGGGCACACAGGGAACGAGCGGGTGGACTTACTAGCACGCAAAGCGTCCAGAACCTGCCATTGGTATCACAAAATCCTCTGTAAGAGGCTGGCTGAACTGTTGGTTCAAAAAACAACAGACAGCTGGATGGTGCCAATCACCAGGACTGAAACACAGTAAATTAATGATGGCAGACGAAATCGAACCATCGTTTTCTTGAAGCCTACTGAAACTATCTGTATACAGGTGAGCATCAAGTATTTTGTATCATTTTCGTAGATAGTAGAGTGTTTACCAAAAATCGCTTAATTATTGTGGGACTATCGGAGCTGCAAGATAAAATCAACAGTAGCTTGAAGAGTTTTATATGGTGATTGTTAATCCAAAAGACATCGAAAATCGCTTTTGGCAAAAGAGCCAACAATCGAGTCTTTTGCATGTACGTATAAAATATTTGAAAAATATGGTCACAATGGACAATTTGCACATTTTTAGAAAATATGAAAAATATAAAGATTAGTAAGTACTGATGCCATTGATGTTTAAAAAATCAACCTACGACCTCTAATAATGTAGTAATCACCGATTAAAGAGCGCCAATCAACATCCACTACGTCACAGAATACACTATCTATCTCTGTCTGTCGTATTGACCGAGATGACTCTCTCTCTCTCAGGAAGGTAATATGGCCCCTCCCCGTTCTCGATCATACAGTGAAAATCGCGTTTTATTTTTTATTCATTCAGTATATTTTTGGATATTTTGGGGAAAAAATCGCCGATAACTTTCTAATACTGTCTAGAATACGTATATAAAATCTCAAGTCATTTGAAAATGTATGCAAATTGTCCATTGCTTAACAGTTGGATTCTATTAAAAGGTGTCATACAGGTCAATTCTTTTCAGTTTATGTTTTATTATTTTTTCATTTCTCTCTCATTTTTGACCATATTATACTAAAGGAGAATTTGATTTTTCACTCAAACTGAACTATTAGGCATTTTTTATCTGATTCTTATGATTCTTTTTACTCATTTGATCGTTTTGTTTTTATTCATTTTCACATTTTGATTTTGTTTTTTTTTTCACTTTCTAGATATGGACCGGTTGTTTCCTATCAAGAAACTATTTGAAAATGCCAACTCTCCATTATGTGGGCAAAGAGAACCCATTTTCCGCCAATACGAAACTGGACTCTAAACTCTAAAAATGCAAAAGAAATACGACCTAATGAGCATGACAGCTTGAAGACAAAAATGCCAATAATGTTCTGGAATGTCTTGCAAGCACAACCGTAATGAACCCCCTTTTAAGGATTATGTTCAACAATATAATTTTAGCAGTGTACTTGCTTTTTGCAAAAAGACTCGACTATAAAAACTTTGAAACGCGATTTTGTCTTGCCTAGTTCTTTCGAAGCCTATTATTCGGTATTTGAGTGATTGTTCTCTAGCGGACCATCTATCATATGTAAGATTCAAAGGTTTGTTCTCTATGTAATACCTGAATAAGTCCTTTTCTAAAATACTTTGTTATAGATAACAGTGATTCCTTTAGAAACTAAATCCAGGCAGTCAAAAATATTGAAGATCTTTCTCGTAAAAAGGTGGAATGACGAAGAAATCTTTTGATTCTTGATTTTCTTTGATTCCAAAAATAATAATTTTCATGTGAGACTTTGATAGCATGGATCACTGTTTTGAAATTGCAAGTTCAATCTAATATAATCATAAGACCATCATGTAATCTGAAGAACCAAAATGATGCGACTGGTAAGCGAGAGAGCGAAAAGCATATTGATTAGCTTTTTGTAACAAAATATCAATCCCAACTTTTTGTTGTGTGAACGTGCATGACTTTTTCAAAAGCTACAAAAATATCTGGATCTTATTGTTTCATGAGTGTCTGGTACCATGCCACAGTCTTATTCTGTTATGGACCAAAATGAAACCTGAGAACAAACACATGAAACTACAGTGCTACAAATAGAGCAGTTGAAGTTTTTTCACTTTTTATGTCGTACAGTGTATATACAAAAATATATTTTTGATAAAGCTAACAATGATCCCTTCAACTATTGTATTTACCATTCTTTGATATAGGTAGCAAATGATAATGCCTCTAAGGGGGCTGTCATATAATAAAGAGATCTGATCTATTTTCAGTATTTGAACATCATAAAGAGCAATCAACAACTCTAATTATTGATACTTGATAATGAATGTCTTATGTCCCATTTCCACATATTCATTTTTTATTTCTTTCCCGGTTTTCATTACTTTCTCGATATATTTTATTTATTTGAGAAAGTTGATTTCGAGTATTGGTTCATTATTGAAAAAACCATTTTAAATCTTTGCAACCTATCCAATATCCGGCCTGTTCCATAAAAAAATCCGAAAGTCAGAGCCAAGCCAATCAGCATTTGTTATTACAATTTGCGAAATGTTTTTGACCAATGGGATAAAGGCTGACCAGTTTGTGACTTGCTGGAACATGAACTAGAGAATGATATATTGCATATAAAAAAGAAATTGAACAACTCCAAAAACTGATTTTGAGTGATCCCAGTAAGATCAACTCAATATTTCAAACCTATCATGAAATGTAGACCTTTGAAACCTGCATCCATATTCACATTCGAAAAGTTTCCGTTAAAATACAACAGCTTTTTCTAGGTGTATTTTTTTCGAAAAAAGATGAAATTATTTGTATGTATATTACCTTTAATAGAAAATTTCATGTGTGAAAGCCCCATACTGATTGATTTCTTTTTCAAGCCATCTGTATTAGTTAATAGTCATGTTGTAACAGTATATTATTTTGTATTGTATTTTTTTTTATATTTATTTTTTATATTAATTATATTATATTATTCTTATTGAATTGGTTCAAATAAATAGTTTATATCGCTTCGCAATAAATAAAAACATTATTGTTTAAGGTTTTGCTTTTAATGTTACCCCCAAGACATTATACCAAATACTCATTTTTTCGTAGGTACACATGTTTGTCTTTTTATTTTACTTCCTTGATTTTTTTTCCTAACTGGTCTCGAGTGGATCACATCGGTTTTACATGTGACGAAAAAGTAGTGTATTGGATAGTATAAAACTTGAATAAAAGGAACAAAATAATTTTGGTGTCGTTATGGCGGACGCAATCAAATGCAGCGCCACGCCGCTTCGAATAAGTGTGTCGGCCGGGGAACTGAGATCATAATAATGCTTATTAGCATTGCAGTTTCTGTTCTATTGGGTTTATTGTTTTGTGATTCATACGCGGTTGGAACGAAATTTCTCTAGTGTGCACGACGACGATCGTTCTAAGAACTCTTCTTGGTCGGGTTGGAGCAAACTTGTCAGGATACTGTGAAATTTCTCTTTTTTATTTGAATTACTGTCAACTTTTCCCAATCTGAACGACAGGCTACGGATAAAATTAATGCCTGGTTTATACAACAAATTCATAAGCATTAGCATAACTTTACTCATAAGCACAGTCGTAGATATATGCGTAACTTTGAGGTGGTTTACACAACTTCATAAGCATAAGCATTAAAAATTTGCTTGTCAATCAAAATTCATACTTAATATCAAATTAAAACTGACTTCAGGAAATATTGAAATATTCCCAAAAATGCACAAAACAGTGAACAATCCAGGAACCAAAACAGAACATAAAAAACTATCGAGAAGCCAGGCGCCAAAGAAAATCATGATAATACTTACATGAAGACAGGACATATTTGACTACTAACGTAGATTGTCAGAAATGACGCCTGCGCTGTTCCGATTTTTGTCTAACTTAATACATAAAGATGAAAATTATCAACTTTCATATCCTTATGCTTATCGATATGTTTGTGAAAGTTTGTATAAACGCGTTCATAAGAAACCATACGTTCAACTTTTGTGCTTATGAATAAAGTTATGCTTATGCTTATGAATGTGTTGTATAAACCAGGCATAATATGCGTCTATCCGCTTCAAAAAAAGGTAATCTATTGACATCAATCAAACTTCAAAACCAGCACAGGTAAAAAGTCCAAATATCAAAAACACGTTCAATTACAATAATGAACTTGACATATAGCTCGCCTTGAAACACATAGGCTGTCAACATAAAGTGTAAGCAGAACCAAAGACAATGGACACAATTTGGCAAACGACCTTTTGATCAGTCCTTTTTCAGTTTGTATGAACGCCACTCGCGCAACACAGTCTTTGCCAAGGAATAGGTTAATCACTCTTTCCATCCTCCATTTCATAGGGGGAACATTGCCTTCTTTTATAAGCACTAATGCACCTTCTTTCAAAGAACCATGGTTGATCTTCCCTTTATAACGTTGTGGCGGTTCAGAAACGTATTCCTTTGACAATCCATGCCAGATATGTTGCTTTATTTTTTGTAAATGCTGATAAACTGTCCAACGATTTGAAGGAATGTCTTTCCCTTCACCACAGGGTATTGGACTTATGAGGTGCCCAATAAGAAATTGTGCCGGCGTTAATGGAGTGAGGTCTCATGGGTCACAAAATAAGGGAGAGAGTGGACGTGAGTTCATTATTGCCTCAATTTCGGTTAACAAAGTATAAAATTGTTCAAAAGTCAATGAAACACCGCTGATTATCCACCTTAAATGAGACTTCATACTTTTCACGCTAGCCCCCAAAGGCCTTCAAAATGAGGAGATTGTGGCAAAATAAAATGCCATTCAATATCCTCTTTACAAAATATGGCTGAAGTTAGTTTGTCACAATTCTTCTTAAAAAATGTGCCCCATCTTTTAATTCTAAACAAGCACCCACAAAATTAGTAGGTAGGTACCATTATCAGAAAACACACTTGAAGGTTTTCCTCTGCGTGACGAAAATCTACGCAATGACAAAATGAAAAATGAGCGGTTACCAATTCCAGGTGTACCGCTTTAGTGAGAAAACAAATATAAAAAGCAACGTAACACTTAGAAACTTTGGCTCCTCTGCCTGAAGGATTCTTCATTTGAAATGGACCTGCATAGTCGATTCCAACAATGTCAAAAGGATGCTTTGGATTTGAACGTTGTTCGGGTAAACTACTCATGGTTTAATCAAGGGCAGCTCCTCCATAGGGTCATTTGGTCAATGACCTCCCAAAAATATTACAGTAAATAAATAGTTTTACTTACTTCAGTTATGTCACAATTATTATCAATTTAATTTCAAAATACACCTTACATTATTTTGACTGTCCCCCGTAAAAGTCGTGTTTAAATGTCCATCAGGCACAGTCAGAATTCAGAAATACGGCTTGGGTCTTGGGCCCGTCCAGTAAATAATATTTATCTATGATTTGGGCTGGTTGTCGAAGTTGACCGTGTGGCGATAAAGCTTGGCAAAAAATACACAGGTGGCGAGCGTAGCAGAACGTCAAAGCGAATTGTAAAATTAAACCGTGTCTGGGGTCAACAGCCAGCCTAAAATTTGGAACATATCCGCCAACTTTCTTTTTGACCAAATGGATACGCGTATTAACGGATTTGGTTATTGCGAAGCGCATCCCTATATTTACGATATCTTTTTTTCTGTGAGGTTAGTTTGTAATAGTTTGCCAATAGTAGAATAATAATTTTATTATCGGTAGAGTGTTTTTTTTTAAATGTTTTTAGTTATGAACTGTCGAGTTAACTTTTATAGATGATAAAATGTCGGTAGTGCAGAAAATCAAACTACTAAAATGTGCCAACGAACTTGAGTTTGCAAAAATAAGTGAATTCAAGAAAAGTGCCTGAACTTATTCGACAATCCACTGAAGACAAAAATAAACAAGTTTAACAAACTCTCGCAAAGGTATGTACGATTTAGCCGAGTAGACATCTGGTTGTGAACTTGTCTTACTGTTTCGTTTGTTTATCATTTTCTAATGACTCGTCCGAAAGTGCAAAACCGGAGTTAAAGACTTGAAAGAGAAAATAAAAAAATAAATGATTCTTTAGTAGATCGCATTGATTACTCGGTAAAATATGCAACAGTTGGAAGTGTTGGGGTGCCGGAGTGTTGTTATTGGCACTCACCTAGACACTGCTTGCTTACTGAAACATTGAAAATGTTTGAAAAAATCGTTATATTTTGTGTTGAATTTTGTGAGGCATATGAGCTGGCACTTCGTGGCCGTGAACGCATTTGTCAGAAAATCCAGGGGTTTTTCTAGGTCTTATAGATTTTCGTACAATCCCGTATTTTAAAAAAATGTCCCGTGTACCCGACGCATAATCATATTGTCCCGTATTTTGTAATATGAAATTGGACCAATCGCTGGCGAACTTAACACATGAGCGGCGAAAAGAACGGAGCTTCCTCTACTGGAAATGAGGGGAAATTATTTTTAAAAAAGGGTAAATCTCTCAACAAAATCGCCTGCGGCGCAAAACTCACACCCTAATTTTTGACCTTCCAAAAAAAATGACCACGAGCCGCCACTGTATTTAACTATCTTTGAATTAAATCTAGAGCATACAATTCAGCTATGCACAGTTTTCTTCGCTAAAGAAGGTCCTGAAATAGGCTAGTACTTATCTCTTATAGACGTCAATAATTGTTGTGGACCACAATGATATAGTTGCACATGTACATATTCAAAAATTAACTTTGTAAGAGGATATTCCAAATCCAAAATCAGTGGAAGCTTTTTCTCAAAACTAAATGTAGGATTTGAAAGTCTTCCACCTACACTCAAAAACTGAAATTCGTCAAGAAAAGGGTTAAGATTCAAGATTTTTTAAGATTTTAATTTCCTTTTCAAAACATTTTTGTTGAACATGTCTGAGCAAAACGTTGAATGAATGATCAATTTCAGCTTTTGTCAAAGGTCCTACATCTCTTTCAAATTTTTAATTTTTACAATTATGTGCAAATCTGAATAACAATACGATAATCCTTTCCAATCCACTAATATCAGCATATTTTTTGATGACATGACATAATCTTCATTTTCTCCAACACTTTTTTTTTCTCTAACACTGAAGACACTCCGCAAACTGTTTTGTTCTTCTTTAAATCAGGTAAATTATGATCTTGACGAGATATATCTGGCCAGCAATCTTCATTAGAATATAAAAATTCTGGACCATGCCACCACATGTAAATTTTGAATCTCACGACATTTAACACCACGTCATAAATAATCAGCTGGATTACATTCTGTTGGTTTATGCCTCTGTTCATCCTTACCTGTGATACTTTGAATTTCAGAAATCTTGTTGGCAACAAAGGTTTTTAACTTGTTTGAAGGAGTTTTAACCCAGAATAAGACAATAGTCGAATCAGTCCAAACACCCGTCGATGGATGTCAAGTTTCAAAGATCTTGATACTTTTTCTGCTGATCTTGCAGCTGTTAAAGCACCACAAATTTCAAGTCTAGGTAGGGAAATCGTTCGCAACGAAGTTGCTTTAGCTTAGATGTCAATAAATGAACGAAAACTTCACCTTTCTCATTCAATGATCTAAGATATAGACACGAGCCAAAAGCCTTCTTGGAACTATCCGAAAAACAATGCATCTCAATAATTTAAGCTTTGGAGCAAATTGCATGTCGTTCAATCCTTAATTCATTTGAATAGGGCACTTCAGCTTTGAAATTTTTCCAGACTGAGAATATTGACTGAGGCAATTGATCATCCCATGTTAATTTTTCAAGCCAAAGTCCTTGCAATAATATTTTAATCACAATAATGAATGGACTAACATGTCCTAATGGGTCCAAAATCTTGGAACTTTCTGCTAAATTGATACGTTTAGTAACTATCTTGGACTTTGAAGTATTTTTTACATTGAACATAATAAGATTATCTTCAGATGGACACCACATTAGACCAAGTGTCTTTTTACTGTCATTTTCTACAATGTACAATTTAAGATAATGGATCTTCATCAGAAATGTCATCCGATACCAAATCATTATTTGAATAAAACTTTCTTAATATAAAACAACCGTGTTCAAAAAAGTCATATATTAACTTCGATATGCGTTATGCCTCTTCAATAGTTTCAGCACCTGTCAAAAGGTCGTCAACATAAAAATGTTGGATACAGATGCTCATTATCATATGCAAGTTGGAATAAATAGTGAATTTCCAAAAACGAAGTAGCAGCGGTTCGATAAGTTACTGTATTCATTTCATATGTGTCCAGGTCATCATTACAATCCAATTCTTTGTAAAGACCTATCCTCTTGAGCCACGCCCATACTGTTCTATACATCTTTGCACAATCAGCAGCTATAACATATGCATGCTGGCGGAAGCGAATTAAGATAGAAAATAAATCTTGCTGAATTGTAGGTCCATCCATTTGAATATTATTCAAAGAATAGCCTCCTGTTAGAGCATCCTCTCACAATTGGATTTGGACCTATCAACTTTTGTCATATGTCCTTATTGTATATACTCTTCCATAAACTAATGATAAAGTGCTTTATACTCCATATTGGAAGTCAACTCTCGATATCTCTAAGCTCAAAAATCTCTTTTTAGCTTGAATGAATGAGTCACCCAACTTACTTATACAATTTAAGCGGTAATTTAACCACAAAAGCTGCAGTTTCATCCCGTTTTGTATTTGCCGCAAAATGCTTTTCTACAGCGATTTCCTCTTCTGAAAATTGCGAAACATTATAATCGCAAGTCTATTTTTCCCAAACCTTTGCAAATCCTCCTGTATTGATTTGCCGTTCTATGGCACTACTAAAATTGCAAACTACAAATGAATGCTTCTCAACATTAATGAAACTGCCTGTAACGATCCATCCAAATTGAGTTTTCTGTAGGATCGGTGAATCAAAGCCAAATCTGTCTCTACATAATATCTCTACATGATATGACATTCCAAAATAGATCTGCACCGAGCAGCATATCAATTTGTTGTGTTTCATAAAATTTGGGATCAGCTAACCTGTAGTTTTCAGAAATTTTCATTTTGCTCACATTCAAAGGATATGCAGGAAGAACACCAGTTATCTTGGGTATAACAAAACACAGAACATCCATTGAGAAATTATCAAACTTTGAATAAACCTTAGTAGCGCACTTATTATGAATAATTGACTGGGAATTATTCATACCAGTTAAAAGCAACCTCTTTCAATCCAATCTTATTGCATGCGTTTTCTGTTAAGAAACTTGATCGAGATCCACTGTGAATTAATTTACGAAGCACATGCTTTTCACCAAATTTATCTAAAATATCCGTAGAACGTAATACATTTCTAACCTCACAATTAGCTGACAAGTTAAAAGAAGAAGATTGGGTTGCCTTTCCTGTATATTTGGAACGGCGGGTACATCAACATTATCATGATTATTTTTCATGACATGCAACAAGTCATGATGCTTACCATGACATTTGTTACAGGTAGGGCGTCTACAAGTTATGTTATAAAGACCCTTTCTAAGACAATTCAAGCATAACCTCAATGACATTATAGTATGATTCCTTTTTTCAACTGGGATCTTTCAAAAATTAGAGCATACTTGAATGTAATGATCTCCATTGCAGAACATGCATCTGGGTATTCTATTTTCATCACTCTCATTTACACATTTGGACTACGAATCATTAACAATCATTAAACCCCTGGTATTTCTTGATTTGTCTGATTTTTCAAAACTATTTTCCGCAATCGTATCCAGTAACTCAGATTTTGTTCTTAAAAATGATTTAAGATCCTCTAAAGAAGAAAAAAGTTCACATTTTGCCTTATATGACTCCCAATCACGACTAGTAGACTACGATTCAACTAAGAACTGTACACCAACCACGTATTCGTCTCTCTCACGCTATATGAGGCCCTCACGCAGCCTGAGAGAGAGGAAGACATCGGGGGTATATAGTTCTTAGATGAATCGTACTCTTGCCCTGTCCAACTTTGTACTTATTAAATACACAATTGGCACATCCCAATCTGTTGTATTTAATCCGATTTGTGCAAGCGCACGCATATTCTTTGGCAAATTATTTAGAATAGCTCTGACACATTGCGCACTTTCCCTGTTCATTGGCTCAATATTGAAAATATGTTTATTGTGACTATTAATCAACATTTTATCATTATTATAAGGCTTGCATAATAATTCCCAAGCTATATTATAGTTTATAGCAGAAAACTCCGATGAAGAAATAATTTGTGAAGATTCGTTTTTCAAAGATGCTCTTGAATAATGGAATCTATGTACATCTTTAATCGACTCGTTTTTATGTATTAAAGACTCGAATATATCCCGAAATTTCATCCAATTTTTAATAGAACCATCAAAAATTGGCATATTCATTTTGGGTAACTTGATATTTTGCACCGTTTCAGAACTTATTAAAAATTTGACGCAGGCGAAGGAGGAGTTCCTAATTTGAATTGAGACATGAATGTTTTAGCGATAGCAATTTCAGAGAAGTATTTGTTTTCAAAGTTACTCCGCTCTTCATATTCATCCTCTAGATCTACATCAGCACAGAAAGCCTCTATTTGATTTTGAATGTCGACAAGGTTTTTCAAAAGAGAACCTTCAACTCTCTTTGTCTTTTTGAAGTCTCCATTTTAAAACGGGCAATCAACAATGAATCTAACTAACCTTTACTATTTTTTGACAATGTCAAAGTCAAAAAGCAATTTTTTTAGGCATTAATAAATTTGAACAAGAAGAACAATAATTACTGGGGAAATATAAGGACCATGTAAAACACCTATTTTTTTTTATTTGAATTACTGTCGACTCTTTCTAATTTGGCCGACAGGCAACGGATAAAATCATTATGCGTCTATCCGCTTCAAAAAAGGTAATCTATTGACATCCATCAAACTCCAAAACCAGCACAGGCAAAAAGTCCAAATATCAAAAACACGTTCCATTACAATAGTGAACTTAACAGATACGAGGTTGCAATACGCGCTACCAATTTTTGAAGATTTGCTCAGGCTAGTTTATAAAAATGTTCTCAATTATTACTTGTTGTTGAGATACCAAACAACTGACTTTTTCTCTAAACATTTGTATCTTCTCTGAAAAACAGATATTGACATTAACAAAGAACATTTTGATAACAAAAGATCGCACTCAAAAACAGAACATAATAAAGCTCAGTTTTTCCACAGGTTGTTGAAAATTAAAGGTTAAACAAGTAGTTCAGTTCCCCCCTGTGAAATGACCAAACCATCAGTATTTTTTGAAAACTAAAATGTAAGGTAGTATTTCAAGACATAGGTCTACACTTTGTTAAAAGGTTGACCAAAATCGGAAATCAATTAGAAAAGTTCCAGGCATATCAAACTGACTCAATCTATTTTTGTCCTGAATTTATTGTCGGGGAGGTAGTATAAAATTCGTTAATATTCACAACTACTTCATATAATGATTATTGACCTTTAAAACATGATGTTAGAATCAAACCTGATTCCAATCAGCATTCCTCTTCCATCAAGACTAGTAAACGTTCCAGAATTATTCGAAACATTGCCGAACAATGTTCCTTATTCGTTGAACCATAAGTTCAGAGTGCATGTCTATTGAGAAGTAAACCCAAGGGAATGTTTGAACCAGGGGCTAATTATACACTATCAATTAACAATTCCTTGTAAAGTGGATTAAGAATGAGTCATCGAAGCAGCTGAT
Source organism: Orchestes rusci (assembly GCA_958502075.1). NCBI lineage: Eukaryota > Metazoa > Arthropoda > Insecta > Coleoptera > Curculionidae > Orchestes > Orchestes rusci. The sequence goes on from OY293304.1 coordinate 42,472,678, forward strand.
GTTTGAGGCAAATCAAACAAGCTCTATACTGCAGAGATCATTAATAATTATCACTACCGACATTCATCTGGTGAATGAATGAATGAATTTTAGATTAAGTTGCAAAAGCGGGGTTTAAAAATAGAATCACTTTGGTGTGCCAGATATATACAGGGTGTCCCTTCTCGATTGGAAAAAACTTCCAGAGCATATTGAGGAACCATAGACAAGTAGTTTGAGATGTGAGACTGATGTCCGGAAGTGCATGGTTTTCAAAAAACAGGGTGTCAAAGTTTTTTCCAAAAAACTTTTTTTTACCAATATCTCAAAGACACGTTGACCGATTCTATTGAAATTTGCTGGTGATATAAGCTTTGATAAGACGCTCAATCAAAATGACAGAAAATGTACGCCACTGATTTTTTTTTTAAATTTCATATATTTTTCAAAGCCCAGTTAAAAATACAACTTTTGTGTCACTTGATATTTTTTTGATCCTTGTAATAACCACAAATGGAGCGAACAAATTCCCCATGCTACGCACATCAGGGGCCCAATTTTTGAAAAGCGGGGAGTAGAACAGCCGAGAGAAAGCCTACTTTCTCTCGGCTGATCTACTCCCCGTTTTTCGAAAATTGGGCACCAGAGGATATTAGCAGAAGTTTGGTGTTGATGTTTGGGCAGGTATTCTTTTTTGCGAGATGTTATGCCTGGACTGCTGAAAGATGTACTCTTCTAGTTGCGTAGAGAGGAATGGTTCCAACACGTTGGTTGTCCAGCGCATTTTGCGCACACTGTGAGGGGTTACCTCGACCAAACCTACAACAACAGGTGGATTGGTAGAGGTGGTCCCGTTCCTTGACCAGCCGGACCTGGCCTCTGGACTTTTTTCTTTGGGGCGAAATGGACCGGTTGATCTATGAAACTCCTGTGCCGACCATCGAGGACCTGGTTGCTAGAGTTTTAGTGGCAGCGGAATTTATCGCGAACGATCCAGGCTTTTTTGGTCGGGTGCGCGAATCCGGGGTTGACAGGTGCAGAAAATGCATCGAAATGCATGGTGAGAACACTTTGAGCATTTGCTTCACTATTAATAGACAGTTTTTGTTGCTCCTAAAAATCTCTCCGGTAGCGGTTACGAAAGCCGTAGCGATAGTGGCTATTTGACAGATAAAAATATAGTTTTTGGTGAGAGCAAGAAACAAATCCGCTTAACGTTACGTTCAACCTCATCCCTACCCTAACCAAACTTATTGGCAAATGACATCGCAGTCTTGTTTTGCTTATGTTTAGGTGTTATTTTTTCAAAATGATTGAAATGATATTGGACTCCTGTGACGAATCAGATTCTGATTTTGAAGATGCAATTTTATTAGAAGTATTGGAGAACAACGCCAGCCAATATAGAGCAGACATTCACATCATCTGATACTTTAGGGAAATCGTTGACCTTTTTCTTTTCCTCAAACTTTTTCAATACATATGTAATATGTTCTTCAACTCCCCTCACAGACACCTCTTTCCTAGTGACCTCCAAAAACTTGGAAACAACCACACTCTATTTAGATCCATCCTCATATGGATTATTTGCCAGTATTTCAGAAAGTATGATCTGGTCATCTTCATCGGTTAGCCGAACTCGGTTTTGCCTGATTGTTTTCAAAAAACTTGCTGTTTCTTGATTTGGATTCATTGCGTAAAATTGTCTTGGTTTTGAATCTAGCGGAAGTATAAACAAAAACATTGAAATCAATCCTCAAAACATTGACAATCAAATGTCAAATAAGATATTTTCTTCCACTGCGCATGCGTTTCGCTACGTTAACCGCTATGACTATCTTCCGTTAACAACCGGCATTTATCGGTATCGATATACGATAAATGACATCCAAATGTCAAAGTTGTCAAATAGTGTTGGCCGGAGCTGCATATTTTGAGCAACGAAAACTGTCTTATAATAAAGTCAAGTGAGTAATAAGTTATTTTCCTAACAGATAATAAAGTTTTTATCTAAAAAATTTTTCCGAAAACGGAGAGAGATACGGAAAAATATCAGATGACAAAAAAATTATATTTTCAATTGTGCTTTCAAAAAAAATTAATAAAATTTTCGAAAAAATCAGTGACTTGCATTTTTTCTTCATTTTAATTCGTGACACTGTTTCCCGGAGCGCCACTGGAAGTTATTATTATCATTTAATTAGTGAAACTGAGCGTCTTATCAAAGCCTAATTCACCAGCAAATTTCAAGGAAATTGAAATCCATGCCCTTCCGGCCATCATTCTCGTCTCTCAAACTGCTTTTCTATGGTTCCTCAATATGCCCTAGAAGTTTTTTCCCACTGAGAAGGGACACCCTGTAAATATCTAGAAACTGATTGAAAATTAATGTTAAGACAAATGCAACATGAATGCAACCAGGAACAGCGCACATTGCTTCGACAAAACTTTCAAGGAACTCTTTTTATCATCAGAACAAACAAAAATCCAAATTTATTCAACTGGAGCACAGTGCTTGGTTAATAATGGGCTGAGACAAAAACATATAATTATAGCGTTCTCGCGATTGAGCTCAAATTTAGTGCTGGGGGTTTTCGAGGTCAAAGATCAAGAATTTGCGGTAAAAATTGAGGTCCCGCAATTTGAGCAAAGTATTACTCCAGATATTGCAAAAAAACGTTGAATAAAAGCCAGGGACATTTTTTTTCGGCATTTTGATATGGATCGAGATATGAAGACCCTTAGCTCATTGATAAACTTCTGAGTAATTATGAAAACCTGGATATTTCCAGAAATTTAGAACACTACTTGTATATTCAAGAATCGAATGAAAAATCTTCTTGGACACATTCTTTACTTGGAAAGCTTCATTTGTACCCCAACGACATTTTTCAAAATTCTGGAAAAGTGGTTTTTAGCAGCAGAAAGGTTTTTAGATTAAAGGTAAGGTCGGGTAACTGGGTCACGAGGCATCTGGGACTTAAGCTAATTCGTGGTATTTTATATGATACGTGCTGCCACCAAACGAACACAACTGCTTAAGCGCAATCACAATAAGTGCAACTGATTCTGCGCAATTACAACATAGAATAAGGTTCAAGGGGGAATAGAACGGACTTTTAAATATTGGCAATTGGAGCAACAAACTGCGCCGCCCCAGCAGCATGGTGAGAAACACACAGAAGACTTGGCAAGTTCGATGATTAATTTTCATTTTATTAGAGAAGTCTGCGAATTTTGTGATTTTTTCTTTCATTCTAACTAGAACAAGCTTGAAATGCCATTAATAATCATTAATTGGCATTCTGTGTAGAGTTCTAGTTAAAAATAGCAGATTTCTTTCATAATCAATAAATGAACTGGCTAAATGAAAATTCAGAGAACCATCCATTCTTTTTCAAATTCGAAAATGTCTCTCGAAAAATATCAATCCAGCTAATTGCCATGGAGAACGAATACACAGAGTAAGAGAAAATGAATCTTCGATCATCACTGTTATCAAGTTTTTATTTGATTTATCTTTTTTTTCTATAAGTAAGTACTTTGGTTTCAATATGTGCCGCCAGCTCTTTTGATACATTTTCTGCGGAATTCTGAAAAAAGTAAAATCGGAAATTTCATCATCTTCTGGCAATCCCTGTGAAAGAAATTAATTAATGCTAGAATAAATACATCTCGAGTAGAATCCTGTGAGCCTTTAAGGAGTGAGACAAATTTCTGAGCCATCATCCTCATAATTAGCCACAATAGACTGGAAATATGTCAAATCGTGAACCAAAAGGCTCTTAAGGTAGTTGGTGAAAGCATTTGGGGAGAGATTGCCATTCCTTGCACCTGTTTGCCTGATTTTTTGATGAAAAAGTTCAATACCCCTATTTAGATCGACCCACAAGTTATTTAGAGTCCAGGACACTAGAGAGATAGTAGCCACCCATCGTTTTTTATTTCCGACCCAAAAAAAACCGTCATATCATTTTTTCTCGCAAAAGACCGGAAAAAGAACTCACTGCTAGGGTCCAAACTTGAATTAGAAATAGAATAACTTTCACCTTATTGTATTTTACAAACAAACATTTTTTTTAAAAGGTTCTACATAAATAGATCGTTATATTTTGAGCTCCTGCATGGAATCTAATGGTTAACTATTAGTTAAGCATAAGCGCTCTAGCATCTTTAGCTTTACGAACAACAATCATTGTGAGTTGTGGTAAAAATCGACACTAGATATTCTTAGACCTGCTGACATGAATGACGAGGGTATTTTTTTCGTCTGAAGAGCTAAATTATGATTTTATGTCTACTTTTGTAGTCAAAGTACAATTATTGTTATAAGTGTTACACAAAAAGCGTTGCTATTCTAGGTATTTTTTTTTATGATCCATATTAACAAATGATTCTCTACAAACATCAATTTATCAAACGGCCATAGAAATTGAATGTATTATATTCAGAAGCCTTCTTGTCTTCAATATGTTAAATTCCATTGTCAATTTCTATGCAATTAAGGATCGACAGAAAAAAGATTGCCAAGTGGGCATGGAGCATTTTTCAAATAACAGAGTACCTACACCCAATTATGAACTGACAAAAGCTTAGAATCGTGTATACGTTTTTACATGATGTAATAAGGTAAACAACCATTTTTTCAACTTGTGAGTTGGATTGTGTTTTCATCCCCAATAGCAGACGTCGAAAAGGAAATTTCATAAAATAACACATAGAACATGTGTTAGTACGTATCTATAACTGTCCTATCGTAGATATTAGGGGTCGAAACTAACTTTTTGATGCTGAAAACCTCGTTCAAAATTCTCAGTTAGATGCAAAACTCGCTTCTTGCTCAAGCACGTGGCATGCACAAGTCTCTTTTTGCAAGGCGTCCAATCATGCCCCGAATCCAATTATTTATTTAGATTTATTTTGTTGTCGAGCTAGTACGGTACCGGTGTGTGTATAAATATAATGTCCTATTATATTTTTAAAACTAAAGATTTCTGATTAAATCTGTCTCCTTCAGTTTGTTCGGAGCAAAACCTGCATTGCGAAAATATTTGCAGCAAAACTCGCCAAAGGCTTTGGTTTTTGTTTGATTTTTCCAAAAGTACTAGGTATATTTTTGAAATACGATTTGTCCAAGAGTAAAGTATCTTTACCAAACTGCTCTCAAAATTTCTAGCCGATTGGTGAAAAATTTGTATCGAGAAAAGTTTTTCTTGATTTTCTCAAAATGCTATTTCATGCATTTAGCGGGTTTTGCACTCATGCATAATAATTTTGTCGCTCATTCTTCAATACAAAATTCAAAAAACTAGATCTCACAAGTCGTCAAACTATCTAAATGCGTTTGAAGAGAATCGTAACTGAATGACGCATTATTTCTTATAACTTCCGCCAAAAACCCCCAGAATAGGTATCATCGTATGATACACTGATCTAGAATGCACTGACTCTAACACTGATGCATGAAGCAATTTCCGGTGTGGCCTCGTTCTTACACAATGGTAGCAGTTCTCGCGTCCTAGGGTCAAATATCTGGTAGTTCTGGTGAGCAGCGCTGGGTTGCTACGTCTGGTTGAACCGCTGTAGGGATATTCAGTCACAATATACTATTTATTGATACACGTTGCATCATCATAACTATAAGCAGATTATACATGTGCGAATACCTATGCAAAGTAGCAAATCTTGAAGCATACGTTTCTTAACAGATTACGTCAGTACAACAAATTAGTCCTTGCAGTTAATATTTGAGTTTCACTACAATTATCATGGAGAGCACAGCGAAAGAACCTCGATGATAACATTCTTGTCAAGTTCAAAACAAATAAAAGGTGCACCTCAAAAGTTGAAGTTGCATGACTCTATAGGTAACGACTAAGAAATAAATATTTCGCATATTGACAAAACTCTTGAAACAACCATATAATACTAATATGATACTCCCAACACAAAACAATAAAGAAGTTCCCAAACCAACTCCAGCAAAAATATTGCAACGATAGGACCGGGAATACCGAACACATCACGTGCACTTATGGAAGAATAATTTGTGGAGTTCAAGAGCATTCTGTTAATTTTGATAACACGATCATATTGAAAATCCTAAAGTGTGAGACTTAAAGGGTGGTGTAAATAAAGAAAAGTAAAAGCATTTACTATAATACTATCTTTGTCACTTGTGTTTGAAGTGTATAAGTTAGTTTATTTCAAGAAATTCGAGTAAATGCTTCTACTTGCTCTTTATTCACATCACCAAAACTTGCCTACGAGCAAATGCGAAGTTCTGGTCGCGGGCATTTATACATTCAATCCAGCCAACTTCTGATTGACAGCACTCACGCTTAGCAAAATACGATATACAGGATGTACTAAATAGCGTATATCACTATTATCGGTATATCTGTATCACTGAACACTTTAAATCCTAAGATCAGCTGAAACACTTTGCGCTTGAGGACTTATTCTCTTCATTCTGTAGAGAGGAGGGCAAACATGGAGGAGCACTGAGCAGCAGTATATTGTAGAAAAGGAAGAGGGTGTCAACCATGGAAGAATTGCAACAAACTGTCTGTGAGTGGAACTTTTGAGTGCGCGACTGAACGGGTCAAACTGGGACACAACAGTGCAATGGCTGTATGTGTGTATAGCCCACCATCAGGGGACATGAACATCTTCATGGAGAAAATGGAACAGCTATTGACCAAGGTATAAAGTCAATCTGATTGGTTGTTTGTGGTAGGAGACTTCAATATTGACTTCATTCGCGAAAACAAGAAAAAAAATGAACTATTTTCTTTGATGGGTGCGTTTGGCCTAAATTCAACAATATTTGAGCATACCCGCATAACTGCAAATTCAGCTAGCTGCCTTGATAATATATTTACCAACATAGAGTATCAAAAAGCATTCATTTTTGAAAACTTCATATCAGATCATGCTGCACAAAAGATTGTTTTTACAACTAGAAATGACGATAGTATCAACCCTAAATATCATAGACACTTTCATTAGCGTAGTAATAGTGAATTTTTAATCCTGATGCGTGGACAAAACTGGCAAGAAGTGTATGATGCTGCAAAACATGATGTAAATAAACAATGGGATAACTTCATGAACATATTAGAAATGCTATTCAACCAATGTTTTCCATCACAATTAGATAATAAGAAATCAAAAAAAGTGGTAGTTAGGAGTGAACGACTATTAGAATGCAAGCGTAGCTTAGACATCCTATTAAAACTGTCTCGAAAAGACGGAAAGTTCAAGGATCCATATAACCTAGAAAAAAAGGTTTATGACAATTTGCTTTTGACAGAAAAAGCACTGCAGTATGGAGAAAGAATAAAAAATTCTGATAATAAGAACAAATGTATGTGGGATATTTATAAAGAACTGAAAGGATCAGAGGTGAGGACATTAGAAATCAAGATTGCAGGTGATTCTCAACACATAGCAAGCACATTCAATGAACATTTTCCATCTGTTGCTCCAGGACTTGTTAATAACTTTGTAAGCACACCTTTCACCAGTGATATTCCATGGAATACAAAGTCTCTATTTGTTAAACCTGTGACGGAGTCTGAGATATGTGACATACCAAGTAAAATCAAAAATAAGTTCAGCAGTATGATTGATAATATTCCTACTGATTTAGTAAAACTAGCTGCTTTTGAAGCACAAGAAGTTTTGTGCTACATCATCAACAATTCCTTCGCTTTCCGAATCTTTCCAGAAAACCTCAAGATTGCTTTGGTTAAGCCAGTGTTTAAGAAAGGAGATTCAAGTACTTGAACAACTATAGACCAATCAGCTTGCTGGTTGGATTTTCTAAAATTTTTGAAATGGCAATGTGCTCAAGACTGTTGAACTTTGTAGTGGAGAGTAATATTTTCAGCTACTGTCAAAATGGATTAACAAGGGGAAGATCAACACAAACTGCTATATTTCAATTCATGCATTCAATCATCCGACATTTGGAGAAAGGAGAACTGGCCTTGAGATTGTTATTGGACTTATCAAAGGCGTATGATTGCTTGGACAGAGATCTTCTTATGTACAAACTAGAGCGATATGGTATAAGAGGTATAGCAAACAAGTGGTTTTCTTTTGAGCAACAGAAGGCAAATCGTTGAAGTTACCAAGGATGGAGTATGTGGCAAGTTAGACCTCTACGTAAACGATTCTGGTGTGGCACAGGGCAGTGTTTTGGGACCAATCCCGTTTAATTTGTTCATAAATGATTTGGCACTTTTGGTGGATACAGCAGATAAGTGCATGAATATGGTCAAATATGCAGATGACACAAACCTCCTTGTTGGCAACAAGGACATTGAAGACTTGATTACGAAAGCCCAAGAGTTCTTTTCAACGGTTGAAGACTGCAGTGGCGGCTCGCGGCATGACGCAAGTGAAGCGCCGCTTCACTTTGAATTATTATCTTTAGCACAAATTTCTTAATGTAATAATATTCGATTAAAATATTTTTACTAATTTTAATTCCGCTTCTGGTCGCCGAATGTCAAGAAGCACAGTTAAGGTTAACCATGTAATCCACTAAACTACTACTTGTTTATCAGCTAGCTATCTTTGTTTTATTTGGCGGCTAAAAAGAGAGAACAATAAAGTATCAGGTTGTCCGATAGTAGGTCCTTGCGAAAACTGTATAACATGCGTCCGACCATCAACGTTTAATGACATCAGCTGCTGCCTGCAAATATGAATTGAATATCGAGCTTTCAGTAAGTACCATGACATACTAGGCGATAAGTCGCAGAATTTAGCGATTTTCCGATTTTCATGTATACGTTTTGATGGAATAACTTGGCAGAAAATCGCAAAATTCTGCCTTTTTCGCCTAGTATGTCATGGCACTAAGGTAAGTTTTCCTAAGACACTAAGACGCGCAGTTCAAAATTCAGCGCGGCAGCTTCATAACATCCATCGGTTACCATGGAAATGGAAACGTCACGTTTGCTCTATCGTCCATTGATCGATTTGCCGCAAATAAATATTATTTTGAGGCGGAAATTCAGTGCGCGTCTCGCGTCTTCGCGCGTTTTCTGACGTTTAGTTCAGGCAAGCGGTTTTGCAAATAAAATCGGAAGTCGGTTTCGCTTTTTGTCATCTTTCCCGTTTATGATCCGGTATGTGTCATGCTCGAAAAGCCATTTTCGAGATGGACAAATGACGATAAAAAGGACTTTTTAAATTCGAATAGACCGTCGCCGGAGCTTAATGTGACAAAAACTTCGAAATCCAAAAACAGAGTTTTCACGCGGAAATTTCGTAACGAATGGTATTTTCGAGACTGTAACAGTCCGGAATTTTTTAGGTTATAGAACTAAAGCCGTGTACTATTTAAGAAATATGTATTATTTCAAATGATGCCAACCCACCCGATTTTTCGGTATAGGTATCTCCCGCCTTTCAAGTGATAGTACCATAGAATGTGATTTTACGTGTATTCTACATCATGCATGTTGGGTGTGCTGTGCGGTGTGGTTAAAATTTTCGCAATGTTTCCTGTATATGACCACGATAAACGAGAGTTTTTAAGTTGTGAAAAAACCTCCCCACAGTTGAACATTAATAAAGTGGTAAACTGGTAAAACAGTACGAAAGAGTTTACCACCGAAAATTTAAAAAATGGTGGTAGGTATTCCGAATTTGCGGGGTTGTTTGGGAGCTATTACTTAAATAAACTTTTCTGCGTTCCTTGTCTACTAATTGGCGTTCGTGGTGGAATGTGGAACAAAACTGGATTTGCCGATCTCGGTAAATTCTCTCTCTCGTTTTTCGGTTTGGAGGGGGAAATTCTGCTTAACCTGTTTTGGAAGCCGCGAGCCGATAACTGAATAGTGTATAATAAAATGGTGGATGCGCCCGGGAAATTTTTCGGCTGCGGCGCTTTTTTTCACCGCCGGCGCTTTTTTCACATCAGTCTGCTTCACCTACTTACAACACCGCGAGCCGCCACTGGAAGACTGGTTTGCTCAGAACCGCCTGGTGTTGAACAAGGAGAAAACCAATGTACTTCTTTTCAGGACCAAAAACTCAAAAAATGTGCGGAAGCCGGATGGAATAACTTTGAACAAAAAGAGCTTGGAATTTTCTGTAGATGTAAAATTTTTGGGAATTTATCTTAGTGAAAACTTGGACTGGTTGTGTCATATACAAAATCAGGCAAAAAAATTACACTCTGTCTGTTACAGCATAAGAACAATATGTAAATACATGAATGGTAAAACTCTAAGGATTCGGTACTTTGTAGATTTTGAGTCAATTCTGAAATATGGAATAATCATCTGGGGTGGAGATAGCAGGATTCAGAATATTTTTGTTATTCAAAAGAGACTCATTAGGATAATGGAGAAAATGAATAATCGGGAAAGCTGCAGGTGTAGATTAACGAACTTGAGTATAATGACAGTGTATGCTTTGTACATACAGTGCGGCTCTAAAAGGTGGGTGGACCTTTTAATTATCAATCAACAATTTTTAACTTCTCTTTTGAAATGTCTAACTGATGCGATTGATTTTATGTACATTGGCAGTGAATATACAGTTTACGCACATAAAATGAGGGCACTTCTCTGTTAATGTTAGTCTATGTACAGGATATTTCATATCAACTGTCCTTGTCGTATATTTATGATTTGGGACAAGATCAAACATTTCTCTATTATTGAATGCAGATATTAAACATTCATATACAGTGCGGCTCTAGAAGGTCCCCCCCCTCTTTTTTTTTAATGTGTGCACCAAAAATTTTGAAACTTGGCATACTTTAATTGTTGTCGAAATACTACTTTTTGATGTTACTGACGTACTTTTAGTATTCGAGATGGCGGCTGGCCGCTATTTTGAAACATTTTTTTAAATGGAATCTTTTGAATTGAATTTGACAATTTTTTTTTTAAGTGAATGTATCAATGTAGCAATTAAATGTACCGCCATTTTGTAGTACTCAAAGATATCGACTCAATATTCAAGAGTTATGAAGTACTCATCAGAATCTTCAAAATGAGGTGTCACACCATTCCATTAAAAAAAAAAATTCAAAATGGCGCCCAGCCGCCATTTTGAATACTAAAAGTACGCCAGTAAAATCAAAAAGTAGTATTTCGACAGCAATTAAAGTATGTCAAGTTTCAAAATTTTTGGTGCACACATTAAAAAAAAGAGGGGGGGGACCTTCTAGAGCCGCACTGTATATGAATGTTTAATATCTGCATTCAATAATAGAGAAATGTTTGATCTTGTCCCAAATCATAAATATACGACAAGGACAGTTGATATGAAATATCCTGTACAAAGACTAACATTAACAGAGAAGTGCCCTAATTTTATGTGCGTAAACTGTATAATTCACTGCCAATGTACATAAAATCAATCGCATCAGTTAGACATTTCAAAAGAGAAGTTAAAAAATTGTTGATAGACTTAGAACTTCACTGTTTGAATGATTTTACTAATGTTTAGTAGGTTACACTAGGATGTTTGATGTAGGCATGTTCATTCTATTGACGTCATTTCATTTTATATTACACCATGTAATTGTGATCTGGAATAAAGATTGTTTATTATTATTATTATTATTATATCTTAAACGCTTTTGATGTCCATTGTTATCTATTTTTATACAATGCAATTTTGTTTTTTTTTAAATTCAACTTGAAGTCTTACTCCGTTGACAGTTCCAAGTAGTCAACTTGTGAGCAAACATATGGACAGGGTGATTCATTTTCAGCGACAGGGTGTGCCAGTTCTCGTAAACTATTCTTCATACACATCCAAGAAAAAAAATCTGTATAGGAATCGACATCAAGTCCTTCAGGAGATCCATCAATAGATTGCTTGTTGGCCGACCATACCTATGATTTGGAAGAATTCTAAGCAGACTCACTGCTCTGAGTGTTGGATTTAACAATCACTGGATATTTTTTGCCTTTGTATACAGTCATATAGATTATTGTCCTTTTCACTTTTTTAGCACGTTCATTGTTTTTTTTGTCTTTAATGTTGTTTATCTCTCTTTTATTTCTCGATTCAGATGTGGAGCTGTATATATATCATCTGAAAACTTCCCACCCTGGTTTTATCAAAAACTACTAATTTAAAAAAAGAACGCCATGACACGTCAAATAATTTGTCAAGGGGGACGACTTTTTAAGTAAAAATTACTTCGCCTCACTTCACCCCCTACCCTCCAGGCGCACCCTCTTAAGAATCTTGCATGGGAAAGGGTATCAAGTAATAGCTTGTTTGGAAGGCCTTATCAAGTGCTTTATTATGACGTTTGAATTTTTGAAATCGGTCCATACGTTTTCGAGAAATTGTTTTGACATTTCAAAAAAACAATAACAATTGGAAAAATTATTAAAGTCACAATAAATACCTAACAGCAATACACTAAAATATCACTTTTTTAGTAAGTGTTCAAAATGTTGTCCGTTATTGGCCATACAATAATATAGGCGATGTTCAAATTCCTGACGCACATTCTCAAAAACATCTTGTGGAATATCATGGCACTTTTCGATGATGCGTTGACGAAGTTCCTCTGAAGTTTGAGGTTGGGGAGTACACACTATAGATTTAAAATGATCCCTCAAAAAAAAGTCCAATGGCGTCAAATCAGGTGACCTAGCAGCCCATTCCATAGGTCCTCTTCGTCCTATCCATTTGTTTGGAAACTCGTCATCTAGCCATTGTCGAACCGGGAGAACATAGTGAGGAGGAGCAACGTCTTGCTGGAAATATATTTCAGCAACCATTTAAAAATAATTTCAGCCTCATCAAGCACAGGGTTTCCGTCCTCATCGATTTGGTTCTCGATTGCTTCAATAATAAGGGGATTGATGGTATTTTGCAACATATCCAAATAAATTTCTCCATTCACATTTCCATCAATGAACAACGGCCCAACTCCTTCGTTTCCTAAAATGCCTACCATACATTAATTTTTTGGGGATACTGGGTATGCGCTTCTACAAAAGCATGAGGATTTTCATTGCTCCAATATCTGCAGTTTTGCTTATTTACAAATCCGAAGGCTCAGAGTTCTGGTCTTTTGATTAAAACAGGAGTCCGGCGGTAAGACGGGAGGTAGCCGAGGGGGCTTCAAAAGGCGTATCTACCTTCCTCTCTCGCATCTCGTCCGCTACGCCGATCTAAATAAATTCAGAGTTCCGTGGTTTTAGGTAGGAATGCGCGAATTCCAGGGCCTGTCTCGCGTTATTTTATTTACTGGGTTGGACGATGTTTTTCCAATAAGGGTTCCCGCGTGACTTCATTATAAAAAATGCCAATTTGAAAGTTTTTAAGTTAAGTTTTTTTGGTTTATTTTTCTATCGCTGTTTAACAGTGATTTGTGTGAGTAATGCTTATATTAAAATTAAGCCTACATTTGAAATGGATAAATATATATTAGTACACTAAGTAAGTACACACTAAAAAATACTTATTTACATCATTTCTTCTTGTTTCAACCTACTCACCACAGTTTCAAATAATGTAAGTGATAGGTTTTTTCTTTTTTAATTTAAATAACTAGCTGGTTTGTTATAAACTGTGAAATAATCTTTTTAAACCAATCAAATAGTATGTATATTGAAAGTTTATTATGTAGTACAGATTTGTTAATTATAAACTAAATTGACTGTTTCAAGTTCATTTCAAATTAAGGGTTTGTTTTGTGGGAAAACGCTCGGACACATCGGTTTTCATTTTTAATTGCGGTTTATTTAGTAATGATAATTTTATGTGTAACAGACAAAAAATAAGCTACGACCATCAACTTCATTTTTTCAAAGTAACCCCAATTTTTTATTTCATTGTCGAATTCTTCATCAAATTCCAAGCAATATGATGATGATAATTTTATGTGTACAGGGTGGACCAAAAATAATTTACGACCATCAACTAAATTTTTTAAAATGGAAACCCTTTTTTTATTTCATTTTCGAATTCTACATCAAATTCTAAGTAAGTCTCATGTACCATGTCCTTAACCTAACCCCAATAACAGTTATCGAGAAATTTACGATTGTTCAGAAATTATTCAAATTTGATCAATCGTGAATTTCTCGATGATTGTTGGTGTTAGCTTAAAAACATGGTACCTACATGAAACTTACTTGGAATTTGATGTAGAAGAAATGAAAAAAGGGTGTTTCCAGTTGAAATCATGAAGTTGATGGTCTTAGCTTTTTTTTTGTCCATCCTGTACACATAAAAATATCATCATCATATTACTGGGAATTTGATGTAGAATTCGGAAATGAAAAAAATGGGGGATTCCATTTGAAAAAATGAAGTTGATGGTAATACCATGGAGATGATATCAACAAACTAAAAAGTGTCCGTCATAGAAAAGTGGTTAAGATCTTCATTATATTATAATATTCACTTTTCTATGGTGTCAGTGTTTAACGCGTATCAAGTGTTAAAGAATTTGTATTGAGATAGATGGAAATTTGAAATATGAAATAAATAATTTGGTCCTGAATAAAGTAGAAGGGTATACCTACTACTCGCAATAATGGCTATTAATTCCTCGGAAAGTTACTATCTTCCGGATTAATAGCTATCATTATAGACTTGTGGCTCGATTTGTGGTGTAATATACAGGGTGTCCCAGCAAGGGTGGCCACCTGCCATATCTCAGAAACTACTGGACCTAAAATTTCAGGAAAAAAAAATTATCACTAAAGTGGCCACGAGAAAATGCTGGAAAATATTTATAACTTCGAAATTTTTCCGCTAGGGGGCGCAATCAAAGCTTAAATATTAAAATTCGAAATTTCTCCGGAAATTCTCAGATTGAGGTATATCTTTATCAACAACAACAACCTAGACAATTTCACGTATTTTTGGTACAGGGCTCATTGGCGTACCGATCTTCGTGTGAGTAGGGGAAGGTAGTGAAAGTGTAATTGTTCAAGTGGCTGTAACTTATAAACGACTTGTCCGATTTTGTTGCGTATAGGCTTGTTTGGAAGATAAATGTAAGTACTTTCGTATATCGTATCCAGTGATGCGTGATTGTCTTCAGAAAAGTTGCTAGAAGGCGTAATTTGAATTAAAAACTGTTATTTTCGTTTCACCTCAAAAATTTAAATGGTACGGTATAATTCTGATAACAGAATCGAAATGAAGATTAAATTTACAAGAAAAAACCCCCAAACCGCAGGTTGATATCTTTTCTCGTTTTCGAGAAAATAATTTTTGACACTCGAAAAGTTGTTTGTTGTGTAGTTTTATTTAAGTTTATAAATGTTCGAATTGTCCTCCATCTTGTAAAATACATTTCTCAATTCTGTGCCTACAAATAGAAACAGCTGTTTCTATTTCAATTGGTGCAATGGAATGTATAGCATTCTCAATCCGCTCAATCATATTTTCTCTTGTGGTGGGACGAGTTTTGTAAACGATGTCCTTGATTCGTCCCCACAAGTAATAGTCCAACACAGTTGAATCAGGGGATCTCGGTGGCCATGGGAACAAACTGCCCCTTCTAATCCAGCGATCTGGATAACGGTTGTTTAAAAAATCACGAACTCTCCGTGCATAAAGAGCTGGGCAACCGTCATGTTGGTACCACATGGACATCCTAAGACCAATGGGAACATCTTCTAAAAGTATTTGCAAGTCATTTTCTAAAAAGTTTAAATATGATTCACCATTTAAATGGCCATCAATAATATACGGCCCAATAATTTTGTTTCCTAACACTCCGCACCAGACGTTTACACTCCACTCCACCTGTTTTGATGATCCACTTCCCGCATCCAGTGTGGGTTTTCCCGCGACCAAAAGTGCATGTTATGCAAATCAACATTTCCAGAACTAGAGAAACGGGCTTCATCGGTCCATAAAATTTGGGAGAGGAATTGAGGATGTTCGTTGCACATTTCTCGAAGCCAATAGCAATGGTCTAGTCACCTGTTGAAATCATCTTCTGATAGAGCTTGGTGTAAGGAAAGATGGTATGGACGAAGTTTGAAGTCTTTAAAAATTCGGAGCACTGAAGAACGACTTAATCCTAGATGGTGGGAAATTTCTCTTGTGCTCAAATGCGGTGAAGCTTCCACGTAAGCGAGAACGTTTATAATATTGTCTTCATGGTTTCTTACCGGACGTCTTCTGATTGGAACTGGATTGAGCTGTACACTTCCCGTTGTTCTTAAACGTATTGCCATTCGCCGAAATACCTTTCTGCTGTAGTGCCTTCGTTCAGGATACCTTGCAGCGTATTCAGGTGCCGCAATCGGAGCATTTCCAAAACATTGAAAATATACGGCGAGCATATCAAAAGCCTCGGCATTGGTGTAAGACATTTCAACAGAGAATGTTAAAATGATAATTAAGAGATTGTTATGATTGCAATATCTGTTTCAATTATTTCCATGAAAACCCGCCGATGTTTTTCCACAGCTACCTAGATTTTTTTTCAACCCATCATTGCAATATTTAATACATAATTAGATTGGGATTTATGCTCATCAAAATATTTTTTATTTATTATGAGCTTCTATTGAAATAATTGTTCTATTGAAATAACAAATGAAAACATAAAATTTTACATAATTTGGACTAGTTATTATTATTGAAGCCAAAAAAAAAGCAGGTTGCAATAGAACTACACAACAAACAACTTTTCGAGTGTCAAAAACTCTTTTCTCGGCAATAACTCGAAAACGAAAAAAGATATCCACCTGCGTTTCAAAAGTTTTTTCTTGTAAATTTAATGTACCTTTCGATGCTCTTATCAGAATTATACCATACCATTTAAATTTTTGCGGTAAAATGAAAAACACTGTTTTTAATTCAAGTTACCCCTTCTAGCAATTTTGCTGGAGACAATCACGCACTACTGGATACGATGTTCGAAAGTACTCACATTTATCTTCTAAACAAGCCTATACGCAACAAAATCGGACAAGTCGTTAATAGGTTACAGCTACTTGAACAATTACACTTTCACTACCTTCCCCTACTCACACGAAGATCGGTACGCCAATGAGCCCTGTACCAAAAAGACGTGAAATTGTCTAGGTTTTCTAACCATGTTGATAAAGATATACCTCAATCTGAGAATTTCCGGAGAAATTTCGAATTTTAATATTTAAGCTTTGATTGCGCCCCCTAGCGGAAAAATTTCGAAGTTATAAATATTTCCCAGCATTTTCTCGTGGCCACTTTAGTGATAATTTTTTTTTTCCTGAACTTTTAGGTCCAGTAGTTTCTGAGATATGGCCGGTGGCCATCCTTGCTGGGACACCCTGTATACTATTTTCATGTTCTATTTATCCTTGTTAACACATCCTGTAGGTATAAGTACTCATAACACCTATTTTATTTTGAAATAAAATATAAGACATGCATAGCTTTCTTAAGGCGGCTACTCACTACGCGGTACTTGTCGAGTGCTTGGAATATACTTGGCAAGTACTTGTCTGAGTCAAGGTAAATTGTACATACTACGTGCCTTAATGAAAGCGTCGGTATTATTTCGGGAAGTGCAAGTATAAATACAAGTACCAGTACATATTTGAGAAAATAGAAGAGACATCTTTGGCTGCTTTTGTTACAATAAGTTGTGGTTACGGAAGGTGGCCATAAGAGAGTCCTTTTTATTTTTCGAATCCATGATGCTACATTCCACATTCTGTTGAATACTCCGTTTAAATTCGCTTCCACGCATCGTATACTTGATTTCTATTTTATGCTACGTATGTGATGGGTCCCACATGACATTCTTCGCGAGTACTTGGCAAGTCCCGCGTAGTGAGTGAGTAGCCGCCTTTAGCCATGTCTACGCCATGTTTTTTTTTAAATGTTTAAAATTATTTGGAAAAAAAAACAAATGTAAGTCTTCTAATGATAGGAAATATTTCTGAGGTAGGCAAACAGCATTATTAACATCATTTAAGGAAAACAATGCTGATAATTATTGTATCACGAAATAGCAAAAAAAATTTTTACTACATCATAATAATATGTATTTGTTTTCTCTTACTTTAATCACAGAAGTTTTTCTTCATTGAACTAAGTACTTCCTGAAAATAGAATACCCGAGTGTTTTAAACCAAAAACTTCTCCGGAACCAAAACGGCTGAGTCATGTGGACGAAACTAAATATTATTCATAAAATCTTATATTGACCATACCAAGAGTATCAATTCTCCGCTATATCCCCCATAAAACTTACATACCTAATTTACCTATACATAACGAATTTGAATCAAGTTTATTGAGAAATAACAAAGTTATCTGGACATAACTTCACTAAATTGAAAATACATCAACTATATTCCCCTCCCTCATAGAACCTACATACTAATATACTCAATCACAACAAATCCATTGATACATAACTTCACCACATTAGTTTTTTTTTTCACTTTCCAGATTGCATTTCAAATAGAACCTATATACAAACCTGATCTTGGCAAAAATGATGAAAAAATGAGAAAATAAACTCATTGAATTAATTTTTTAAAAATTCTCTCAACCTAAAAATCACCGAAACGTTTGCTAAAACATTCTTTGGACGTATAAGAAATGGCATCGCATTTTAGAATGAAATATAAGACATACATAGTTTTTTTAGCCACGCCTAGTATAGAAATATTGTTGAAACTGTTTAAAATTCTTTGGCAAAAAAAACAAAAGTACGTCTTCTAATAATAGAAAATAATCGTGAGGTAGGTACACAACATCATCAACATCAGTTAGGAAAATCAATGCTGATAATCTTGTATCACAAATCAACAAAAAATTCTTATTATATTTTATTTTCTCGTACTTTGATCACAACATCTTTTCTTATTATAAGAAGGTACTTTCCGAAAATTCAATATCGGAGCATTTTCACCAAAAATTACTCCGGATTAAAACGGCTCAGTTATGTGGACGAAACGGAATATTAATCATATTCTCTTTTATTGACCATCCCAAGAGTATCAATTTTCCAAGTCCATTAAAAAACACAAACCGGTCCTGATATCATAAAACAAAATCCAAGCTAAACAGCTGATACTCAAACTACGCCCCAAAGTCGAGTCCGAATAATAATCTGTGATGTCGCCACTGAATGGGGTCAAAATAAGTAATATGTAATTGGTAATGTGAAGGTTTTGAAAAACGCACTTTATTAACATTTCTCTATGATTTTTTTTTAGCCTTTCACCAAATGTTCAATACACGTCCTATACTTTATTTCGACCAGATAAAATAAGTACAAAGTTAAGAACATGGCGGTTAAAGTTGATCAACTTTGAGCAAAAAATATTTTATATTTCTGATCAATTTTAGAACTTTTTATGAAGTATAGGACATCAATCAAGGCTTTGTCTATAACTAGAAGAAAAAAACTGTTCAGAAATGTCAACAGGCTGGGCGCCATTTTGAAACATTTTTTTAAATGGAAAGGGGGGTCGGGTGACATCTCATTTTGAAGCTCCTGATGAGAACTTTATAATCCTTGTATATTGAGTCGATATCTTTAAGTACTTGAAAATGGCGGTACATTTAATTACTACATTGATACACTTTAAAAAAAAACGTCAAATTCAATTCAAAAGATGCTGGTAATATTCTTGACATAAAGTTTGGGTTAGGGATACAGGACAAAAATGTCAAAAAATCTTTTAAATTGAACTTGACGAATTTTTTCAAAAAGTGTATGTATCAATGTAGTAATTGAATGTACCGCCATTTTGTAGTACTCGAAGATATCGACTCAATATTCTAGGGTTATAAAGTACTCATCAAGATCTTCAAAATGAGGTGCCACACGACCTCCTTTCCATTTAAAAAAAGGTTTCAAAATGGCGCCCAGCCGCCATCTTGAATACTAAAAGTACGTCAGTAACATCAAAAAGTGGTATTTCGACAGAAATTAAAGTATGCCAAGTTTCAAAATGTTTGGTGCATACATTAAAAAAAAAAGGGGAGAGACCTTTTAGACCGCACTGTATATCAATATCAATAGGTAGTTATCAAAAAAAGGAAAATATAAAACGGTACAATAAAAATATTTGGAAGATTTTTGAAAATATCTTCCCATCTTGTGAAAAAATTAGTGTCAAGTTCGTATAATATTATGTTTTACTAATGAAGGGCCTTTCTTTTATTTTATTATACAGGGTGTTTTAAATTTTAACTGTAAGGTAAAACAGGTATTTTTTGGGTATTTTTTGTGCGAATTTTTAACTCGAATTCGAATGTGCGTAGATTTTGTTTTCAAGGCGACACTTTTTGGCACACCCTATAAGGCGGTGAGTCTCATGACACTTGTTTAAATAAGGATGAGTGGAACCTTGTTTGAAATTTGAAAGCTCTTTCAATTCTCTTCACAACTTCAGAATATTTTCCAAAATTCGTACGATAGTGGTTTTCGAGGTTTTCATTGTTGAACTGGGCGGATAAAATAATTACCTATTCTTTTTGGCTTTCTCTTTTCGAATTTCATCTCTTTTTTTTGGAGCCGTCAGTTTGATTTTTTCAAGTAGGTACACATATGAGTAGTCTATTTTGACAATTTTTGTTACCTTGCATTCATCGCCCGAAACACCTCTGTTAATTTCTAGTTTCTAGTTGAAAGTCCTGTATAATCTATAAGTTGAGAATCCGCTTTCGTTTATTTTATTCTTCTTATATTTGTATACACGAATATAAATAATATTTATTGTAAAAAAACTACAATATTTATTATTTTCTTTATTAAGATCTTTTAAGTGATATAAAAGCACCAAAAATAATGAAAACAAAATATATCAATAAACAAAGATATACATACTTTTTGATTAAAAACGTCGATAAAATTGGGAAATATTCTCAATAATACGGAATTAAACAGACTTTCTAATATGGGTGCATAAGTACTTACAGATCAGAGTCTTTAGGGAAAGAAAACATAGATATTCCATGACCGCTTCTGGTCCAACAGCCCCGAAAAGCACAAGAATTGCCTTTCGCCATATCACACGATTTCCTTTCACAGAAAAAAACACACAAAATCAAAATGACAAAGAATATTCCGAATGATGCTAAACAAACACCATCAGAGACCGGACTAAAAGAACAAACCGTCAGATGTTTGACAGTGGTCCCACATTTCCCCTTCCTAAAGATTTTGGCGGAACCGTTTTGTCACTTCTGGTCGCCTATTCTGTGATAGCACTTGATAAGGCATTTAAGATTCTTAAGAGGGTGCCCCTCGGGGGTGAGGGTGAAGTGAGGCGGAGTAATTTTTACTTAAAAAGTCGTCCCCCTTGACAAATCTTCTGACGTGTCCCGGCCTTTTTTTTTAAATCAGTAGTTTTTGATAATACCGGGGTGGGAAGTTTTCAAATCAACACCCGGTATATCATTGTCTACAATGAACGTTCACGCTTAGCTTAGGATCGAGCTCAGGATGCTTTGTCCACAGATTTAATCTTGACAATAAAGTATGTTTTGATTGATTTGATTGAATGTGCCCAAGAGAAAATACTGATAATATATTTCAAGTTTCTAGGATCGCCGCAAGGGAGCGTAACACTTCCATGAAAACAGAACCCCCCCTCTCTCTATCTGTAAACAGAACATTGACATAGTTTCAAATTTTTGCTGCACTTTCATATGGACAATTTTTCAAAATCTTTTGAAATAGAAAGAGTTCTGAAGACCTCGGGAATACCTCGAAAAATACTTTTGAAACAGCCCCTGTAAACTTGAAAGTGTCAAAAAATAGGAGTTCCTTGCCAACGACTTGACGGTGCGGTGCAAGGTTATTTGATATGCAATGCCGTAACTTGAGAAACGGGAATTCACGAACGTTAAGCCGAATCGGTCCCATATTGGTGACGTCACGTTCCTGTCATCCCGTAATTGTCATGAAATGTCCGTATTCAAGGGTTTTAAAACTTTTATACCGATGGTCGGCCGGTTTTGAACGTGTTTGAGGGTGAGTTATCACACAGTTTTAGGTATTCAGTGAAATATCTTCTTATTGTTAAGTGTGCACCATATTAATTTTATCTTTTGTTTAGATTCCACCAGGACTATAACTCTGGTATATTGCGAGCTGTCCCAGTAAATAAAAAAAAAAAGATAATGAAAATATTTGTGGACGTGTTACCAATAATAAAATAGTATCTATTTCAATGATAATTTAATTGGTGTTCCTGACTTCTGAAACTAATACAAAAATACGATCAAAAATATCAATAAATTAGGAATTATTCAATATCATATTATAAAAACATGATATAATATAATCTATGTGAGTGATATATTATTATTAAAAAATTGTCTTCCATATCTCGTGTCTAAGCTACATACGGAAGCGCTGGAAGCTCACATAGAATATTTTTTTAAGTCGTTTGTTAGCCGACTTTTTATCTTCTCTAACAGACAACTTCTTTCTTAGACGACTTTATCTTGACTAACAGTCAACTTGTTTGTGAGACGACTCTATCTCGTCTAACAGACAACTTCTTTGTTAGACGACTTTATCTCGTCTAACAGTGAACTTCTTTGTTAGACGACTTGATATGGCGCATTCTCCATTTGAGAAACATAATCATTGGGTTGACTGCAATGATTATCATTAATTATTACAGAACTATTTGGTAATATCGATATTCAACCAGAATAATATCAACAAGAATTTAGATATACAGGGTTATTCACGTCATTCGACACGAAACATTATGACTGAAGTATCTGATTTTAAAAAAGTTTTTTTTTCTGGATGGATAGGGTTTTGAAAATACAGTGGAACTTCCATAAGTCGAACGTCGATAACTCGAACTGATCTTTCTTCAAGTAGGTATGGAAGATAAAGACTTGCATATTATTCTCGTTTAGTCGAAGTTTCGATAAGTCGATTTTATTTTTGGACAATCATGCCCCTTCGAGTAATCGAAGTTCGACTTTATAGTCATGTTATACAGGGTGTTCCCAAAACTCGAAACGTTTCAAAGTTGTATTTTTTTAAATTGAACTCCCTCTATATTAATTGATATCCCAATTCTTCCTTCAATTTTGAACAAAAACTGTGATTCAACTAAAATGTTCCTAAATTCAACCGTTATCGACATATCGTGTTTTTGCACCTTTGACATGCTATAAAACTCAAACTGTTCAAAATAGAGAAAAACGGTCTGCACATTCTAATCTCAAAACTTCAAGAGCTATCCAAGGACAATGAATTAATTCTTGTGAAAAAAATCAAAATGATTCGTAAAAAGTTGACAGTGTTGATAGTATACCTTCTATTCAAATGACAGAATAGCTCTTGAAAAGTTGAGATAGGAAAGTGCGGACCATTTTTCTCTAACTTGAATAGTTTGAGTTTGATAGCGTGTCAAAGGTGCAAAAATGCCATTTTTAAAACGCGATACCTCGATAACGGTTGAATTTGGGAACATTAGTTCTAGGGTTGTGGATTTGACCAGTCACAGATTTTTTGGTCAATCGACTGAATGAATTGCAAAGATGAAATAAAAGAATCAAAAAAAAAATGAAAAAAAATGCAGTGGATGAACTTAACGATACTAGTCAACTTTCTTATTTTGCAATTTATAAAAACAGTAATAATAGCTGTGTTCGCGTGTCGGTTTCGAAATAATTTCGAACCATTTAATAACAAATAACATGCGCAGTTGATACATTTTCGTGACATTTCATCAACTGCGCATGCGAATGAGTGTTTGTAACTGACACGCGCCAACAGAAAGATACCTTAACTTGGGGATAATACAGGGTGATAATCAGAAAAGTAGTATAATTAGGTCCATTCAGGGGCACATTATACAAGCCGTCCCCGCTCTACTGGTTACAACTTCTAGATTCTAAGATGACCTGAAGTGCGTAGTTTCTAAAATACAGGATGTAGAAGTTTTTAAAAAATACAATTTTTTCATCTCTGTATAAAATATGTATAAATTAAATTTTTGGAGCCATTGGAGCGGATTACCTACCTTTTTGATAAAAACAAATGTGGCGTAAGTTTTTTTGCAAGATTTTTGTGTTTCGAATTCTAGGTAGGTATGAAACTGCTCATACTCAACGAGTTTTCTTCCTCCGACGCACGATGTTCAAGTAAAAAGAATAAACCATACTAGTGTCCTTTAAAACGTTCCTCAGGTACCTACCGGAAATTTTTAGTTTTGGAAACAGTCAGTTTTTTGTCACAGAGAATTAAGTCGAGATGATTCTCGTTTGAAATGAGTAATTCTAAAAAAATATCTCTTTCCAAAAGCAGAGGCGTACCATTTTTTCTCGAAAATGCAACACACAGAAAGACGCGTTTGCGACCATTGGTGTCAAATTTCAAACTGATTTATCAGTTTATCGGGGACACTTTGTATAAATCAAAAATGTTTATATTCACATGAACATTGTCAACATAAAAGTAGGAATGCTTAACAAGCATAATGATAAAACGAAAAATATCAATTTCGGTTACTATAATTTTTTAGATATTTGACCGAATCTCACCGGTCAAATAGGTTTTGGTCAATTGACCATGCCCAACTCTGATTAGTTGTATCACAATTTTCGTTCAAAATGGAAGGATGAATTAAAATATCAATCAATTTACAAGGGGTTCCATTTGAAAAATACATCTTTGATACGTTTCGTGTTTTGGGGACACCCTGTATAACTAGAAAATATTTAAAAAATGTAGCCTATCCATCCAGAAAAAAAAACTACTTTAAGATCAGATACTTCAGTCATATAATGTTTCGTGTCGAATGACGTGAATAACCCTGTATATCCAAATTCTTGTTGATATTATTCTGGTTGAATATCGATATTACCAAATAGTTCTGTAATAATTAATGATACGCATCGCAGTCAACACAATGATTATGTTTCTCAAATGCAGAATGCGCCATAATAAGTCGTCTAACAAAGAAGTTCACTGTTAGACGAGATAAAGTCGTCTAACAAAGAAGTTGACTGTTAGGCGAGATAAAGTCGTCTAAGAAAGAAGTTGTCTGTTAGACGAGATAAAAAGTCGGCTAACAAACGACTTAAAAAAATATTCCATGTGAGCTTCCAGCGCTTCCGTAGCTACAGGCTCAGAACGCGATTTTAACTAATTATTTTCGTGCCGTCTCAAATATGTGAACGCTCCTAAAATTTGTTTATTTGGATTTCGCGTTGTTTGAGTACTCAAACAACGGGATGTCGGAACCGACTCCGCACCCGAGTGACGTAATTTTAGTCTGAATTCTGATTCGTCCAACACGGAACGTATAACGACGCAACCATAGAAATAATACTACTACACCTTTTCCACAAGTTATTGCGAATTTATCACTTGATTTTGCGAAAAGTAAAATCACATTGGGAATAAATCAAATGTATTTGAGAAAAGCAAATTGATATTGCGAATATATCGAATGTAATTGAGAATAGTCAAATGAAATTGGGAATATATCAAATTTAATTGAGAAAAGATAAATGTAATTGCGAATAAATCACATGTAATTGAGAATAGTCAAATGTAATTGCGATCATATCAAATATAATTATTGAGCATTCAAAAATTTTATCATTATTTTTTTCGAGTTACCTAAGATAGGGTCTGACCAAACTTACGACTCAAACAACGCAGGCGTAGTTTTTTTGAAACCGATCAAAGATTTGTCTATACCATAGACTAATATTATATACCCAGGTCTATACTCAGTTCGGTTGGATGGTTTGTGACGGGCCAAGTTGATGTTGAGCAAGGAACCGTGAGGGAGAAAGCTTGATTATCACAATAAATTGAGCATAACTTTGCCCACTTCAATCACTGACTGCTTCCTCACTATTCCTTGCTCAACTACATATACTGATTTCCACAAATAATTGCGAATATGTCAATTTATATTGTGAATATATCAATTGACTTTGGGAATAATCAGATCATATTGCGAATTTATCAAATGTTATTCAAAAAAGTCAATTGATTTTGCGATTTTATAAAATGTTATTGAGAATATACAATTGATATCGCGAATATATCATATGTAATTGAGAAAAGTCAAATGAAGTTGGGAATATACCAAATGAAGTTGCGAAAAAATCAGAGGAGGATTTCGATTTCCGTTCACCTACTGGCATGTTTTTTACTGCCACTGCGGCAACCTGGTGGACTGTTGAATGTTGCGATGCACTCACGCATCTACACAATGAAGATACTTGAATAATAAAGCTGTCATTGGAAATGTGATTGAAATGACCCGAGCAGCACAAATTCTCCCTATCTAAACAGTTTACCTCGTTTGTGCACCATAAATCCAGGATTGTCAAGTTTGTGACACCCCTTTCATAGAAAAAACCTTTTGGGGGTCATATATAATTAGTGCAGACTTTGTTAAAATCAACTTCTTCAGGAGTTCAACTGACTGTACAGTAATAAATTCATACAATAATATCGTAACTTATTTGACCAATAAAATTTTGAAACGCTCAATTACATTTGAAGTCGCTCAATTACATTGAAAGTCGCAATAACATTTCACTATGTATTCTCAATTATTTCATTCAAATTCTCTTTATTACATTTTGATATTATTTCCAAAATTCATTCCAATACGCATTTCTGATCTCAAGCAGATGTCAAGACTGACTTTGACTTAAGTCTCGACTACAGGTGACCATTAAATGTCAATATCTACATTTTTCAACCAAAAAAATGGAGTTTCGCGATAATTGTGCTGTGTGCAGATCATCCCTGGCACGAAACCAAGTGATACGACTTTTGCCATGCAGGCATCTTCTTCATGGCCCTTGCGCTGATCCGCTTTTCGATGCAGATGACAATGTAAGATGTCCAATTTGCAGACAAGATTGCAACGATAAAGAGGTAATCGAAAGAAAGATATATAAAAGGCACTCCAACCGAGACCGGGAAAGAATAGTGACCAGTGCGAATAAGGGGAACGATTGGGGGGTTCTGGCAAAAGACTTGGGAATAAATTACAAGACTGCGTCAAATTGGATACGCTCTGGGCGTCCACAAATGAATAAAAGAGGCGGTAACAAACCAAAATGTTTAACTGAACTCGAAGTCGACCTCATAATCTCATGGATAGAGGAAAATAGCACAATTACATTGAAAGAAATCCGAGAAAAAATTCAACAGCATCTTAACCGTGAGGTGTCAGTTTCGACAATCGGAAACTACTTACAAGGAAGGCAGTATACAATGAAAAACAGCCATTTTGAGCCAGCCACGATGAATTCTGGAGAAAATCGAGCTAAGCGCTCTGAATATGTCCAATGTTTGAATGATTTCATTCAAGAAGGAAAACAAATAGTTTGGATTGATGAAACTAATTTCAACCTTTTTTGTCGGCGGAGCAGAGGACGGGCAAGGAGAGGAAGTAGATCTGTCCAACAGTTGCCGGCATCTGAAGGCCCCAATGTGCATCTCATTGGAGCTATTTCCGCAGCGGGTGTGATCACTATGGACCAGCAACGTGGCTCGTTCACGTCAGAGACGGCGAACATTTGGATGCAACGAGTACTTGACATCTGGTCAAACCAAGGGAACCAATTAGGAGATCTGGTCATAGTGTGTGACAATGCTCCATGTCATACCCATCTGGAAGATGTGGTAAATCCGACAGGTGCCACACTCCTCAGACTCGGACCGTATTCACCAATGCTGAACCCAATTGAGAACATTTGGTCGAAAATTAAATCATTTGTGAAAGCAAATTTACGGGTGCCAGTCGTCAACCGTCCGGGTGTAATTGAACAACGTTTGCAATATTTGGAGCAAATCATATACGAAGCAAAGCAAACCATCGTAGGGGGAGACTGTGCCCGTGCAGCGCAACATTCAACAGTACACCACGCTGCCGCTTTAGCTGAAGAAATTATGCCAGTTGGTCATTAATTTTGGCGCTTTGATTAATTTTTTTCAATTTAATAGGCCGTTGTTGTTGTGAAAAGTGTATGTTGTATATCAATCTTATGAAATAATATGTTCGTTTATCACTTGCGATTTTCATTAAAAAAATATATGGAAATTTACATAGTGGAAGAAATAGGTAAATGTCTATCATCAAGACTGTTCTCATGAAATGTAGTTAAGGATAGCGAGCGGCCATATCCCGGAAACTATTCACCAATTCACCATAGAGGCTTGAGGCAAAACAATTTATCACTTACTAAAACGACCATGAGAAATACCTGGAAAATATTTTCAAGTTTCTGAATTGATCGCTAGGGGGCGTAACAACCAACACCAAGTAGAAAGATAGAATAGAATTTGGCCCAATGAAAATATATCGATGTTATCATTTTCATAGATTCCGACTTTTCACCTACACTTTTTGTCTAAAACGTTTTTTTCAATCTTTCAACAAAAAAAAGCGGTTAGGAAAGCTCGATTGTTTTTTCAAACAAACGGAGATTTTTCTCGTTCCGCTTGACCGATTTGAACAAACTTGAGCTCATATGAAAAAGCATAATCTGGACTACAAAATACTTATTTGCTTTTGAATTTGTGACCTTTGCAGTTGCTGCTAGACGGCGTTATCTAGAGCAGTATCATATTTTTGAGTTTTTTTTTTTTTTAATGAAATGTATTGCTGTATCAATTTTCATTCATTTCAAAAGAAGATACATTTTTCTATTAAAAAATTGGAAAAAAATTAAATAAAAAAAGATCAATTGATTTTTTGCTAGATGTTTTGTTTTGTTTTCAATTTTTCAATAAAAAAATGTATCCCTTTTCAAAATACAGTGTGTCCAAGATAAGAATGTCTATCATGGGGATCTTGGTAACCGTAAGAGATACAAGGTCGGTTAAATGGAGGCAAAGTTGCCTATTTTGATGCACAAAATCCCGTTTTAAAAGCCAAGAAATTCCGACTACGTCCGAAATCCAAAAAAAAAAGAAATTTTTCAAGATTGTTTTCATTTTTTTCTGACCACATTTGAAGAGATATTTTGAAATGAATGGATCAACTTCATTGCCACTTTTTGTCCTTTACAAGATAGCGTTATCAAATTGAAGAACCGACGTTTCGTCTATGAGCAGCCATCATCAACTTTGTTTTTTTAAATACGGTCTTGGATTTCTTATTACGGATTTTAAGAGCCTCCTTGACCAATAAAAGAGGTGTTTGTTTTTAATCCTATTAAAAATGTATTTTTTGTCTCTCGCTAACACATGAGCTCTTATGGAAAAATCTATCGATATAATTTTTTTGAATAATTGCGATACATTGTTGGTTTAGGAACATGAGAGGCTCTTAAAATCCGTCATAAAAAATACAGGACTGTATTTAAAAAAACAAAGTTGATGATGGTTTTTTCAAAACGAAACGTCGTACGGAAAATCTCTCAACGCTGTTTTATAGAGCTTGAAAAGTGGCCATGAGAAAGTGTTTTTTGTTTTTCCATATCTCTCTAAATAACGAATTTTAAAACTTTCTGAACGGCATATTGTCAGGCTTGGAAATGCGCAACTTCTTTTTGATTTAATCATCTTCGTATCTCTTACGGTTTCCAAGATTCCCATGATAGACATCCTTATCTTGGACCCACTGGATATAAAAATGAATCAACCATTACATTAGATTTATTTGAAAAAAACTTAAAAATATGCTACCGTTTCAGTTGATGCCACCAAAGGTCACAAATTCAAAAGCAAATAAGCACTTTGTAGTGCAGATTATGATCTCCCACATATGAGCCCAAGTTCGTCAAAATCGGTCAAGCGAAACTGGAGAAATATCTGTTTGTTTGAAATAACAGTTGAACTCCCCCCACGTCTTTATCGATAGATAGGGAAAATAGGCTATAATTATAATTGATAGATAGGAAAAAACCTTTTAGACAAAAATTATAGGTAAATAGTCAGTAGATATAAAAATGATAACATCGATACATTTCGTTTGTAATAAACAGCTGTAACACCTAAACGACTGAACGGAAGTTCGATCTCGTTGGAGAGAGCATATTGCTCCATCAAAACCATCGTACTATTTTATCCGAGATATGTCTATGTAGTTCTTATATTGATTCGGCTAGAGCAAGTTTTTTGATGTAACAACAGAAAATCGCAAAATTCTCAAAAAAATCAAATGCAATACGTAGTATCAATTTTTTATATAAAAATATCTAGTTTTGGTGGTAGAAGGAACCAAAAAGTGAGGTTATAAATTTAATAATTATTCAATGAGAATAGTACTCGTCCAATCCGAACATCTAAGAGCCCCTGCATGCGTATATCTAACAAAGCATCTGTCCATGTTTTTTTTAGACATCAGATCTCTACGATTTTCTATGTAGACTTCCAGTGAATGATGATGTGATTTCCTCTGCCATCATTGTTTTACTGTGTCGCTCAGTCAAGAGAACTACGAAGCATTTAACGGAATAGTAGTGATGATTTTCAGTTGAAAAAAAGCGAGTTTTTTTGGGAAGCTACTAATCCACCAGTACCATGCATGCACTGCTAAATTCCACGGCTTTCCGGCGTGTATTAACTTTTCACTCGATATCTGAAAGCCCAATTTCTTCCATTATGAAACTAATAAATATTACACTACATATTTGACTTAGGTACCTTTCTCCATTATTCCGCATTTTTTTATTGGCCTCATGAATTTTTGAATTTTCAAAAATGTTTTCCATGAAATACCTATTGGAGTTTTGTCGCCTTCAACGGCTTCGTTTTTCCGTTAAGAGTAACTTTGTTCTCCTCACCGAACTTCAAAAGATCCTCGTATTGTTCTCCTTTAACATTTTTTCAATCTCAACATTTTGGCACGCAGAGCTGTGATCAACACAAACAGTAAATTCAAACTAAACCTTTGAAACCGGACGCATGCGATCGATGGGCTGCTAAATTATTCCATCCTTTTCTAACCTGTTCCCTTTGAGCTTCGCGCTATCTCTTTTACTGGTTGAAAAACGAAAAAAAAAACGATATATAACGTACAAGATACCGTAGATGTGTAATCCGTGATACAGCATAGCATTGCCGGCATCTTACGTTATGACACACGTTATCCTCAGCTGTTATATTCGGGTAACGTATGTATGTTAAATATAACGTAAATGATACAGCATAAGGCTGATTATCTATGTAGATATTGGGTTGAATATAAACAATCACCCTGTAAAGTGGAAAACATTACATACAAAAACATTGAAACTCTTATTTGATTTCAAAATCAAGTATCCTCTCGATAGAATAAGATATCTAAATGTTTCAACCACATCTACTTAATTCGCAAGTCTATTTGGTATATTCCCAATTTTATTTGATTATTAATTCTCAAATAAATATGATTTATTCGCAATTTCAATTGTCTATTCTCAATAACATTTAATATATTCGTAAAATCAATTGCCAATTCTCAATTTCATCTGATAAATTCGAAATATCATTTGATTATTCCCAAAATCAATTGATATATTCGCAATATAACTTGGTATATTCGCAAATGAATGTGGAAAAGGTGTAGAAGGCTAGTATAAAAGAGTACATAAGCGGATTTGCTCACGGAAAAAGAGAGATGGAAGATTCATGTGTAAGACAGAAACCATAGGGTTTGGTACATGATACTAAAACCTAAGACACATAAAGATATGATCAATTGCTGGACGAGATTAGAACCAAGCCGCATGTCGTCACCACGACCCAAATGTGAGGATGGATTCCAAACATTCATAACGTTACCTAGTTACCATGAGGCCGGTATGGCGCAACGTGTAAAGCGTTGGGTCAGTAAGTGGGAACCGGCCCGGTGCTGGGTTCGATCCCCAGCAATACCAATAGACCGTAAAAAGTCGAATGCCTGGTATTTTAGCGGAGCCCACACGGCAGGGTGCAAAAGGTATAATTATTGTTCACCCTATTCACGCCGGTAACCAGGCCGGAGAGAATCGGATATTCTCGTAGGGAACGAAGAACAAAGATACACACTCGCCAGTCGATAGATTCCACCGCGAGCGCGGCTGTTTCTCCAGTACACACTGGTAGATCAGTCTGTGCTCCGATGGGGTCGATGACCGTGGTTCGGAGTCCACGTTAAATTGTAGGTCCCATTGCAAGGAATGTAAAACCGTTTCCCCCTCCCTATCCCTACGATCCCGTCTGCCGTCTTAAAACGTGCACTACAGATATATATAATGAGCTGGCAAATCGCCTTAGTAGCAGCGCCATTCTTCCCAACTACTACCTAGTTACCATTTGCTGGTCAAAATTTGAACTGGCTCACTCATGACGTCCCCGCGTGACATTGATTGTTTGGATTTGAGGTAGGTCACGTGATGACCTCTGAAGTGGGATGTGCGAGAGTTTATCTTGTTTGTTTAAGTATCATGGTTACTGAGTTACCTAGGAAACCTATGAATTTTGAGGTTCGGACACGCAATGACGTCAGCGATACCTGCGCGAGATCATATCTTGTTTGTTATAGTATCATGGGTTTGGCAGCTATTACGCTTGCGCTACCGTATACGAGGGTATGTCTGATGATAACAGAATTTATGATGAAAACCTGTAAGGGTCAGTGGAAAAGTTGTAGGCTTCACTTGAACGATGTTTGCTATTTTTTTTAAACAGTGAAAAACATGTTTTAATTTTCAATTTGACTTAGATATAAGACGTAGATAACAAGTTTTCAAATTATTTCGAGTATCATAGATAGAAGGCCGATCAAAAATTGCTTTCAACGTATTTTTGATACAATTTGAAAAATGAAGAGAGATTTTAATTTTACCGAAATTCAGTTTCTTGCATTTTAGGATATTATTTCACTTATTCTATTAGTTTGCCAAGTTTAAAAGACAAATCTGAATCCTACAACCTACAGATCTCCTTTCAAAATATTGGTCATGCATCTACATTTTGCAAAACTACTAGGTACTAAAGCAGAATGTTCAAAAACAACCAATGCTAAATGAACAAGACGTAAGAAAGTGAATGAATCAGAAGTTATAAGTTTAGAAAACATTTTGTAGAAACACTCTCTTTAACTAATCATTCGTCTTGGAAGGTTACGGATAGTGATGAAAAGAGGCGACAAAACACTGCATGCTGCATGTCATTTTAGGATGTTGCATTTTTGGCGAAACAATGAAAATGTTAAAAATGTGATTATATCATTATATTAAGTAAAATTGGAGAATATGCCAACATGTAAAATAAGTGATTTTGATGTAATAATAAGTTATATTGGTGTTTCAAAACATGGATCGATATAATTACATTGATATTCAATTATCCCAAAACTAATTTTTATAGAATTAATTTTTGCCGCGTATTTTACGATTTTTTTTACAAATCCAAAACAACATTTTATGGTGATAATAAAAAAGAGATCACCCCAAAATTGGTATCGCTGCCTACGCCTCACCCCCATGAACCTGTACTTATGCTTGGCTGTGTGGTTTTTTTTCATGTATTTGTGCTTATTTTTGTATTTCTTTCATTGATTATTTGGATGTACAGAACCGCCTAAAATTTGATGAAACTTTGATCCTGCATCGTTATCAAATGAGTGATCGATGGTGCATTAAAAACTCCGAATCAATTTTTCATTTTACGGGTCCTGGCGATTTTTTTCAAAAAATTGATGACCCATATTTGAAGAAATCATGAAGAATGGGTCATTTTTGCGAGGTTCATTTTTTCTAGCTTACTATCATTTGTTCAATTATTGTGAAATTTTCAGGGAGTACATACTTTTTGCCCCTTTTTTGAATGGCACTAGTCATTTTTATCAAAAGTCACACAAAACATGAAAAAAGCACTAAAATTTTATTTGAAAAAAATGGCCAGGACCCGTAAACTAACAAATGGATAAAAGTTTTTAAATGATCCATCATTCTTTGATAACTGATGCAGAATCAAAGTCTAGGCCGTTGCTATAATTCTGACCGCTACTCTATATCTCAAATTCATTTATTTGTGTACGTAGTTTTAATCCTTGATCATTAGTATTTTCATAATGCTAATGTCTGATGTTATATCTTTTCGCTTTACCGATAAAATGTGTTAGATAACCATCTTTGCTAGATACCCCCTTGATCCTTGTTTGATGATTGATGTCATAGCCTCAATCCATCTAGCCACAAAACGTGAACAAAACCCATCGAAATAGAATCATAAGAGTCGCAAGGAACATTCAAACAGTGATAGAAAAATGGGATCGGTAGGTGGAGCTTAGAGTAGCTACAATATGGCGACGTAGACAGGGGCGAACTGGCCGACAGATAAAAAAAAAACTTCCGGATTGTTACTCTAGATTTAAACTTTATTCGAATTTATTAACGGTAACATTATATTTTAGATTTATTGATCATAATTGTTTCAATTCACTATTAACTATTCTTCATATTATGTGTGAAGTATTATAAAACAATCCGAAAAAGTATTTTCCAATCGTGAAACTGAATTTGATATTATGTACCAAACGAAACAGTACTGGAGTAGATATTTAACAAAACAATAGGAAGTACATAAAACTAAATCTAAGATACAAACATAGATGTATACCAATTATTAGTTATGCCGAGAGTTATACTATAATAATACCTATCATGCAGGTCAATATTCACTTGGACATAAATAAAGAGGAATAAGAAAGCTGATAATGATTATTCGAAGATGTTCTATTATATTTCGAAAGATAAGAAAAGTTCTGGAATATTTCTATGTATTTAAGAAATTAACAAGTATTTGGAATCTGCAGAAACAAAATATTTAATTTAATGGTTGCTGGATTTTGGGTTCTAGGGTCTATGAAAACTCAAGGATTGATTGAAAACTTGTGCCTACGTTTTGACCAAAAGGATTGTTTTTATGCATGCATGATACTAGAACACACAAGATAAGCTCACTAGCTGGACGAAATTGAAACCGATTTGCGCATGGTGACCATAGGAAAGATATGCAAAAATAAGTGTTGAAAACATAACCTAGCATTGGGCACCGAACACCCTATGCATTTTAAATGGGCGGTCACCGGGAGAGATGCGCGTGAGCTTTTCTTGTTTGTCGTAGTATCATGGTTTTTATGTAGCCCTGATAAAGGTGTAATGTACACCATAATGTTAACACAAGCTTTCGATCAATCCTGGAGTTTTCATTGACCCCAAAACCCACAATCCAGAAACTTTAAAATGATGGGTCTTAACATGCGATAAAAAGATATTTAATTTTGAAAATTATACTTTCTAATCCAGTAGAAGGATGCAAGGTGACTAATAAAAAAAAACTAATGATAATTGAGATTTATTTATTGTCCTTTGGATAGTTTAGTCTTATTACTTTTATGCATGTCTTATACCTACTATTAGCTTCAAGATCACTATCGATTTATTTAAAAAAAAAAAAAAACACTAGTCTTTCTAGGTACTTCGCATCAATGCTTTTCATAAGTAAATACCTATGATTGTCCGACACAAATTGATCATAGCCACGACTGAGTAAATTGGAAAAAATAATGGAATCAACAATATACTGTGATTAAACATTTACAAATCTCAACCATATAAATATTTCAGTAAACTCGACCAAAATTTCATATCCCGGTCCTGTATTATGCTATACCAACCTATGAAATGTGATTTCAGTCGATTTTTTCTTATCGATAGCGTCTCTACTCGCACAACTTTTCAGGGCACATGAAACAATAATTAAGAAATGTAAAAACACACAAAAATCAAAAAATAATCCTCAAAACACAGCTAACACTGAGAAAAACCGTTCTACAAAAAATGTAAACTGACACTTTGACAAAACGATGGCGGTAAGATGGCGAAAGTGATCCCATTTTAGTCACGTGATGTCGTCTCCACCCCTTTCTACCTCCATGACAAAAACACAATCAATAATGGCGTACCAAGCAAGTCAAAGCAAAAGACGTCGATATTAGCCTAGTTTACACCGATAACTCTTCTAGTTCGGTCCGATAGGATCAAGTGAGTGAGGATAGTACGGTAGGACCAATGCTTGCTTCTCGCCCGTTTACACCGTCTTGCAACGCGTGAACATTGAGCACGCGCGCCATTCGTCAAATGTCAAAAACAAGTCGAAATTATTCATCAACACAATTCGTAACCAAAAAAAACATAAGTAAGTACGCTCAGATTGCCTTAGAAACTCAGAACCAACACAATTCACAATAACAACAATCAACATAACCTCATAATTTTGATCCAGAACGAACCAAATTTAGTTCGGTACACCTGCTGGCGAATACCGAACCAAGAGCGGACCAGCTTAGTCCGCAACTGTCTACACCATTCGAACCAAATATTTGGTTCTGATAAAGTTCGAATCTAGTACTTGGTGCGCGGACCAAGTTGTTGGTGTAAACCATAGACAAATTAACAATAATTGGTCTATGGTGTAAACTAGGCTATTGTTTCTTGTTTGATGCTCCGGGAACTCGCAGTGTTGCCAAGTAAAAGGTATAAGAAGTTTCAGAAAA
Organism: Orchestes rusci; assembly: GCA_958502075.1. Lineage (NCBI taxonomy): Eukaryota > Metazoa > Arthropoda > Insecta > Coleoptera > Curculionidae > Orchestes > Orchestes rusci. The sequence goes on from OY293304.1 coordinate 42,509,118, forward strand.
GCATGACTTCTAACACAAAAGATTTGAATAATGAATCTTTCAACAAAATACTTGAAAAATATTTGAGAATGATTTTCAATATTGATCGCATTGACAAAAAAAACCCTTTTTTGGTTCATATTCCTCTATTTTGTTAATTCAAGATTCATAGAAAGTTTGTATTGGCAACACTACCTATTCACTAGCATATAACACTTTGTCTGACGACACTTATGTGAATACTGGGGCAAGCGCATCAGTGTCATCCAAACCATAGACTAATATTATGATCCAAACCCAACACCTTTCTCCGTGAGAGACTTCTCTCTTCTCTCTCTACTAGCCTTCTAGTAGTATTAGTTCTATGGACGCAACTTTATTATGTACTATCAATTAACCTTGGGTGCGGTGGGATTTTGAGCATTTGCATTGGCTTTTTGTTTATTTTTTGTGGTTATTTCATTTTCAAAAAAAATTTTTGGACTAAGATTTTTACGGATCGATCGTAATATTTGTGACTTTTGACGCACTTTATTCTTGTTGAAAGCTGCTCGAAAAAAAGAGAACGAAAAATGGTTGGCATTCTCACTTATAGGTTTTTCTTTAAAACATTAATTCGAGAACACGTTATCTAACGCGAATCACAAACAATCTGAAGTCTTTCTTTTTGACATATTCAAAGTTACAGGTGAAGTTTCAAAAGTATTTTTCGATGGATTCCTGATGAAGTCTCCTTACCTTTTCTATTTCAAGAGATATAGAAAAACTATATAGTTATGGAAGTGGTAGGAAATGTTCCAAATAACACGAAACATGCATCTGTTCAGTGGGTTTGCATTTGATAATTTCGAAAAAACCTCAAAAACAGTTTCGACATTGACGATTTATGTTGTGCGATCGGCTTAACCGAATAAAATCGATCCCAAAACGAGCCAAAGAACAGTCAAATCCATATACTTATAAATACAAATCGGTTCAGAGATTCCGACGTTATAGGCAATTGAGAATCATCAAATTTGACGGCCTGTAGCTGTCTTATTTGACAACTTAGAGATAAGTATCGTACGTATGGACAATTTTGTAGAGAATATCGTCGCATATATATCTGTTTCCATATTCTTTTTTTGGTAGTTCAATGAGGGAAATTTCGAAATTATAACATTTTCTCTTGGGCACATTACTACATACATTTTTTTCCTGGGTCTCTATGATGAATGAATAGTTCACGAGAACTAGCACCCTGTCGCTGAAAATGAATTACCCTGTACAGGGTGTCCGGATACGGGTAAGTAGCGGCTGTATCTCAATAATGGTAAGACCTAAATGCTCGGGAGAAGAATCTCCATGATTAAAGTGGGCAAGAGAAATGACTGGAAATTATTTTGAAGTTCGTAATTTGACCGCGAGGGGGCGTATCTGCTATGAAGAAACACAAAATCCACGATGAGCTATAGCTTTGAAAACACTATTTTATAGCTTGGGTGATACCGGATCATTTTGCTTCATGACGTTTTTTGTATGTCATAATAAGAAAGGGGGAGGGGCAATGTATCTTTCAATATTTGAATTCCAATATCTCCTGAACCTTTCAACCGATTTGAAGATTTTTGACCTTATTCGAAAGATAATTTCATGGTCTATCAAAAGGAGTTCTCCGTTAAAGCTTTTAGCAATTGTAGGAATTTCTTGAAATCATACAAATTAAGTATAATAGTTTTTTACTTCATTTGGGAGTTTATTAAATTCAGCGAAACATTAATATATAAAATACACTGTATTTTGTTTTGATAGAACGACATGTATGTGAGTAGTCTTTTTGATTGGAACTTTTTGTAGAGCAACACATACTGTTTAATATGCCGTGCGAATATTGATTTATATAATCTAACTTCCAGTGTCAAGTTTCTAACATTCCGTTACAAAAAATATACATTCTTTTTGTCATTTTCCAGCCAAAATAAATTGAATGTCAAAGTTGAGGTTGAAGAGAATCACACCTATATGCACCGTAGAATTCTAATCCGGATGAAGTCTTTATCGCGATTATATTCCAATTTTTGGATGCACCGCAGCGCTTAAGCCTGAATCGGTCGCTTAACTCTGATCGCCCCATTTTCTAGGCTTAATCGAAGAATTTCAACGAATTCTAAATTCTAACCTTGTCTTTCATTTGTTTATGTTTATCCTACAGATTTTGAGGTTTTGCGACTAAAGACAAAACTATGAAAGTGGAATATCAACGGAGGATTATTTAGATTTTTAAAAAATCATCGATTGGAGTAGGATTCTTTTCCAATTCCAATAGGTGGTCAATGGGTACTATACAAAAAAGATCTCAATATCAAGCAATATTTATTGCTCCACAACACACTCATAATAATGCGAATTGCTCAATAGAATATTGAATTGAAAAGGTACCTATTTTTGTAGGTAGGTACAAAAAAAAACAGTGTACCTATCACATTCTGATATCTACCGCATATTTTACCTATGATTTTTTATCGTTCAATTGATCGACTCAATTTGGATTGGTGTTGAAAGTAGGTACCTACCTATCTATATCCTGTAGAGGTATCTTATGGCTACTCACGTATCTTATAATTTTGTCTAATTCTAATTCAATTCAAAATTTTAACTGTATGGGTAGACCCCGAGGTAAACCCAGACTCATAAACAAATAGACTCGTTGATTTACTTTTTTTTTTAAGCTTTAGGTACTAATCATCTCTACAAGATAAACTACAATAAAAACTTTTAAAACCGATGGTCTCATCACTTTTTATTTGTTTTCCCAAATGAGATTTTTTCATTCAATTTTCTGGACTTCATCCAAGTCCCAATTTATAACAGATATCCCAATAGAAGAAGGTTTGTGTTTTTATCAACTTTTAGAAATTATTTTAATTATATTTGTTTTTCCTCTTTCCTTGAGTTGTCAAACGATGCGTTTTCCAAAGTTTGTACATCGAGTTATACATATTTGTAATAATTTCAAAGTAGATAATGAGTTTGAAAATTATACAATATTGTCAATTTATCAATGGGTATCCTCGGGGTATTCCTTACAAAATCATGTTATTAACCACTTGTTTCTACTAAAATATATTTTCTTGTGTTGTAAAGTGATGTTTTTATTTATCATCAGATGGATGGAATTGTTATTCTTGCTGTATTAGATTAGGTATACAGTATATAATGACCACTCAATATCATGAAATCTTAGCCCAAGAAAAGAGGAAAAGCAAATATACGAATGGTTCAGGAATAAAAGTTGATACCTACAGCAAATAATGAATTTACAAGAAAAACCCCTTGGCTAATGTTTGCTGAACGTCATATCAGGCTTGCGGATGTTACTGATCCATATGGTTGCTCATTTTTCATTAAAACTTGCAACCAAATAGCAAAACTCAAAACAAATCACGCAACATAAATTTCAAAATTGTTATTTGGGATTCCTTGTTATTTATATATTTTTCTAGGTTATTTTGTGACGTTGTCAAAAGTCTCATCAGGGATTAACGATCCTTGCAGCGGATTCTTCGGTGCATACAAAACACCGCTTAATCTAACTTTGAAAATTAATCGAGATTGGCTAAGCTCTCGTACGGTGCATATAGCTGTCAATCAATCAATTTTCTGCTCGAATCTTCGTAAATTTATCAAAGTTATGATCAGACAATAAAATTATACTGACAAATAGGTCGCCGTTGACAACAACAATAAACTAAAGGGGGCCTCACTGTCGATAACAGCGCCCCAAAATGAACTAATTAAAAAGAGGGACTTTTTTTCAGGGATTCTCGTATGTTGATTCGTCTCCTAGTTACAGTCCTCCATAGTTATGCCGCCTTTTGGAAAAGTGATAAAGGAAGGTGCCATTGAAAATCTGCTATGAGAAGCAGCACCTACACAAAAAACGATTTTTGTTTCAAGTTTCATTCATGATTATATCAACTTTCCTCTTGAAATCACCAATCACCTCTTTACGTTTGGCCGCATAGCTACTTGTACAAAATCCTGTACTTACACTGAAAGCCTAAAATTTGATGAATCAGTTGGAAATTTTACATTTAAAAACTCCTTTTGCCAGTTTACATGCCTTGTGAATCAAAAATAAAATGTTCAGGGCCATGTTCAAACAGAGAGTTAAAATCGAAGCTGATGTGTATGTGTTGTGATAAAAATGACCAGCACCATTCGATAGAGGGGCAAAAATTATGTAAGTACTTCGTGAGAATCTCATTATAATTCAAAAAATAGCATTATAACGGTATTTGATACAAAAAGCAAACGGAGACTTTAGCGAGAACCTGAAAATCACGCGAAACACGAAAGTTTCATCATGTGTCAAAGTCAATAAAGCAAACAAATTCGGTTTTATGTAGAATAAATAATATTTATTTCAAATAAAGCTGTACATGGAACAAATTATACGTATAAACACAGTATTAGCCAATTTGTACTTAAAGTTTCACATACATAAAAAACAATCAAAATACAGGGTTCGCCAAAGTAAGTGTCCTATTTGAATATCTCGGGAAATAAAGCGGTTGGGATTCTGAAAAATTGTAGGGAGAGATGTTCGGAGATGCTCTTTTCAAATAAAATGATAATGACGAAGTAGGTGTCAACTCGCTTGTTTCAAATAAAACACCCTATATATTATCACATTTTTGGATTCTACGTTGAATTCTAGGCGGGTATGATGTCCCCTTCAAAAACGCTTATACCTAGATATAAGCGTTTTTGAAATATTTCAGTTTTTATGTCAAAAATGACGTTTATGGGTTCCTACTTAAATGTCAATTTTTCTTATAAGAAAGCCTTTATTGTTTAATCTCTATTAAATTTCTTGTTGAAAGGGACCTACTTTTAAAAAAAAATCACAATATTTTGATAACTATCAATACAGGGTGGCCCAAAAATAAGATCAAAAATAAAAAAAAAACTGCCAAAAATCATTTTTTTTTAAATGGAAACCCCCAATTTTTATAATTTTATTTTATTAAATGTAAGTTTGTATAGGATTGTCCACTCACAAAATTCTTTTTTTTAATTATTTTTTTTTTAATTTTTGGAATGGACAATATTTATTAAACTCACCTTCATTTTCACTGCTTAATAAGATAAAATTATAAAAATTTGGGGTTTCCATTTGAAAAAATTGACTTTTTTCAGTTTTTTTAATTTAATTTTTGATCATATTTTTGAGCCACCCTGTAATAATAGTTATCAAAATATTGTGAAAAATCGTTCAAAGTAGGTCCCTCCTAACAAGAAATCCAATACAAATTAAACAATGAAGGCTTTCTCATACGAAAAATTTACATTTGAAAAGGAACCTACAAACGTCATTTTTGACATAAAAACTCAAATATTTCAAAAACGCTTATACTTGGGTATAGGCCATCATACTTCAAATCTGCCTAGAGTTTTACGTAGAATCCAAAAATGTGATAATATATAGGGTGTTTCATCTGAAACAAGCGAGTTGACACCTACTTCCGGTTTAACCGGAAGTCGCGCAACGTCACTTTTATTTCATTTGAAAAGAGCATTTCCGAACATCTCTTCCTACAAATGTTCAGAATCCCAATCGCTTTATTTCCCGAATTATTATTAAAGGCCACTTACTTTGGCGAACCTTGTATAATTATCATATCTAAGAGAACAATCGAAGCAAGTAACAACAATAAATATCACAAAGCGACTTTGCCATTCTTATTATAAAGAAATAATTCTGTCCATACGGGACAATATGGCGAAACAGGACCACCCCATGACCATCCATTGGGTATGGACATATGGGTGATACCTTTCGTTACAACATTCTTATATCCTGTCAAATTTCTTTCTAGTTGGATATTTGTCAGAATATTTGATACGTGTCCAGAACGAAAACCATTTTTCAATAATGGAAAATGAGTATTTGTGGTGCTTGGGAACACTGCCTTCAAACCTCCTAATCTCAAAGATGATTCTGAAATAAAACAAAAATATATAAACTTGACGGCCGGCTTCTCAACATTTCACAATGTATCCATGCGATTCCATAACTTTATACAGGGTGTCAGTTTGAAAACTTCCCTCCCTGAATAACGGATTCACAAGAAAATAGAATGAAAAACGCTCGGACCCGTCGATTTTTGTTTCGATGGGGAAACAATTTGAGTCTATTTTCAACTCTGCAACATCACACTTTGATCGAGGGTGATATTCAGCCCCAAAATATCAGGTTTGTTCGTAGAATCACAAAACAGTCAGAGCCAATCAGCATTCAGCATTTGCAGTTTGCAAACTATTTCTGATTATTTTGACCAATCGATGAAGCGCTGATCGATTTGTGATTGTTCTGTTGAAAAATGGAAAGGTGGGTCGAGTGATACCTTTGAAGGCCCTTTGATCCCGATTATATCTGCCGAATTTCAGTCCTCTGCTGTCATCCTGTTGATATGACAGCTGGTCAAAAATTTGTTTTTAATCAACTGCTCCAAACTCAAAGATCTACGAAATGAGCTACTCATTCCTTTTGGCGGTGCGATGCATTTCACAAGAAAAGGGGTTAAATAAATCCTCGCCAAAAAGATTGAGCAGTAGCTCATTGTGAAGATCTTTTATCCTTCATCAAATCCTCTTGGTTTGGAGAAGTTGACTCTTGCGGTTAACTATTTAGTTTTGTTTAACAAAGGTTAACGTTAACGGTTAACAAATTTTTGACAAGCATATCAACAGGAATGACAGCAGAGAGCTGAAACTCGGCAGTTGTGATCAGGGTCGAAGGACCTTCAAAAAAAGGTATCACTCGACTCCCCTTTCGATTTGACATTTTGAGGGTGAATATCATCCTCGCCCAGGGGGTGATGTTGCAGAAATGAAAATAGGCGCAAATTGTTTCTCCTTGAATCAAAAATCGATGGGTCCAAGCGTTTTTCATTTTCTTTTCTTTAGGGTCCGTTATTCAGGGGGGGAAGTTTTCAAATTGACACCCAGTATAACTGAACACCATCCAGCCGATATCTGGTCATCCAAAATTTATTATAGTACAATGGATTCAAACAGGATGGCAATACGAGCACTCTCTGAATTCTCTGAAGATATCGTATTTGGAGGTTCAATAATCGATAAAATTAATAACAAATCTACACAATAACAAATCAGTTCCGAGAATCAGTCGGATATTCGGCTTAGATTATCAGGTTCATGACCAAATGACAGAAAATAGGTTATCTACAGTTATATTAACTAAATACGTCTGCCAATTGTTCTCAAAATGTCTTTTCAATAACTTATTGATCCGATAAGGTGAAATGATAGATCATTAAGCTGAAAACAATACTAACCCAATGTAAGATAATATTTCAAATCTTCGATACTTGTTTATTAATGCCATTTTTGTCAGTATAGTAATACATCTGGATAAGCGGTTTCAGATATTGATACCTCTAGAAGGCAAAGATTATGTTTAGTTAAAACGAGAAAGCTTCACATCATTGAATGGAATAGTAAACCTCGAGTTGCTAATGTCAAACTTGAAACCTCTTCTTCGCTGATAACAGTAATAATTAAGCAAAATGAGCAGCAGATTATCACTGTACAATAGCATAGCAGCACCGCATCTCCAATACTGTTCTACACTATTATACTGTTTACCCGCTTATATAATAGATCAAATAATGCAACTTGTGCAGAACAGAGCCATGCAGACTATACGGATATGCAACAGATCCACGCCTATCGCAACTATGCTTTCAGTGTTGAATATGTTATCTGTAAATCTAAAAATAATGTATAGTGTATATGTGTTCCTATTTAAAATGAAAAATAGGATGTTTTCTTCATACATTTGTGATAAAATCAAGTTTTTCAATGATGTACATAACCACCAAACAAGAGATTGCTGCGATTTTATATTAATGAAGTGTAACACAAATCAAATGTATAAATCTGTTCTACTTGGAGGTTAACAGAAGTTTAATGATTTACCAAAAGTGATTAAAGACTGTGATACAATTGAAAATTTCACAATGTTATTGAGAACACATTTTTTATTGTCCATTGTGAATGTTTATTGTTTGATTGTAGTGTTTTTGATTATTTATATATTTCACAACATCTTACACAAAGTGATTTCAGATTTTACATTATTATTATCATTATTTCTTTTGTAACTGTTTTCTTATAGCCATATTGCTAAATAAAGATTATTATTATTATTATAACACTGTGTATAAGCCAAATGAAATAAATTCAAAAAGAAATAAATGCAGTCGAATTCGGAATAACGCTCAGACACGTCGATTTGTATTTTCAGTTGCGCATTTTTTTCAACAAAGACCTTTTATACAGGGTGTCATGTGACAGTAGCTGATACCAACTTTCTCATTTTGAATACATAACCCTGTATATTATTCAATCTTTGGAATCTTCAGAAAATTCTAGACAGATTAAATGCAAAAATTAACATACAAAATTCTTAATTATTTGATCAAAGAGATGCGCTAGAACACATAATATATGGTGCTGTACAAGGATCATATTCACATTTACCAAACCAATACTACCTTGTTTCTAAGGATTCACATTCAATCCATAAATAAATGTTGCAAAATGAGTTGGCGACATCGCGTTACACATCGAAAGGTTACACAAACCATGTTATGAATACGTTGAGAGTATCACTCGATGTCTTGCGTGGACGGCGCCGCACGGACCGTCCGGTACCATCGGTACTACCGGCGAAATCAAACCGATGAAACTAATAATGCGTGTGTTTTGCGTAGACGATACCTTACGGCGCGGGCGGTCATGGCGGCGGAACCGATCAAATTATTTGATATTCGCCATACGGACCGTGCGGATTTCAGCCGAGTGCGAGCATGGTCCAGAGTTGTTTTTTCGAATTTGTCAAAAATGAAGAAAACATTTGTTGAATAATTATTATTGAGCAGTCTGGTGCAGAACTGCCGAGTTCTCTCAGATATGAAACATAAAGACCCCTTCAATTCAATAGATGTCGTTTTTTTCAGAACATAATCTGTTGTTTGCCTGCTACTCAAACGTGTTCTACGCATAATTGAAAATTAGCAACTCTCTTATTCTTGACATTCCACTATCAACGGCTACAAAACAACTTGAGCGTAAGCTCGATGCACGCAAGACATAGATGACGGAGCTTCCGTGGTTGCCGTGGATGCCGTCCATGTGGGAACACCGTGCGGCACCGTTCACGCAAGACATCGCGTTAGAATAGGAACTTTGCGTTAAAAATTCTCCTTAACTACAGGGTGTCCCACCGGGACCCTGCTATTTTTTAGAACTAACAAATTGACACCTTTTTCTGGTATAACCGAAAGGGCCAAAATATGGAAGACATTAAGCTAAATTGGATATAGTTTTCCATATACAGATCGATCTTGTTCCTGGTGTATACAGTATGTCCCAGGATAGGTGTTACAAGAGGACAAATGGACTAAAAATTGACAGATATGACAAAAAGTCGTTCTTGATAAAAGTTTTTGCTTGGTTTAAAAATAACATCTGTCGAAAAAAAATCTTGAAATATAAGCAGGGAGACAAAAAAATCACAAAATGTGATAAACTGCTGAAATTTATTTATTTTTTTTTTAATTTTGGACGGAGAACGATAAAGAAGAAAGATAAGACTAATACAGGGCTGTCCAAAAAAAAATATATTATTTTGTTTGAAAGAAAAGTAGGTATTTTGAAGTTATCAAAATTCAAAATGTCATTCCTGGTTTTAATTTAGGTATTTTGGAAATTAATTTTCCATAAGAAACTTTGAATAAGATTTACAGAGATAGTCAAAAATATAAGAGTGTATCACTTGAGTGTTTTTTTCACTTACGAAAAATAACAAATTTGTATTTTTTGACCAGCCCTGTATGCTTAAACTTATTTTTCTTCTTCATCGTTTTCCGTTCAGAATTAAAAAAATAATAATAATAAATATCAGCAGTTTCTTCTAAGACACATTCTGTCATTTTCTTTGACTCCCTGTATATTGGAAGAATTTTTTTTTCGACAGATTCTGATTTTATTTTTAGACGAAGCAAAAACTTTTATCAAGAATGATTTTTTGACGTATCTTTGAATTCTTAGTCCATTTGTTCTCTTGTAACACCTATCCGGGGACATAGAGAAGTTCTTGTATAGTCTTTGTGAAGTATATTATGTAAGAAATTATGAACAATCCATTACGAGCGCATTTGGTGAACTAACTTACAGATTCAGTGGATCTTACCATCAAATCGATGACAATTTGAAAAATCTGTACACAAAATCACCATCTCTTCTTCACTGATCAAGTCTGTAACTTTTTCATGTAGGAACTTCATATTTACGGTGTTCTTCAGAGACAAGTTGACTACTTGCAGATTGAGATCACCTATCAAAAAATGGGCAATCAGAGCGTCACAATCCTCTCGCGTATCCTCCGGACTCTCCATCAAAGATATCAATTCAATCTTGGCTGCTGTAATGAAAATAATTGATATATTTGCACTTTATACCTCAACTAATAAATTATTCCAAACAAAAATTTTATGATTTGTGTCAACACTCATTTTTTAGTAAACGCATACGGAGCACCAAACAATACTTCAACACATTTAGATTTCGTGAAAAATCTATCGTGGCAATGTGACAACATTAATTTATCTTACCTCCACCAGAATCATAAATGAATCCTAAATCTGTATCATGTACATCCAGCATACAAAAATTCCAATTTTGACTATTGTTTTTCCATTCTTCCACGCGTCTTAAAGTTGGCTGGTTAAGTTCTTCACAAATTATTTTCAGTGCCAAAACGTCCTTGATTTCCTGAATCGCCAATAGTGAAATGCTGAAACAAATGAATGCAAATCATACTTTCTTATGAAAAGAGAAAAAATATTGTAAAATGCTTGATGAGCACAGTAACATTATGTCAACTAGGTAAACAAATTATGTGCTCAATTTTGCATCCTAATGAAAATTGCAAACTCACGCGTGATGGAGCATAAAAATGGTTTTCAAAAATATTATTCATCCACCGAATATAATTTCCTATCTATTATTATAATTTTGTTCACATGAAAATAAACCCTATGGAGAATCTTCCGAAAACATAATGTAAAATTATACAGCGTCCGCCATGAAGTTGGTCTTGAGTTCTTCGGTTAAGCAAGAATCTTAGAGAAGGTTCATTTTAGTGTCAAAAAATGGGATAATTTGACAAGATATCGAAACATTTTATTGGAAAAAGTTGTTCAGAATCCACAAAGGACTCATCCTCACGTTGATTTTGGAGCAAATCAGATGAATGAAATTGAAACTCATATTTCACCCTTTGCCATTAAAATGAAAATCCGAAAATGATGATTTTATTCTAATATTAACTTTATTCAACTAAACTACATAGGTTCAATGTAAAATCAATCTAATTTTTTATGAAATAAAACATTCAAGGGATATGAATTAAAAATTACCGTCTGATCGTGTTCCTAACCCTACCCATGTTCAGTGGAAAAAAGAATATGGTACAGTTAAGGACACGACCAAACGGTATTTTTCAATTTATATCCCTTGGATGTGCTATTCCATAGAAGAAATTTGTGAAGTGAAAAATGATTTTTTTCTTCAATTTTATCAATAATTACTAGGTGTTTGGTGTTATATACAATTAATATTTGGAATTTTTTTTAGGTATTGAGAATTGATAGAAACGTCGAATTAATAGGAAAATGTGGATTTGAAAGAGAACTACCAGAGATAGATACTAACCACATATCACTCATACTAACAACCGTATATCGCCAGAAAGCTAATAAAATTCTACATTCGATCGAATAAAAAAAGTTAGTTAGTTTCATTTGAAAAAATCAAGTTAGCATTGATTGGAATTTTCTAAATTGGCATAACGATTTCTCATAATTCAAAAAGAATTGAAGTTAGTACCTACATACGGCCTACATTAGGACATTTCATTGTCAGCATGACCCAAAAATCCCAATTCATGTGATATTTAATCTTTTTTAAACATCAACTTTTCCAAAAAATAGCGATTTGCAGGTGAACGGTTCGTTCAAGATACCATGTGTAGTACATATAGTCGATCTGAAATTGACTGAGGAACCCAAATATGTAATAATATGCAGGGGGCTCCATTTAAAAAATATAACTTTGACATGAATCACCCTGTATACGCAGTGCGAATGAGGTGAGACTATTTTAGTTTTGTAGCCTTAAGGTCTGTCTATCACGCCTCAGCAACGAATTTTCAAAATGTCCTTCTATAAACCGGCAATATCCCGTCCACGCACTATTGGCGCACCCTCTGTATTAGTATGCACTTTTTCCCATAAATAAAGACCCGAATAAATGTCAATTTTCTGAATTATACCGTCTCCCTAAACACAAATGGACGTATCTAGCAAAAAATAAAAAATTTCGTTCATGTCCATTTCAGAGTCCTTGAGACTAGGAGACTCTAAAATGGGGATACAATATTTTTTTTTATTTTTTGTCAGATGTGTTTAGGGGGACGATACATTAATAATTTAATAGTTGCTATGGCAACAAACAAAAATAAATGCCAAATATTCTTGGTCTCATTGTTTTTGGATCTACTTTTAATGATGTTTTTTTGTCTTGTCTTTTTCTTTAATATTGTTATTTTTTTGTTTTTTGTTACAAATTTACAGTTATTAAGAAACTATGAGTATTTTTATAAAAGAAGTAGTGGCCTACTATTGAGTTATGCATTTAATTTCAGCAATTTGACATTTATTTTGGTGTTTATGAGAAAAAGTGCATACTGTTACTGTTATACAGGGTAAGGATAAATCACCAAAAAGGTCGTTTTTTTCAAAAGATACGCGGGTTAGAAAAAACTGTCTGATATAAAAGTTATGGGGCTTTTGAAAAGCTACATACATATCTGTCATGAATTGGAATATACAGGGTCGAGCATAAAGTCATGGCAGATCAAGGTTGCATTTTTTTAGATGGAACCTCTTGTATATTAATAGATATTTGGATTCTTCCTTCAATTCTGAGCAAAAATTGTAATACACAGATTGTTCCTAAATTCAACCGTTATCGAGATATCGCGATTAACAAATGACATTTTTGCACAATTGACATGATATAAAACTCAAACGGCTCAAGATAATAAAAAAAGGTCTACACTTTTTCAACTCAACTTTTCCAGAGCTATTCTATCATTTGAATAAAAGGTACTGTCATTTTTTTTCGACACATTTTCACATTTTTTGACAAGAATCAATTTGATGTCCTCGGATGGTAGCTCTTGAAAAGTTATCTTGAAACTTTTGGGTTTCATAGCATATCAAAGATGCAAAAATGTCATTTATTAAATGCGATAACCCGAAAACGTCTAAATGTAGAAATATTATGTGTATAACAATTTTTGCTCAAAATTGAAGGAAGAATTGAAATATCCATCAATATACAGGGGGTACCATTTGAAAAAATGCAACTTTCATAAACCATAGCTTTATGCCTAACCCTGTATATTCCAATTATTCATAGATATGTAGTTTTTTGAAAGCCTCACAACTGAAAAGATGAAACGGACAAGTTTTATAGCCTATAAATATACAGGGTGATTTATTTGAAAAAAATTAAGTAGGGTCGATAACTGTTTAACCTGACCCTGTATAATCATTCCGAAGGCAGAATTGACTTCTACGGAAAAAGTTATATGAAAAACAGTTTTCACATTTCCCATAAGCTATCTGAGGGGTACCTGAAAATGCAACATTTTCAATTTGGCCCTGTATCTTAAAAATTAAAAGATCCATGAAAGTGTTGTTACCGGCATCTTTAGTTTTACGAAAAAGTAGCACACTGTCGCGAAAACTGCAACTTTCTATCTATAAAAATGACGGAGATACCTCGCAAAAGTTCCCAAAATGAGACACACTGTACTTACTAACGATGTTGAAAAAAATTCGGAGAAACAATATGTATGAAAAATCGAAATTATCTTTTGTTTCCTCGCAACTAAAAATAAGTCTGTAAAATCTGTTTTTTTTAGATTTCGTCGATCATTTAGTATCCAAACAATCTAGACTTCTAGAAAATATTGGAGAACCAAGGAGAAGTCGTGATTTGAGATATGTATGTGACACCGATGGCCGCAAATGCGTCGTTCTCGAGGTCGTTCACAAAATACAGGGTTGGTTTTTTCGAAAAAAAAAATGGCATGACAGTGTTTCTTGGACCAGAATAATTTGTTTTCGCAATACTCATCCAATCTCCAATGAAAAAGTTTTTTCTCTGCGACGAGAAAACCCGACTATTTCCAAAATCGTATTCTAAATAATAAGACTATGGTGGGGAGCGCGCATTGGAGAAACGACTGAGAAGAGCATAGTTGCCATACTAAGTAGATTTTCAAAAATGTATCGAATTGATCAATTCAGTAAAAAATTAAATGTGTTGAAGATCTCTGTAAAAACATCACGGTATTCTCAAGTAACCTATAAAGTTCGTTGAATTTATCATGTAAATTTGCGCACTGCCCTTAAAAATGGTGTCGTTATCCACAAACGCCGTCTGAAAACGTTACACTAATAAAGCTGGCATCGTCGCATTCCTCGCTCATATTCTCAACTGTGGGCGAACAGTGGGACTGCGGACATGAAAAAAATGGCAGAGAATACGGAAATAACAAAATAAGTTTGCTTTCGCAGCTACATTTGTATCTTCATTCGCCGCAAGTGTGACAGCTAATGTACAAGGTGGGCAACTAAGAATGCGAGGTACTGTATCTGGACAACTATTCATCGTAGAGGCTTGCGGAAAAAAATTGTATTACTAAAACGGCCAAGAGAAATACCTGGAAAATATATAAGTTTCTGAAATGGTCGCTAGGGAGCGTAACAACCAACACCAAGTACAGTGACTATATACAAGACAGTGACGACAATGGAGGTGTTATTTTCTATTGGCTAGCGACGGATCCGCCATGTTGCAGCTAGCATTCATTGTTTATATTTGTCATGTGTGCGTCGTTCGTGTTTTGTGAGTGTTTTTGTATCAAATTTTATAACTTGCTTTTCATCGATTTCAATGCCTTACAATAAAAAAAGTGCAAAATGACTAAAAAAAGTACGGTGACTTTATAGAAAAAAAGCACGCCCGAGCTGGAATTCGAACCCAAGACCTTCTGCACATTAAGCAAACATCAGACCGCTGAGCCAACGAGGCCGGAAATATCCATAATTCTCAGTACAGCCGCCATGTTGCAGCTAACCTGAGCTCAATTGTCGTCACTGTCTTGTATATTGTCATTGTACACCAAATAGAAAAATAGGATTTTTAAAAAATGTTGCCCAATGAAAATATATAGATATTATTATTTTCATATTAACTGTCCTTTTATCTACACTTTTTGTCTAAAACATTTTTTTTATTTATCATACAGAGGGGTGGGAGATGTTCAATTATTTTTTTAAACCTTGACCGATTTTAATTAACTTGGGCTCATATAAAAGGGCATAATCTGCACTACGAAATGATTATTTGGTTTTGAATTTGTTACCTTCGCCGTCGCCGCTAGATGGCGTTAACTGAAATGGTAGCATATTTTTGAGTTTTTTCCCAATAAAATCAAACGTAATAATATATTTATTTTTATATATTTTAAAAAGGGATTGATTTTTCCATTGAAAAATTACAAAAAAAACAAAAAAAAATTGTTTTGTTTTCTTTTTTATTTTTTGGTCGTTTTAGTAATAGATTTGAAATTTTGCCGAAAGAGCCTCTACGATGAATAGTTGTCCAGATACAGTACCTCGCATTCTTAGTTGCCCACCCTGCACAGGGTCATTCGGTATACAGGGTGTCCCTCCGGGAACAAGCTCGATCTATATATGGAAAACTTTACGTAGGAAAATTTGGAAAATTTGACAGTATAGCAGAGTCTATGGGGGCACTCAAGCTAAAATATTTTTAAGATCGTGGTACTTCCGGTTATACCGGAAGTCGGTGTCAAGTTGCTTATTTTAAATAGAACACCCAATGTTTTATAACATTTTTGGATTCTACGTAGAAATTTAGGCCGATTTGATGTACAACACCCTATATTCAAGTATAAGGGTTTTTGAAATATTTAAGATTTTATGTCAAAACTGACGTTTTTAGAACCTGATTCAAATGTAAATTCTTCGTATCAGAAAGCGTTTTCATTAAGTTTGTGTTGGATTCCTTATTGAAATGGACATCCTTCAATAGATTTTTTAGAACATTTCAATAACTATTAATATAGGGTGGTCGAAAAATAAGTTCTAAAATTGAATTGAGAAAACTGCCAATAATCAATTTTTTCAAATGGAAACCCCCAAATTTTGTGATTTCATGTTGTCGGGCATTGAAAATAAAGGTAAGTTTGCGTAAGGTTGTCCTTTCCAAAAATTTGTATTTTTGGAAATATTGCCAGTTCTAATAATATTTTTCGATGTTTCTATGGATTTCAAGTTCAGTTATCCTTAGTTGCTATGACAGTGTTGAAAAACAATCAAATGTTAGAAAGTGCATTGAGCATTCAGTGTCATTCAAAATCTTTTCCTACAGCCGTGCGGAAAAATGAATTTTCCGCACCGATATCCGTGTGGAAAATCAGATTTCCCGCACCAGCGCGGAAAAATTTTTCCGCACGGATATGTCAAAATTAACAATATCATGAGCAAACAGCAACCAAGTATCCAGGTTACTATGGTCGCTTAGTAACACATTACGACATTTGTTTGTTATTATTTATTTGTCATTAGTTGAATCAAAACTTTTAAATTACGAATTATATCCTTATTTCCACAAGTCTGTAGAAAAACTATTGTACCTAACACTTGCGGAAAATGTTTTTCCGCCCTCGGCTGCTTCACCGAACTCCGCTACGCGTCGTTCGGTAAACGGCAGACTCGTGCGGAAAAACTAATTTTCCGCACTTAGGTAAATAGCTATTTTATAATCATGACCGCGCCATTGAAAAAATTGATTTTTGATAGATTTCTCAATTTAATTTTTGAACTTATTTTTCGACCACCCTATATTAATATTTATTGAAATGTTCTGAAAAATCTATTAAAGGAAGTCCATTTCAATAAGGAATCCAACACAAACTTAATGAAAACTCTTTCTGATACGAAAAGTTTACATTCAAATTAGATCCTAAAAACGTCAGTTTTGGCATTAAATCTTGAATATTTCAAAAACCCTTATACTTAAGTATAGGATGTGGTACATCAAATCTGTCTAGAATTTCACGTAGAATCCAAAAATGCAATAATATATAGGGTGTTCTATTTAAAATAAGCGAGTTGAAACCAACTTCCGGTATAACCGGAAGTGCCACCATCTTGAAAATATTTTAGCTTGAGTGCCCCCATAGACTTTGGTATACTGTCAAATTTTCAAAGTTTTCCTACGTATAGTTTTCCATACACAGGGTGTTTACGGTCTTGTGATTTTTTCTTTAATGTTTTTTTCTACACGTTAAAAGAATATGATTAACGCTAAAACGCCTTAGCAAAAGTTGAATAATAAGAGAGATAATGAATTTTTTGTACGATTTTATTTTCAAAAATGATGACACTAAATTGCAAAATTACTGCTTTACAGCAGTTGTTCAAAGTTATCGCCCTGTTGTTGAACGCAAAGTCTCGCTCGACGTATCCATGAATTATTATTATTATTATTATTATTATAATATTATTATAATAATAATTATTATTATTATTCGACTTTTGCTAAGGCGTTTTAGCGTTAATCATATTCTTTTAACGTGTAGAAAAGAACATTAAAGAAAAAATCACAAGACCGTAAACACCCTGTATAGATCGAGCTTGTTCCCGGAGGGACACCCTGTATATTGACGCATATGCTAGCGGCGTTATCCATGGAGATATACAAATTTTATGAATATGAAAGTTTTAGATATTCATGTGAACTTTTCGAAAATCTCAAAAAAAAACAAAAGACTATCGGAATGTCAATATTTTTCCACAAGAAGCATTTTTTTCAATGAAAAACCTTGTATATTATCATAGACAGGGTGTCCCAGATCAACTGTTCACTACTTAAACAGCAAATAGAGGAACCATAAATAAGAAGTTTGAGATGAGGAACCCATGGCCGGAAGTAACCCGTTTCCTAGATACAGGGTGTACAAGTTTTTTTAAAAAAATGAATATCTGAATTTATTTTGAAAAGCGCTTAACCGATTTCGATGATGGGTTTAAATAAATACCAAATGGTATTGCATGTTTCTAAGTATTTGAAAAAAAAACCAGCGCCGGAGTTGAAGAGCATGTGTGCATTATTTTTCAAAAAAAAATGGTATTACATATTTTTTTCAAAACAATAATACTTTTTTTCCAAAACTTCGTTCAATTCCCAACAAAATAGCTCTCCTGACTTTTTTCTCTCCGACGCACCGTTTCCGAGTAAAAAAATAAAAAACATACTAGCATCCCTCAAAGCGTTGATAACCGAAAATTTTCAGTTTCGTCGGAGAGAAAAAACTCAAGAAACTTTTTTCATTGGTAATTGAATGAGTATTTTGAAAAAAAAAATCCAAAAAAACAGTGGCGTGTAATTTTTGTTTTTTTGTTTTCTCGAATAACAAAACAACCTGTATCTAGGAAACTGGGCACTTCTGGCCATGGGTTCCTCATCTCAAACTTCTCATTTATGGTTCCTCTATTTGCTGTATAGGAAGTGACCAATTGATCTGGGACGTATTATGAAAGAGCTTATTTTCCTGATTCCAAAAATATATAGTTTGATACCATTCTGCTGAGCCGTTTGGGAAATAATCAAATTTAAAAATGTTTAAAAATTTAAATTAACATTCCTGTTGCTATGGGAAAAATTATAGAATAATGATTATATAGATTGAGTCAATGGAAATAGAGGTGAAATTACTTTATTTTCCAGATGTTATTTCAAATATTCACGAGTTGATAAATTTGTGCAACATCACCCATATGGCAACCGGGATCTAAATACAAATTTTTACACATATTTAAACTTGAATATTTTCTAAACGACTCATCAGAAAGGTATCAAACTATATATTTTTGAAATCAGGAAAATAAGCTCTTTCATAATATATAATATACGGGGGGTTCCATTGAAAACAATTATACTTGTGGAAAAATATGGACATTCCGATAATCTTTTGTTTTTTTTGATAACATTTTTGAAAAGTTCAGATGAATATCTGAAACTTTCATATCCACATTATTTTCATATCTCGATAGATAACGCCGCAAGCATATGGGTCAATATATACGGAATGACCCTGTACGCATGGCTTAAAAAATGACATTTTTTCTGATTTTTTCGTGCCATTTTTTCGAACGTGCTCTTATTTTTGTTCAAGTAATGTCATTATAAAAAGGTGTTTTTTCTGCATCATTGAGATTTTTTAGAAGGTTTAATGTCTTTTTCCTTTTTTAATTTAACTTGAACAAAATTAACCCAACCAATCTTGTAAATTTAATGAACTGTCGATAAAACATGATGTGTAAAACACGACAGGAGCTGTATGACATTATCTGCGATTCTTTTTTTTTTTTTTTTCATGGACTCTTATTCAACCTTTTTTGATTATGAGCCATACTCGGATTTTTTTTCTCAAGAAAATGTCCACTCATTTTTAAATAATAATATGATAGTTTCAAATAAAGTCTCTACCAATTCAGTTTTTTCAAGATTTTGTTGATATCTGAACCCTGAACTCAAATAACGACTGCTAAAGTCTAACGACCTTATTTATATTTATTTTGATCTAATGCCTTGGCCCCAGTTTGCAGCTGTTCAGCACGACTGCTAAAAATCGATATCCAAGAGTAGGAGCTCCTTCGCATCAGTTGATCCAATTCTTCATTCCCACTCCTCTATCTTATTCGCTTCCTCTTATTGCTCTTATGGACGTAGATGTTGGCACCGGCGTTGGATAAGTTTTATGAATGAGTTTCATATGTTCTTGTTTGTTATTCTGAGCCTCTTACCCAGTCTGGAACACTTGACGGAAACGTAGGCGATCTAATAAATTCACAACAACCAATCTAGTTCGAAGAGAAAAAAAGTCTTGTGTTGATTCGGATCGGACGCAGGAGTGGCGAGCATCTCACCACTGAACCACTAATCCTAGTGACGGCTTTTTGTTTATGTAAGGGGTCAAATCGTACTCTTTATCGGCACTGATTTATATCGGTATTTTTGCCAAATATGTCGGCATCCTGCCGATAATGCCGATATTTATCGGTATCGATTGCACCCTACTTCTCACCCATACTTTGAGCATACCTATTTTCCAAGATAGTGCGACAAACAACCTCTTTAACACCCAAATTCGATGCTTTTTCCTGCGTGAATTCATGCAAATTCCACGAACACATTCTGGCAGCCGGTTCACCATTTCTGGTATTTTTGAAAATCTCATTCAATATTGGCCTCGGTGAGTAAGTTGATAAAAGTTCAAAGATATCTATCACAGAAGAAGGTGCAAGTCCATTTGGAATATGTGATTTTACTGGTAGCCTAAAAGAAACAAGTCAATATTGAATTTTCCAATACATGTTCTTGGATAAAAACAACCGCTACCTGTTTATTCTCCCATTCATTCCATTCGTATATTGAGTAGGAGTGAGTCCATTGGTAAGTATACTTGGCCTAGCAAATGAGGTCTCACTAACATTGTCGTCATCCTCAACAGTCAAATATCTCGATATGTTATTGAGTCTCATGCGGTTGATGTGCTTTACTTTCAACAGATCGTCCATCTGTAATGTTTTATATATTTTAGTGCCACATACATAGACAAATACTTCTAATATACCTAATTCTGTCTCCGCTCATTCAAAGTCGTAGTGCTTCTTGCGATACAAAAAATATTGATACTAAATGAAACAATACCGATTTTCTTTTCTAAAAATTAATTAAAATGCCATAATTGACTCATAGATCAGTACGCTTTATCTCTCTAATTTACATCGAGAAGTATATACATTATAGAGATTATTTTGTTAAGAACCTAATTTGTAATGTAATCCAGTGATATGACATAACTTTACCTTTTTCACACAATGGGTGATATGAAAAAAAAAAAAACAATTGCTTTTACCGAGGCTTTCACTCTAGTTGTCAGTTGCTTATAAAGTAAGTAAAAGCATTTGCTTGTTCTTTATTCATATCACTCAAAGATACGAATATTTTATTAGACAGTGCATTTGTCCCCTCTAACTTTTGAACCGTTTCATATACTTATTAGAACGAAATTTCGATCCATCATATTTCATCAAGTGAAAACTGAAACACACCTTCGTGTCATTTTGAATGTCTCACACCTTATCTTTGATGGTCCTGAAAAACCATCATTGTGTTTTAAGGCACCCGCCCTTTTCCTGTCAGTTAAATGGAATAGAGATGGTTTGGTCAGAGAGCGCAAGTGGTATTACGATGACAAAAGAACATCGCTTTATCCTGTTACAAACAATTTTGTTTCATTTGTTTGCAATATTATGTTCTTCATGATACCTACGTGAACGTGCCTTTTATTTGTCCGAGAGTTCTATTTTTATTTCTTTTGAAACTAGCAAAACTGTAGCGAGATTAGTATGAAAGATATATATTTATTCATAAGGAGAACTTTACTGTTTTTTATTTATTTTTAGAGAACCCTGTTCTTTCTCAAATTTCTTATCCAGAATTCCAAATAGTTTTTCTTTTTTTTTTCATACGTAATACTGTTCATCCTTAATTAGTAAAAATTTTAGAACAATGTTAGTAAGTAACATTAAAAATGAAGCAAGAAGCTACATCTTCTTTTGAAATGGTCATTTTCATATATTTTATACTTGATAAATGTTCAACCCAAATAAAATATAAACGTGAGTATAGCTTCTTACTATACTATGAAATTTTTAATGATATAACGGTAAATAAAGGTTGAACGAATTGTTCCTATTTTATTATTTGGAACTGCAAGCTTACCATAGACTTATTTATACGTCTATGAAGCTTACAACGATTTCAATTCTATTAGGTAATTCCTTTCAGTCATTAATTCAAAATGTATGTAACAATGACTAGAAACTGCAATATAGTTCTATTTTCAGATGCAAACAGTAATTCTAAATAAAGGATCAATTTAAAGTGAAACTAGGAATTAATAGGAAGCTTGATAAGAAAAAATGTGATATATATACTTGGACTTCATAAAAAAATCGCAGAAGCATTGTTTCACGTTTATTATTAAAGTGTTACAGAAAAAAACTGTATATCGCTCAGCCTAAATCATCTTCGAACTGTGTGCGTTTCAAGAGAAACCCTGAGGGAAACGAAGAAATAAATTAAGTAAACCACAATACCTACTGCAAATAGTGCAAATAATCAACCATCCTCAGCTTCCGATTTTTTTTTACGTTCATGATTATCCCTGCGTCGATCCATACTTATCTACTTTCCGCTAGTCGTCAAATGCAAGACTATGAATCTTTCATATGAAATAATTATTCCTCCCTAACATACAGGGTGACCCAGTAAAAACTGACACCCCCCTTAACTTTTTTATATTTTATCGAACAGCAAAATGGAAAATTATGACTTCAAGGGGAAATCTTTTGCAGTTCAAATATCAATTGTGATTTTCTGTAGTTTCAAAGTTATACAGGGGAGCGACAAAAAGTGACTTTTTCTAAATGGAAAGCTCCAATTATTATTCTAGCCACAATGAAAGATCTTATTTTTCAAATAAACCATATTTGTTGACATTTAGCTCAGATATTTAGTTTCAAATTTTCCCCAAATAAGCCGTTAGGTTCTAGTATGTTAATTTTGTTTTGCTTCCACAATATTCGCTCAATGGGAACTATCGACGAAAAGTCGGCCATGATTATCATATAAATATAAACAACAAATATCGATTTCTTCCAGTTTTGATGGAAAAAAAAGTTTAACTATAATAAAAATGACAAAATAACAAGGTAGCAGAGAACTATAACAAAACACGAAACAAGTCTGAGTGAATATTTTCTCAATTCTGCCTTATTAATATGCACTCTCTATACACTGATTTCACAATGTTCCACTGCGTTTTCTATTTTCTGTCCTTGTTTGTGCCACCTACTAAACAAACAAAGCTGAAGTCTTTCAATTTGGCTACAAATAATAATTAGACCTCTCAATTAAAAAAAACTTTCTGTCGCTCCCTCGTATAGCTTTGAAACTACAGACAATAACAAGTCTTGATGATATTTGAACCTCAAAAAACTTCTTCTTGAAGTCAGTATTTTTTATTTTGGTATACAATAAAAAATAAAAAAGTTATAGTCCTTGATACAGCGTACAAAAAAAAGTTTGTTACCATCAAGCTGTGAGTTCGTGTATAGCCTATCCGTGACGAGTAAAACAACTTCTCTAAGCGGAAAAACTTTGTCCGTGGAAGGTTTTCCTTCGGCACATCGAAAAATACTTTGATGACATGATTTTAGGTTAAGTGTTGACCAGCAAAGCTAATACTTCCAGGAATGCTGAACTAGGTGTAGTCATGGATCAGTATAACATTGTCCGACAAAAATATTAGGTACTTCCACTTTGTCCGACCCTGGAAATGAAAATTTTAGGTCCACCAAATTATGGTGCAACCAAGATTTGGTGAACGGTTGTGGAAAAATGGTGAGGAAATTGAATAATTTTTTTTTGTATACAGTGTGGTCACTTGAGTGTGCAACATATGGGATTTTTTTTTATTAACTGCACAACCAAAATACAAATATTGCCGAAAGTTGGTGCATGTTCGATAATCATATTAGGTGCACTCAGAATGGTTACAAGTCAAACAGCATACAGGGTAGGCCAAAAAATATGAAAATTGTACAAGAGTGAAGTACCTTTATTTCAGAAAATTCGGCAAAATGTTATAGAGAAAAGTTGTTCAGAATTAAAATTTATGCCTTAATAGCAAATCATGGCCTCCTAAGAAAAAAAAATATAACATGTAATAATTACAATATAATTATTACTATTTCCCAAAAAATGTTTTTCTTTTATACAGGGTGCCACAGATTCGAGTGCATGCATGGGGATCTCAGTTATTATGAGAGATACAGGGTCGGTTAAATGGTTGCAAACTTGTGCATTTTTATGCTCAACAAAATGCCGTTTTGAAATTTGAAAAGTTCCGACTACTTCCGAAGATATTCGAAAAAAAACGAAATTTCGCATGAAAGGTATTATTATTTGCTGAGTTTATTTGAGAAGATATTGTAAATTGAATTACACTTTCTCATTGCCACTTTTTCCCCTCTACAAGATGGCGGTATCAAATTGAAAATCTGACGTTTCGTCTTTGAGCGGCCATCATCAAGTTCATCTTTTTAAATACGGACCTGGATTTTTTATTTTATTTTTAATTATCTTTTGATGTCCTTAATGTATTGAGGTATCGCAACCGTCGAAAAAAATACTCATTTAAAAAATAATACCAGAGAGAATTAGTTAGGCAACCCTTTTCTCCCTAACTCATAGTTTGGTCCATAAATCCATCTTTATTCGACACGTTATTCTTATGAGGAAGCCTGAACAACTAAACAAAACTTATCGACTGAACCAAAATCGAAATACCATCCAATTATGATACATATAATGAAATTGAATTAAATCCACAAATGACTTGGAAAATGAAAAAATTACATATAAAAAACTGCATCAATTTCTGCGAAAGTGTTCAAAAATATTGCCATTTTAACAAAATATTAAAAATAACAATAATAGGTGAAAAATAATTGATATAATTGACGTTGCTAAGGCAACCCATTGCTCTACACCCTCATCTAATTACCTCAATGCCTCAAGGACGTCAAAAGATAACTTAAAATCAAATAAAAAATCCAGGTCCGTATTTAAAAAGATGAACTTGATGATGTCCGCTCAAAGACGAAACGTCAGATTTTCAATTTGAAACCGCCATCTTGTAGAGGGGAAAAAGTGGCAATGAGAAAGTGTAATTCATTTTACAATATCTTCTCAAATAAACTCAGCAAATAATAATGACGTTTTTGCGAAATTTCGGTTTTTTCCGAATATCTTCGGAAGTAGTCGGAATTTATCAAATTTCAAAACGGCATTTTGTTGAGCATAAAAATGCGCAACTTTGCAACCATTTAACCGACCCTGTATCTCTTAGGGTTGTAATAAACTGAACAGTATTTAATTCATTATGTACAGTATAATATCACAAGCAGTCAGTATAATATTGTAAAAGACTCAGTATTTCTGTTTAAAATGATAAGTAAAAATGGAATTTTTGAGCAGTAAAAGTACTATTTGGCCTGTATTTCTATGTTCACTATTGTGATTCTAAGGGTCAGTAAAAATTTATGAAATGTCAGTATGACTTAGCTGGTAATAATTCCAGAAATATACAGTAAGAAATAATAAATGGCCAGTATGCAATAGTCAGTGATAATTTTAACTAACCCAAACTTGATACACATAATACCAATACAGAACACGTCAATTATTATTTATTATAATTATGTTAACCTAGTGCTAACCAACGAGCCGCTGCATATTTTTTATCAATTTCTATTACCAACACAGACTTGATCCACATAAAACCAATACACAACACGTCAATTATAATATACAATGATAATTGTGATGTTAACCTAGTGCTAACCCACGAGCCGCTGCATATTTTTCATCAATTTCTATTACTAACTAAATCCAAACTATTGTCATCGTAATAATGGTGTGGAAAGTACGCTGAATAAATCCACTCATTTATGTTACGATGATGTTATGACGCATGACCTACAATGCTGACCCAACAGTTTTTTTAAATAAATTCGGCCACGGAACGATGGTTCGAGGGGAGGGAAAAGTAGTGTCAGTCAAGCTTCTAGCTTGGCAAGAATTCCTATTTTCCCTCTCGAGCCATCGGCCCATGCTGATCCCCCGGCTATAATTGTTGACCGTCAATGAAAATAGAGATGTTGTGAAGTGACACGAGTTTCCCTTCTGTCTGAGTGCTACGTCCCTAGCGCGCAATAAGGGTAGGGTACAGTTGAAGACCCCACAAGCTCTCATTGTGACATTTGATGGAGGCGCCCAACGATCATCTCTCGCACGCCAAGCGTGTATAGTGTACAGAGCGAGTACAGGATGATCTACGGCCCAGAGTTGAGAATGGCGTACCAGAAGGGGTCTGAACGAGTCCAAGACGTACCACAGCACCGGGGAAAACCACAGTAATAGGAAGCTTGACTGACACTACCAACCTCCTTGTGTTTGTATATATTGTGTTTTTATTATTTTGAGATACCTATATATATTTATATTTTCTCTTTTATAGGGCATTCAATGTCTGCTTCCGGTCCTCCGATACCCAGCTGAAGAGTATTGTTCCAGGATCGGGTATACAGGTCACTCCGGACTGAGTAGGAGTGTCATGTGTCACCCTGTAGTCCCATACTTACGGAACATCACCAACAAGGTCAAGCTGCAATTGCAAAACCCTGATGAGCCAGCCAGCAAATCTTCGCACCGTCAGCGAAGATCAGAAATTGGGGGCACGGTGACCGCTGACAGTAGATTGCAATTGTAGTTGATTTGCTGTTGGTGATGGTCAGGGACAAAACCATACTCAGCAGATTGACATAATGTAACACAGGACCGGAGCAAGTTTATTATTGTTTTAAGTTTTAAGTCATGTTTTGTAAGGGGATGGAGCATGTCAGTTAGCATTGGGGGCCAATGCTCGCGGGGAAGGGGCATATGTCATCGTAATAATGGTGTGGAAAGTACGCTGAATAAATCCACTCATTTATGTTACGATGATGTTATGACGCATGACCTACAATGCTGACCCAACAGTTTTTTTATATAAATTCGGCCACGGAACGATGGTTCGAGGGGAGGGAAAAGTAGTGTCAGTCAAGCTTCTAGCTTGGCAAGAATTCCTATTTTCCCTCTCGAGCCATCGGCCCATGCTGATCCCCCGGCTATAATTGTTGACCGTCAATGAAAATAGAGATGTTGTGAAGTGACACGAGTTTCCCTTCTGTCTGAGTGCTACGTCCCTAGCGCGCAATAAGGGTAGGGTACAGTTGAAGACCCCACAAGCCCCTATTGTGACACTATTACAAACTAAATCCGCCTCTCAAAAGAACCTATCTGACTACTTCATCGTGACATAAAGGCAGATTGTTTTCTCTTTACTAAGTTGTGTTTCGTTCCATTGTAAAAATTTTTGTATTTACACGAAATAAAATATATGACCAACCATTCATTATTTTACTGTCGCTTTATTAATTTTATGGACCGTCCATTATTTTCAGCAGGCATTTACTAATTTATCTGATCGTTTTTTTAGGATACTGACTTGTGGTTATTCATATCTACCATTTAATATTTTTACTGACCATTTCTTTATGTTACTGACCCTTCATTATTTTTACTGACCATTTCTTTATATTACTAATCGTTAATCATTTCAACCGACCATTTATTATTATACTGACCATTTATTATTTTTACTGACCACTTCTTTATGTTACTGACCCTTCATTATTTCAACCGACCATTTATTATCATACTGACCAAGGGAAATAAAATAATGGCAAAGAGTACTGTCCATAAAATTGAAATACTGACCATTTAATTTGTTGCCTATCTCTTATAATAACTGAGATCCCCATGCATGCACTCGAATCTGTGGCACCCTGTTACATGAATTATTCAAAAACAAATCAATTTTGCATAACTAAGTTCAAATTCAAGCATATTTAGAGAATTTACCTGAATTTTAAATTTCTTAGAGAATCACAAAATTCACTTGAAAAAATACTTTATATACGAGTTTTTTAATGTTGTTTGCGATATTTTGAAGTTGTGTTTAATATCGTTGCAACAAACATGAAGCTTGTGATTCCCTAAAAAATTTAAAATTTAGTTATAATATACAGGGTTTTTCACTTGAAACTCCGCACGTCAATATCTCGGAAACGAATAGGAATATTTGATTTCTGTAAAAAGAAGTCAATGTATGGGGTCGAGTAGTTATATTTCACAGTTAAAAAAATTCGACGCCGACCAAGAGTAAAGCGTCGCGACGCATCGAAAATATTAATCGATTGCAGGGACTTTGAAATTACGCGCATGCAAAAGTACGAGTTATTTATAAACTTTTTTGTTATTCAGTCGAACTCATTCATTCTACTCAGTTTTGAGTTATACAGTGTGTCCAAGATAAGGATGTCTATCATGGGGATCTTGAAAACCGTGAGAGATACAAGGTCGGTTAAATGGAGGCAAAGTTGCGTATTTTGATGCTTAACAAAATGCCGTTTTAAAAGCCAAGAAATTCCGACTAAGTCCGAAATTATCCGAAAAAAACCGAAATTTTCAAAATTGTTTTCATTTTTTTCTGACCACATTTGAAGAGATATTTTGAAATGAATGGAACTTCTTCATTGCCACTTTTTGCCCTTTACAAGATAGCGTTATCAAATTGAAGAACCGACGTTTCGTCTATGAGCAGCCATCATCAACTTTGTTTTTTTAAATACGGTCCTGGATATTTTATTACGGATTTTAAGAGCCTCTTATGTTCCTAATCCAACGAGGTATCGCACCAATTAAAAAAGAAGTGGTTGTTTTTAATCCTATTAAAAATGTATTTTTTGTCTCTCTCTAACACATGAGTTCTTATGGAAAAATCCATCAACATAATTTTTTTGAATAATTGCGATACATTGTTGGTTTAGGAACATAAGAGGCCCTCAAAATCCGTCATAAAAAATCCAGGACCGTATTTAAAAAAACAAAGTTGATGATGGCTGCTCATAGACGAAACGTCGGTTCTTCAATTCAATAACGCTATCTTGTAAAGGGCAAAAAGTGCCAATGAAGAAGTTGCATTCATTTCAAAATATCTCTTCAAATGTGGTCAGAAAAAAATGAAAACAATTTTGAAAAATTTCGGTTTTTTTCGGATAATTTCGGACTTAGTCGGAATTTCTTGGCTTTTAAAACGGCATTTTGTTAAGCATCAAAATACGCAACTTTGCCTCCTTTTAACCGACCTTGTATCTCTCACGGTTTCCAAGATCCCCGTGATAGACATCCTTATCTTGGACACACTGTATATCTCAAAACTGAGTAGAATAAATGAGTTCGACTGAATGGGGAGATATTTTTTTTTGGATTTTTTTTTCTGTGAATTCTTTGATGCATACTAATGCCAAAAACATTTTTTTCAATTTTTTTTATCCATATTTATTCTAGAAAACTTCAACTTCGGTTTCATTCAAAATACTCTCAGGGAAACTACGTCACCGACACGTGATCCTGATCCAAGGTTAATTGATGTGAAGAGGTTGCGCCGTAACTAGGGAATCGGAAATCCACGGACGATAAACCGAATCGATCCCGTCACCGAGCTTCATTATTGACATTCCTGTCATCGGTGTGTCATCTTAATGTCATAACATATCCGTATTTCAGGGTCTTAAAACTTTTTTTACCGAGTGTCGGCCGTTTTTAAACGTGTTGGAGGGTAAGTTATCACACAGCTTTTGGTATACAGTGAAATATCTTCTTGATACCAAGTGTGAACCATATTCTAGAGTTCATTTTTTATTTAAAGTTACAGTGACAGATCAAAATTGTAGGTTTAAGGTTGGCAAAAAAAAAAAAAGACAAAGTGCTCGCTAATTGAAATGAAAAGATAAAATATTTGATAATAGACTTAATTTTCTCGATTAAATAAGGATTTTGATAATCAATTCAAAAATTATCATCACTCTCTATTTCCGAACGTTTTTTTCTGTCAAATCAAATACATCTTAAACATAGCAAGATAAAACGAATGACAGTTCAATTTATGACTATCGTAATAAAACATGTTTGCCAACCCTCAACCTACAATTTTGATCTGTCACTGTAACTTTAAATAAAGAATGAACTTTATCTTTTTTTTAGATGTGTATTTGAATTTCAGAACCGAATCGGAGCCGGCTGACGTCATTTTTGTCTGAATTCTGATTCGTCCGAAACTCGAACGTATAACGACGCAACCTTATCACTATCAATTAACCATGATCCTGATCAACAAATGAAACGACTGGTGACGCCCCATTCTAAATTTGTTGCCAGGTTGTGAAATGGACAATTTGCACATTTTTTGAAAATATGAAAAATATAAGGATTAGTAAGTACTGATGCCATTGATGTTTAAAAAATCAAGCTACGACCTCTAATAATGTAGTAATCACCGATTAAAGAGCGCCAATCAGCATCCACTACGTCACAGAATACACTATCTATCGCCGTCTGACGTATTAACTGAGATGACTCTCTCTCTCTCGGAAGGGTAATATGGCCCCACCTCTTTTGCGATCATGCAGTGACATTCGCGTTTTCTTTTTCATTTATTTAGTATATTTTTGGGTATTTCGGAGAAATTTTTTCGCTAGTGACTTTCAAATAATGTCTAGAAAACGTATATAAAATTTCAACTCATTTGAAAATGTATGCAAATTGTCCATTAGCGTAGCATTTTATTTAGCTCTATAGCGCATCCACCAATGAAATCACTCGTACACCCAAGTCTATTAGGTTAATTGCGAACGAGCTGACAACGCCGCATCATGTGCGTAACCTAACCTTGTTTTTGTTGTTTACATACATCCGTGATTTGGGATTTGGGTACTGTTGCTTGTTACTGTTATTATTGTTTCTAAACATATTCCAATACACACACAAATTATGGAATGTCCATTTCCACCAGTCTAAGTTCTCCATCGAGTGCTTCAAAAATTTGGAGACGAAAAAGCCATTTGAAAAGCCTCGATTCCTCGATTCCGTGAAATATCCTAGAAAGAGTATACAGGTGCAAATGGACTTTTTCTTATGTTGAAATATTGTAGCCTCATCCTTTCTGAACATTTTGTTGTTTGAGGTGACTTGATAAGTGTTTTTTCGAAGAAGTTACGAAGCTTTGTATTGGAGTTTATGAATTTTTGACAATAAAAGACAATAATGAGTGTTTACCTTTTATTGTCACGCAATATATAAACTGTTTCACTGGTATATGAGAGCATAAAACCCGGGAGCCACTGATAACAATGATGACACAAAGCACTTTTTCTTCATTTTTGTCACAGATTCAAACACAAGCTTTTCCTTTTTTTCACTGAATGAGAGCTTCACCGAATATATGAGGACTTTTGATTGGGTTTAAACGTATAAAAAAATGAAAAGTTTGCAGTTTTTGAGAAGCAAAAATGATGCAAACAGCAAAACAAAACAAAATTTGAGGTTAGGTTAGGAGTAGAAGGAGACGGCGCTGTGTTGATGTTGCCACATTGTCACAGAAATCACATGAGATCATGCTTGTTAACCAAATATAATATGATTTAGCGAGTGATTTAGTCTTGAATAAATAAAAAAAAAATGGCTCAAACTTGAATAAATAAATAGTTGATCAATTTGATTACTCGGAATATTCAATAGAAAATGTTTGATTTGTTTCTATAGAACCCCACTCATCTATTGTCCGGAGTGAAACGTAAACTATGGCAAACGCGCAGAATGCACGCTAAATCGGAAAAGGTTGTCTCTGTTTAATCGAGAAAGATGGAAAAGCTAGGGATAGTACGTCAGAGCCCGCCATTGAAATTGGTTTCAAATTTCTATCAAAATTTCAAACAGCTCTAGTAAATTGTCAAATTCACCAAATGACTTGAAACTCTCACAGAGTACTGTTTGAGCAATTCTAAAAATCATGTTTATATATTATTTTTGTTAACTTTCGAATTCATGGAACCTCCCTATTACAAAAAAGTTTATAAATAACTCGTACTTTTGCATGCGCGTTATTTCAAAGTCCCTACAATCGATTGATATTTTCGATGCGTCGCGACGCCTTACTCTTGGTAGGCTTCGAATTTTTTTACCTGTGAAAAATAACTACTCGACCCCATACATTGACTACTTTTTACAGAAATCAAATATTCCTATTCGTTTCCGAGATATTGACGTGCGGAGTTTCAAATGAAAAGCCCTGTATACATTTTGAATAAAATTATTTGTTATTATACAGGGTGGTCAAGTTTTGCAAACACGACCTGTACACAATGTTTTCAAATGGAAAACCCTGTATATTATATTTCCATCTTGATGATAACATCATAAGCATTTCAAAAACACCATGCATCATACCTTTCTGATCAATAGTTTTTTCAGAAATCACCCGCGAATACAAAGTTTCATCATTATTTACTCATTTTATAAAATTATGTGGCAGTGGCATGACAATATCACGAATGAAACAAAATATTGATAACTATTCAAAGCTTCTTCGTATAATCACCGAATAAATATCAATAAGAGGGATGACTCTGCCAAGCGCTCGAAACCGACCCGAGGAGCGCCCAGGATCACGATTCGGTCTGGCAAGAGTGTAGCGAAAATCTACCTTGTAAATAGCAGACGATATCGCAAATCCGTCGTGTAAATAACAGTCATGATTGCAAACTTTAGAATGCCATATAAATAGCACACGTAACTTGTTATGGAATATCTAGATCGGAAACAACCATCTAATAATGATTACTTCGGGATCTATTTTCAAGTCATTGTTTTTGCAATGAAATAAATTATCATTCATTTGCCGCCAACTACAACTTAATTTGATGAAAACACTGTAAGGTCAACTTTTACCAAAAAGAATGAGATAGAAGTGCGTGAATGAAAATACATAAAAACTGGTGTTATGTTTACAAGGCAGTTCGACCTATTCCCATATTTGTTGTAAATATCTATTGCTAAATATTGAGTACTTAGTTCCTATTTGCTCGTTAGAGTTTTAAGGTTCAACTACGATGGTTGAGATGGAACGAAACGCTGGATCAAAAATCTGATTGCGTTATCTTGCAGAGGAGAAAAAATACACTGGAAATGCAAAGTCAAATAAACACAGGAAGAAATAAGGATTCTGAAAAATTACTTTGCAAAGGCATAGTGGAAATAATTGTTTGAAATTGCAAATATGAATTTTTGAAACTGTATTTCTCTGTATTAACTAAGAAAGATCGATGCAAATAGACTCGGGAATATACTTTGCATTAAATTTATATCAGATCTGTTTGTAGAAGAATCACAGACCAGTCAGCGTTTAATCGATTGGCCAATATCAGTCAGAAATCAGTTTGCTAACTGCAATAGCAAATGCTGATGACTGATTTGTGAATTCTTATTTGTTCGGTGGTTCTTCCAACAGACCTAATGTATACTTACTAAAGATGACACATTCCACAATGATGATGGCTTTATTACCTCCAAACGTCAAAATACTGTTTAGTACCTGTGATATATCGTTGGATTCAGAATATTTATTAAAATTAGAGTTTATCAACGGTGGAACAAAATTGTTAAAAATAAAAAAAATACATTAGTTCATACTCAATACTGCCTTTGAATCTGATGGTGATAATAATACTAAGCGATCAATTTACACACTGCTTTGTACGTAGGAAAACTAAATTGACAAGGAGTCGATTCCAGTGAGGAAGAAAATCAGATAATACTACCTCCTCAAAAGTAATAACTAGCTCCCCATATCGCTTACAAAAATGTGTTGAGACAATCAGCCCCCAGTTTCATGTATGTTTGTATAAGAATTTCGTTGCCTTATTTCAAACAACTATTCCATGAAAATGTTTCAAGCATCAAAAATACAACTCAAAATAAAAACTTGAACTCTATATTACCCCGAGGTTAGTGAAAAGAAGAAGATTTTAACGAAATTCATGAACTATTTCGAAATCCAATAGTCTTTTTCCTTTATTGCTTTCAATTTTCAATTTATATAGGATCATAGTATAAGTATGATAGAGTGGAGATTGAATATTGAGAATTCGATACTTTTCTCATCATGAATAAATGTATAACAAAATTCATTTGAATTTCTATTTATACATAGATTGTCAATTTTAACATTTTTTCGATCATGACTGTTGTTTACACGATGGAATTGCGATATCGTCTGTTATTTGAGGGCTCGGTTTTGGCCACATTCGGGCCTGACCCGATTAGCGATCCCGGTAGTTATTTACAAATATGCCACCGGGTATGGTGTCCATTTGATCCGAGAATGCCAGTCTGTTCAACGACCGACGTTATCAGTTTATTATGAGAAGAGCAATTAATTCGAGATTTTCAAATATCGGGCAAGTATGTTCTGTGCTACGAAAACGATGTACTCTCGAATGCTTTGGCGGGCTGTCTTTTGAAGCTGCTACACAATAGAGTGAGCCTTCTTATTGTTGTTTGTTCGGTGGTATAATTAAGCGTAATCCATTATTTTCAAGTGTCAGTGCCACAATACTTTGAATTAAAAAGAAAAGTTTTGGATACCTACTTGCTAATTATTTAATTAATTAATCAATTGCTAATTAATCAATTAATTTCTGATAAATTAATCAACAAATTCCTGATGTGGTCATGGCTTCATGCATGGCTACCTATAGTTTTATATTAATATTTTTAGCTGATTAATAATTTGTTGTACCATGAGGAAACGGTTGATTTCCGAAAAAACTATTGTTCAGAAAGGTACGATGTATGGTGTCTTTGGAAAGCTAATGATGTTATCTTCAAGATGGAAATATAATATACTGGGTATTCCATTTATAAACATTGTGTACACGTCGTGTTTGCAAAACTTGACCACCCTGTAAAATAACAAAGAATGTTATTCAAAATGTATGTGATCATTGTGTTCAAGGATAAGTAATGTTTTATGGGTCAGTTGAATTCCCGATACTTTGATAATATGAGTCCTTTTCAATTCAAATTCAAAATTTTGAACCAAGCTTGAATTGAGAATAGGGTGAATTATTATGAAATGAAAGTGATCAAATGATGATTGACTTCTAATATGGAAATGTTTTTCCCGAGGTATTTCCCCATTATATTACATTCATCAATAAGCACTTAATTTTAAACGAAAAAAGATAGTTATTGTGTGCAAATTTCACTGCTAGTCAAAAGCAGTGACAAAACTTTTTTATACATGACGAAATAGGTAGGGGAGAGGGGGGATACTTGATCAAATTGGCCTAACTAATAAAATATCTGCAAAAGATCTCTATTTTCCCCAAACATAGTTTGCTCTTATCTTATGGCAACACTGAAAAGTCAAGACCTAAGTACTTCACACGAACAAGTAATAAATAGATATGGTACTTCCAAAATTAAATTATTATAGTTTAATACACCTAATAAATACATATTGGATTCTAAAAGACGAAACGATGCTCAAAAAGTTGTATTCAAATGACCGTATCTGAGTGAGGCAGATTTCATAAAACCGGGCATAAAACTTAATAAATTATTTAAGCCATCCAATTGTGGCAGAAACTCTGAAAGCACTTCCACATGATGCTATTCAAGAAAAAAAAATACCTAAATCTGTGCCTACATCTAATCGATCAATAATCGCAAAAATCCGAGCAAAAATCGTAGACTACAATAGGTTATTGCGAGGGTAATTGAGTTGTCAATTGCCTCGGTAATTACCTACTTAGCAGAAAATACAAAAAAAAAATTGATATGTTGCTCGATATGTTGTCATCTGTGAAAATATTTTAAATTCCTCGGTGGAATCCAAGGTGGAATCTATCTCAAAACATTAACTTTTGATCCTTTTTTCGATATATTTTTAATGCCGTTCAACGATTTGGCAATTTCAAAAACCAAATTGCGAGCTAAATTGAGTGATAAAATCTTTTGTTGTGTTAGAAAGAAATTCAAAATTTTGAACCAAGCTTGAATTGAGAATAGGGTGAATTATTATGAAACGAAAGTGATCAAATAATGATTGACTTCTTATATGGAAATGTTTTTCCCGAGGTATTTTCCCATTATATTACATACATCACTAAGCACTTAATTTTAAACGAAAAAAGAAAGTTATTTTGTGCAAATTTCACTGCAAATTTCACTGCTAGTGATAGACAAAACTTTTTTATACATGACAAATAGGTAGGGGAGAGGGGGGATACTTGATCAAATTGGCCTAACTAATAAAATATCTGCAAAAGATCTCTATTTTCCCCAAACATAGTTTGCTCTTATCTTATGGCAACACTGAAAACTGAAAATGACAATTTAGTGTGCACCGTTTCGGAGGTTAGAATGCTTCAGTTTATTTCCCGCCAAAAGTAAATTGTTAACGTTCCAAATTGTGTTTACCTCGGTGTTCACTTTGAGTGGTCAAAATAATTTTTCAAAGAATTTCCAATATACCAGTTAAAAGTTTAGTTCTTTGCGCATATAAAGAGATTTTTGTGTTGATTTTTATATAAAAGGTAAGTCCGTTTCTTCTCTTTATTTAAAATTTATGCCCTTGGGGATACTTGATCAATATATGGTATGGGATACTTGATCAGACCATCAAGTTTCCCTTTAGGCTGATAAAGTGTCTTCTTGGTTTGTTCATTAACTTTAGAGATTTGATGAACATAAATTGAAGCTGGTATTCGAAGCAATATAGGTAATTTCAAGATAAGGACGAAGCCGAAATGAAAAACACAGCTCTCCCAACAAGCAAACTATTGAAAGATACAGTGTATAAAAACATGGTAAAGCTACACAGAGACAGGTCGAGCAATCGGAACGAGTGCAACACATCGAGAGCTCTGTGGCCAAACTTTGATATGGATTGGATATTATTATGCAACATACGAGCAAATACTTGGTATAACACCTGACACGAGACCTGACCCAAATATTTTTCTAAAGGGTGAAAGGATGCATTATACATTTTTGAAGCCTTAAGTCATTTTTGAGATGGGTTAATATTAAAACACATCTAGATTTTGACATTCATCAGAGTAGTTTAGAAAAAATGATGTGGAAAAAAGTCTTCAATCTCACAAGTGTGTGAGATTGAAGACTTTTTTCCACATCATTTTTTCAAAAATGAACTCACATCAGTTATCATTTCTTTACTAGAGTAGTTTAAGTTTATTTCCTATCACTAGTTTTTGAACCGAGGGTTTGGTGTACACAAAGTTGCAATTGTTCGTAACTGTTGCAATTGTCTGCAATTTTTGCAATTTTCTGTAATTTTTGCAATAATTGTCTGGAATTTTTGCAATTGTCTGGAATTTTTGCAATTGTATGAAATTATCTGCAATTGTCTGGATTTTTTTTGCAATTGTCTATAATTTTTGCAATTGTCTGTAATTTTTGCAATTATCTGCAAATATAAAGCAATTATTCTTGCCAAAGAATTACGATTTTTTCGAGAGTTCAAGGCTGGACAAGAGGCTGGATTATCATTGAAGGTCGTTGTGCAATTTGTAGAAGTTTCCTTTTGAGGATTTCCACGCAAAAAACATTCAAATAGATGGGTTAATTTGAAAAGATATCAAGAAATTCAATCCATAAAGTTTTTTAGAATCCGTAATGGCCTCTATATGCCGATTTTGGAGCAAACCAGATAAAAACATTTTAAGCTCACATTTTACCCTTTCTTTTAATATGAAACTCGAGAATGATGATTTTATTCCAAAATTAACTTTATCCAACTAAACTACATCGGTTAAATATTGAATCAGTCGATTTTTTTCATGGAACAAACCATTCAAGAGATATAAATTAAAAAACACCGTCTGATCGGGTCCCTCACTGTACCCATGTCCTTTTTTCCACCGTAGATACGATTTTATAAAATCCTTATTCTCAAGATTCAACTGTAGGCGAACTATAGTGAATATTCGTTGATTAGTTATTTTCCTGATCGCTAGAAAATGTGAGAAAACGGACATGGGGACAGTTAGGAACACGACCTGACGGTATTTTTTCAATTATAACCCTTCACTGTTTTATTTCATAAGAAATTTGACTGATTTAACATCAAACCTATGTAGTAAAGTTGAATAAAGTTAATTTTAGAATAAAATCATTATTTTTGAATTTCATATTGATGGAAAGGGTAAAATTTGAGTTAAAAATGTTTCTATCTAACGCATGATAGTTATTATAGGTGTCATTATTGATGTCATTTTGGACAAGTAAAGTCAAATAACACAATAGTGTGTTATAATCCATAACTCACCAGTCACTAGTGAGTTATGGATTTCTCACGTTTCCGTGGCAAACAAACAAACAACCTATCACGTTCCCGTGGCAACCAAACAAACAACAACCTATTTTGACCAAAATGCTCGCTAAAATGTAATGTCACTGTCTAATCATTTTGACACTGAAACTTATATTTATTAATTATCTCATAAAAAAAACGATTTCCTCCATTTGTTGGATAAAACAGTCTATGGCACTCGTGCGTTCTATTTCACAAGTCACTTGAAAATTTAAACAAATTTTTCTCGCGTGACTTATTATCAACACTACGCACTAGTACCATAAATAAATATTAATCCGAAAAAAACTTTAAAATCGAATCCTTTGTGGATTCTAAACAACTTTTTCTTATACAGTTTTCGATATCAAATTAACCCACTTTTTGACACCTGAATGATTTTTTTGTTGAAAATTCTCGCTAAACCGATGATCTCAAGACATACATATGTCAAAATTGATTATTTGGTTGTCGGACAAGCACAAATTATCCCCAAAGTTTCTCAAATAGTTGAAAATCGTCCATTTTCTCTAAGATGGCCTCTTATAAATTGAATGAGTAAAAAAAAAATGTCTTTAGGCCTCAAATTTAATAACAATGGTAACACGTGTTTCGCCAATCTATGGCATCATCAGATCTTGGATATGTCAAATGTACAATAAAACACACATTCACATTGCACTTTCGGAAATAAATGACAAAAAAAACCATATGTACCATACTGTAGAAGAGGAAGATGGTTTCGAAAAACTTCAGGTTTTGTATTGAAGACGTATCACGTAAACTTTGTATACATACATACAAACTAGGTAGGTAATAGGGTTTCATGAAACAACAACATAGAGACACATTTGAATACAATACCTGAAGTTTTTCGGAACATTTTTTTAAAGCCTCCTCTCCGATATTTTCTTGATAATATAATGATAATTTTTGTGGTTTCAGAATAAAAAAAAAATAGTAATGCAACAGCCCTGGAGGCAAGGATTAAAAATATTGCTTCTTACTTGGCTTTCACACTCTGGTTTGATATTTTTTCTTCAATCAAGGAAAGTGTTCCCAAAATTCACAAAGATTTTACCAAAATCCGCCGGATTAAAACACAATTTATTCGGAGCCAAGAGAAAAATTAGTTGGTGCACCATTATCACAAAAGTTGTACTTATCAAACGTCTCGAGCTCTGGAATAAAAGCATACTTATCAACAATTATTTTGAAGTTATCTTAAATGTAGCGATCATGTTTGGCTAGTAATCACCTTGCAAATACGAAATATCGTGGATCTTGCAACGCTGTATGTCTAAACTTTTGCAAGCGCATGAGCGTTTTCTCTATGTGACGTATGGACGTCACTGTGGATACGCTGATGGAGCCATTTATTTGAAAGTGGCCTATTTCAAATTTTTAGAATTTATTCTAGTCAATTCATATAATATAGCGAGTAATATAGTCTATTAACAAATACTCAGTTATTATATTCGGCCTTAATTTTGATATAGTGCAACGACATCGGCTGCAATTGTCTGCAACTATTTGCAATTTTCTGCAATTGTTTGTAAATTTGCAATTATCTGCAAATGCGCAATTGTCTGCAATTTTTTGCAATTGTGTGCAATTTTTTGAAATTGCAATTTTGGTGTACACGATTTTCGAAAGTGTTCAACCCCTCGTTTTGAACCTCATGGTCACTTTTGGAATAAGTTCGATTTCATATTACATACTTATTTCCTCGCTTATTTCTTTTTGACTGTGATGATGACGTTTACCAAAGAAAATAAAGTTTATTTTCAGAAAAATCAGTTTGTTTCCTAGTCATTACGCATCAATATTCCTGTGATCAACTATCCCCATAGAAAGGGATGTGTTTTAATCTCCAACATTGTGTAAAAATCGAGGTAAAAATTATAAACAATACGTCATTTTTGTTCATGGAACAGCTGAGAATGTGTTAACAATACCGAAATACCTACATATTACGTAACTATGAAATGTAGAAATAAAATAAGAATTGATTAAGTAGGATTCTAAAAACTGAATCTATGATCAACCATCCCCCCTCACCCCTATACCTAATGTAGGTAGAGAATGAAGAATGAAAATCTGCAAAATTCTTTTTAATAGATTTAAATTTACTTTTAGTTGGGGCTTAGGGCGAATCGAATTGATCGATTGACAAAAGACGAATTTTTGTGATGTGCTTTTTCATTGAGATGCGAGGGGCAAACCACTCACAAAAATGTGTACACTACAATACCTTTTTTCGCAAAAAATACCTCCAAATCATACAAAATACCTAGTAATAGCCTTAATATACCCAATAATATCTAGTAATACCTACGAAATACCTTGTATTACCTACTAAATGCCCAATAATACCTACGAAATGCTCAATAATACCATTGTAATACCTGGTATTACCTTTGGAATACCTACTGGATAATACCTCGGTAATACCTATCATATCAATACCTTTGTAATACCCAAAAAACAATTTCAACATTTATTATAACCGAGATAATAACGATAGAAATTGTTTAAATGGACAATTTGGTTTTAGTTCGGGTTATTATTTGTTGAAAAGGAATAATAAAATATATAATTTCTAACTAAGTTTTTAACCCTTTATTTCTGAATAAGTTGCATAATACAGGGTGTCCCGGAAAAACGTCAGGAAACTTAGGGCGGTGATTTTATGTGACAAAATAATGTTGGTAAGTCATATAACGAAATTTTGAAATCTCAATATTTTTCGAGTTACCGGCACTAAAAGATCATTTTTTTTTTATATATTTATTGAAATACATATTTCGGACATTTCTTACCGGATCAAAATGAAATTTGCTACAAAGTTTCAACTTGTTTATCTTTAACGTTCTGTGGCAAAAATGTTTCTCTACTTTGCCCCTGGAGAGGCTATACCTGAAATCCAAATTTCATATTTTGCATATCCTTTTGTTTCGACAGATTCCTCAACCGTTTGCCCGCAAATCGACATTAAAAGAACTGTCAAAAATAATTACTTTCTATGACATGATAAAAAGAAAATACAACATAAAGACACACATACATTAACAAACGAACATCCATCAACAAAAACAATAACAAAATTTAAAAACAATACAAAAACATGAAAAACGAATTCTTCTTTCTGTTGTTTTTGTGCTGTTTTTGTTGTATTTGCTGTTGTTGTGTTATTTTGTGTTGTTATTGTTTTGTATTTATTTTGTTATGATGTCATTCAAAGCAAATTATTTTTCACATGAGTTAGATGTCGATTTGTGGCCATTTTTTGTCTAAACTTTCCCAATCTTCAGAACGAAGTATTTGTTTCTAAGGAATCTGTCGAAACAAAAAAGATATGCGAAATATGGAGTTTGGATTTCAGGTGAAGCGCCCTCTAGGGCCCAAGTAGAGAAACATTTTTTCCACAGAACGTTACAAATAAATAAGCTGAAACTTTGTAACAAGTTCCGGGACACCCTAAATAAGTTAAGGCAACATTTGAACTAAGGGCGATAAAATCCTTATTTTTAGACAAAACAGAATTCTACAATTTTTTTGCATTAAAGAAGCAAAAAAAAATAGAGATTAAAAGTAAGCAACCGAACACAAATAACAAGGAAACATTGATTGTTTTATATCTTGTTTTATACAGTGTGTCTGCTTAAGTTGGCCACATATGGGAAACTTTTTTATTATTAATTTTAGGAAAAAAAGTTATTCTTTATAAAAAGTTCAGCATGTTCCAAAACCTAAAATGCAACCATCAGATATTACATTTTTTCAGTCGTATACGAGGTTTGTCAAAAAATATGAATTTCACTCAAGAGTAAAATTTGACAATATCGAAAATTGTTATAAAGAAAAATAAACACTACCATTAAAATGATTCTTTTTCAAATTTATTAAATTTTATAAATAAATTAATATTAAACAGTAATCTCTTATTTTAATTATTGGACATTTAAATCAATGCATTAATTCAAATGAAAAAATG
This sequence comes from Orchestes rusci, assembly GCA_958502075.1. NCBI lineage: Eukaryota > Metazoa > Arthropoda > Insecta > Coleoptera > Curculionidae > Orchestes > Orchestes rusci. The sequence continues at coordinate 42,551,285 of OY293304.1, forward strand.
TAATATCTGATGGTTGCATTTTAGGTTTTGGAACATGCAGAACTTTTTATAAAGAATAACTTTTTTTCCTAAAATTAATAATAAAAAAGTTTCCCATATGTGGCCAACTTAAGCAGACACACTGTATATTATGTTCGGCGATGGGGAAGAGGACAAGAGGGTAAATGTAAGATGATTATAAGCAAATTTGAGTTTTTGAGAAAAAGTCATTCTTAATTGAAAATATTTCTTCTTCTTACAATTGCTGTCCTCTTTTTTACCTCAACGCCAGACATACTGTACATTTTTTTAAGTCTTGTTCTTTCTTCAAGTCATTACTTATTTACTTGTTATTTAATCAAGTGCCTGAAATTTCTTATGAATATTAGGGTGTCCCTCCAATCTCTTAAGTCGGACTCAAACGATTGATGTACTTCACAAAATACAGGGTTCGCCACAGTAAGTGGCCCAGGAAGTGGCCTATTAGAAAATCTCGGGAAAAGCGATTAGGATTCTGAAAATTTGTAAGGAGAGATTTTCGGAAATGCGCTTTTCAAATGAAATAAGAATGACGTTGCACGACATACCGGAAGTAGGTGTCAACTCGCTTGTTTCAAATGGAAAACCATATATATTATTACATTTTTTTATTCTACGTAGACTACCTAGATTCTAGGCAGACTTGATGTATGATGTCCTATGTCCTAAGTATAAGCGTTTTCGAAATATTTGAGTTTTCATGTCAAAAATGACGTTTGTAGGTTCCTATTTAAATGTAAATTTTTCGTATAAGAAAGCCTCTAGTGTTTAATTTGTATTGGATTTCTTGTTGAAAGGGACCTACTTTGTAAGATTTTTCGTAACTATTAATTACAAGGTGGCCCAAAAATAAGATCAAAAATAAAATAAAGAATACTGCCAAAAATCATTTTTTTCAAATGGAAACCTCCAATTTTCATAATTTTATGTCAAGTTTTATGTTATTGAGCATAAAGGTGACTTTGTATGAGATTGTTCATTCCCAAATTTTTTATTTTTATTTATTTTTTTGAATTCTCTTCAATATTTGGCATTCCATATACCGGATTTTTCTGGGGATTATAAGTTGCTTGTTGTGTATCATTTTCTTCTGATAGAAAGCTTTCCGTGTCAGTTTAATCATCTAAGACCATGTTGTTTTCAAGATCGTCCACCTCTTCTGAATCTGAACAAGAATCATTATGTTTTCTAGAAACACTCTGTCTAGTGTTCTTTTTAGTTACCTTACCTCGTTTTGTTTTGTTAGCCACGATCCCAACATTTTTTATCTCTTTTGAAACAAACCTGTCAGGTCTGTCCGTACTAATTCCCCATTTTCTTCCTTTACCCTCATCCAATAGCCAGGAGTATGGAGATTTTTCATTAACTAGTGTTTTATTGCTTGGTAGAGTAGCTTTCAAATATGGACTATCTATTTGTAAGCTTACATTTTTTTCAGAATAGTCTTTTAAACTCGCTTTTAAATCAATTTCAGTATCTAACATATTTCCTGAGGTACTTTCGTTTTCTTCAATTTCCAACAAATTTATTTCCTAAGAATTTGCTTTAATTTTTTGCTTTTTAACCGGCTGTTTACCATAAGCCTTTAGAACATAGGAAGAACGAATAATGAGGGTGGGTCGGAGCATGCGCGTTTATAAATATTTTAAAATAATACCCTGTGAAATACCTCGAAATACCGTTTAATACCTATGGAATACCCCATAATACCTCTAAAATGCCCGGAAACACCTCGTAATACCACAGAAATAACTCGTAGTACTTCACAATACCCTGGAAATACCTTGTAATACCCCTGGAATACCGTAACTTGTACACCAAAATACCTTAGGTGGTTTCCCTCTCGTTGAGATGTATACGGGGATGTATAATACCATTAATACCTGCACTCGTACCTGCAATTCACTTATGCTTGGTCATTAGTCGCAAATGCTTGCGTAAATATACCTTAACTAACTATAAAAAAATAACTTTCATGATCTGTAGAACTCTCGGTAGAACCAAACAAGTCTCACCACAAGCTTATCACTAGTTTGTTACTTAGAACCTACATACATCCATACTTCATATTACAATCTCACCTTTCTGAAGTACCCTTTTTTGTTTCTGTAGGTCACGATAGAAGCAGCAATCTCCTGATCAATTCCTGAAACGCTTTGTAAGTCAAACACGCTAGCTTTATTGATATTAATCAATCTAGCTGATCTACTCGCTGATCTATTAGTAGTCCTGGATTCACTACTCCGTAGACTGTCATAACTGGGCGCCCTCGATGATGCACAACTTCTATTTTGTCTCGTTGAAACGCAAATTTCTGGTCTTATAAGCTGTAGTTTTTGAGCTCCTATTCCTCTCACTAACGCCACATCTTCAACTTTTCTAAATCTGCCAATTGCTTTTCTGTGTTCCACAATATTTTTAGCAGTTTCCCTATTGACTCCAGGCAATGTCATCAATTCCTCTTCCGTTGCCGTGTTTACGTTTAATAATTCCATTTGTTCGTTCACTTCAGTAACAGTGAAAGTATGACTAAAATTTGATTTATTGGATCTTCGAACAAATGACCGTAGTGACTTTCTACGGGCTTTCGTTAAGCTTGAATTGTTGCCCATTTTTAAATCATTCAATTTTACTTGGGTAGCCTTTGGCCCCTATAATAACGTTATGTTCACACACTAATATCACCAACAAATAACAGATTCTCTCACGGCACTATCTCCCTTGAACTTTGCTCGCCAATGATAAATGGATAATGACGATTGACGAGATTAATTTACTTCATATCGTCACGAATCATTGTCGTATCATGTATCGGCTTTATTCGATAAAAGTTATCTTTTTCGTTGTGTTTTGTGTTGTGTTGGAATCATTTTCCTTGTAGCTTTGGCTTTGACTTTGTAGGTTATGTCTTAGGCGGATTGGCGGATCAGCTGATAAGTGTCAGATAATTTGAGCCGCTTTCCAGCTGCCCGTTTTGTGCAGTGCACGCAACCGAGCATTTGTGCGCGCAAAAGCACAAACGCGTGTTCCAGCTGTATTGCGTTTGGAGCTCCGCGTTACCTTCTCCTTTCCCCTGAAGCACAGCCCGGAAAATGTGGGCTTGGAGCGCAAAACTAAAAACTAGCCAAACGCCAAATCAGTCAAATGCTGTCATATTCAAAATAAAAACATTGGCAAGTTTTATCTTTTTTGATTGGTTCCGTGCTTAAACATACAAAATTAAGCTCAGAGTGTCTTATAAACAATATTTGCACAATAATCACATTGTCGAGATGCCTTGGCTCAAACGTAAACAAACACTCCATTGATAGTTTTGACGTTTGTGTATGTGAGCAGCTCAAACGTGTTAAGGTTCCAGGATCACTTTTGCGTTCCAAACACGGTGTTAATCGGTGCTGACGGTGCTTGAGCTTGAAGCACTAGTTGGAAAGCGGCTTTGTAAGGTTAATGCTCACATTCAACTCATTTCGAAGTGGAACAGTCAAATTTCTGCTTAGCAAACGGGAATCATGTTACGAACCACATTGATTTTGTCGTAGGCGTCACTTTGAACACAGATTAAATGTAGATGATGGCATACGACATACGATTCTTGTGTGCCAGGGTGAACTTTGACAGTTCCAAGTTCCAATTCGAAAACAGATTGAATGTAAACCTTACATTACAATTATGTAAATTAATGGCAAGGTTTCTATATAAGAGGTTGCCTCACTTTTACGGTCATGACGTCATTTGTGTCGACTGTAGCGCCACTGCGTCCATTTCTCGAACCATTCCATCATAAAATCAAGAATGTCATTTATCAATATCATAAATATCAATGTCATATTTCCAGGTGGACGAGAGATTTTTTGCTGTCGATGGTTTTTCTTTTGTGAAATCATCCATTTACGTTTTGAAAACTGTTCATAACTGTCTTATCCTTGGATTTGTCTATCAAATATAGTGTTTTAAAGGTAGGTGTGTCTAGAAATGATCATAATAGAGTTTGTTTACATGTGTTCAACTGTTTATTCTATTCTACCTAAATTTAGCTTTTATTATATTTCAATAGTAGCTAGATTTCTCAATATATTTAGGCAGGACTAATATAAAATAATGGTTAAAAAGTTGTGGAAATCTGGATGTAATTAATTACATGGATGTAACTCTAGACATTTATTACGGTTCTGTACCAACCTTTCCGTTTAACATCGGATAACCGTAAAACAATGTCTCTTTATTTGAAATCTGAGGGTTGATGTTTTGAATATACATATAGAAAATACTCACATTTGGAACAGTATTTTCGCTTCCTTGACCAATAATATACAATAATAATGTCCCAAAAGATAATTTTACACCTCTATTAATATTTTATTTTGATTTAAATGGTAAAATTAGCAAGAAATTCAACGTTTAATCAATCATTGATCGAATGACACACATGACACGACACGATGCAGTCCGATTCAATTGGATGACAGGAATGACACTCAAATGACAGAATGTGGACTGTTTCAGACCGCTAGCCTCAAATAACGTCATATTTTCCCTCTTCCGTCTTTACCTCAGGCGAAGTGAGGCAACCTCTTATATAGAAACCTTGATTGCACCCAACCTTAAGCGGGCTTTCCACTTATGCAACCACGCATGCAACCACGCATGCAACTACGCATGCAACATATCAAGAACAAACGCATGCAACTGTGCTTGCCACTTGCGTCTTGCATAATGCTGTTTCCATGTATGCCTCTATATTTTTCACACATAACAGGCGTTTAGATTTGATGTTAGTTGTGTTTCTCGTCTTTTTACCAATGTCGAATGAATAAGAAATTGTTGCAATTGCTGCTGGAGTAGCAATTAGTGTAACCACAACTTCTTTTTTTTGTAGGCAGAGTATATTTATCCGCAAGAAATTGTTGAGCATCACTTCGTTTGAATTTGTCTTTGTAATTATTGTCAGATGCCTTCCAAAGGCAAGTAAAATAGCAGTAATCCTCAACGAACTCGATATTCTTTTTATTCGACCACTCCATTTTTCGCCTAGACATACAGAACTGAATTTTGAAGGAAAAACGATATTTTACTGTGGATATTCTTCAAAAAAACGTTCGAGAGGCAGATAGATGCACGTGTCTCCCGCTACCAGATCGAAAGACTTGCGTCTACTTGCAACTGCCTCGTGCGTAACTATTTTTGGCATGCCTCTTGCTTGCGTCTACGTGCCTCTACGCATGCAACCGTGGCACGGGTCTGTATTGCATGCGTAGTTGCATAAGTGGAAAGCCCGCTTTAGATCATATATGATCGCTTTAATCGGTGATTAGTACATTAATAGAGGGCGTAGGTTGATTTTTTCAACATCAATGGCATCAGTACTTACTAATCCTTGAATATTTCATTCTAATCTATTTATTCTGTTTTGATTATTAGCTTTTTGGGAGAGAAAAAGGAAAAGTTTGGATCCGGTGAGAATTTTTTTCAAAACAAGATGGCAACATAAAGTGTGTTTGTTATTTCCTTAGATCATCTATGGTTATAGTATAGATGATCTAAGATTATTTCGGTGTAGGATGCAGATTGATTTCTGCAACTAATGACTACCACTGCTACCAGTGTAAAGAAATTCATCAAACGCGTTTATACGTTTAGTAAAGATAATCTATCATAAAAAAAACCGACAAACATTTCACCAAAGATGATATACACAAATTTCACAAACAAAGTCATACTGGGTGTTGCAGTGTAGAAAAGTGAGGAAAAGTTTGCACTAGTGGAGCATAACAAACACACCTAGAGTCTGTACATCTGCATGATACTACGTTGTCGTGAAGCGTTTTCATGGAGTATGGTATCATGAGACCATTCCAGTTTGGTCTGTCATTAACGTCACTTGCAGCTTGCTGATTGGCCGAAAGTGACGTTAATGACAGATCAAATTGGACACCCTTTTTGACACTTTCGGTCTGTTTATGTCAGAGATATAGAGGTACGAGAACAAGTTTGGACGACTGCGCATCCAAATTTTCTTAGATACGGGGGCAGCCATTTTCTAGGCATGTGTTGCCAATGTGCTCATATGTCAAAGCATTGGAAATTGTTGTGAGCTTTCAAGCATTCGATATGGTTTAAATTGCATAGACCTTTGTGTTTTACAAATAACATTTATGACAATAACTATTAATTACCTTAGTATATATGTTTATATGAAACTGAATCTTATGAAAATTGTCAAGTCCGGCAACATTGTTTGGATTTGCTTGGTTTAAAACAAGGTTTCTCTAAGAGGTTGCCTCACTTCGCCTGAGGTAAAGACGGAAGGGGGAAAATATGACGTCATTTGAGGCTAGCGGCATGCAATTGAATCGGACTGCATCGTGTCGTGTCATGTGTCATTCGATCAATGATTGATAAAACGTTGAATTTCTTGCTTATTTTATCATTTAAATCAAAATAAAATATTAATAGAGGTGTAAAATTATCTTTTGGGACATTATTTTTGTATATTATTGGTCAAGGAAGCGAAAATACTGTTCCAAATGTGAGTATTTTCTATATGTATATTCAAAACATCATCGCTCAGATTTCCACAACTTTTTATCTATTATTTTATATTAGTCCTGCCTAAATATACTGAGAAATCTACTATTGGAATATACTGAAAGCTAAATTTAGGTAGAATAGAATAAACAGTTGAACACATGTAAACAAACTCTATTATGATCATTTCTAGACACACCTACCTTTAAAACACTATATTTGATAGACAAATCCAAGGATAAGACAGTTATAAACAGTTTTCAAAACGTAAATGGATAATTTCACAAAAGAAAAACCATCGACAGCAAAAAATCTCTCGTCCACCTGAAAATAAATAGTGAGTTTATGATATTGATAAATGCCATTCTTGATTTTATGATGGAAAAGTTCGAGAAATGGCCGCAGTGGCGCTACAGTAGACACAAATGACGTGATGACCGTAAAAGTGAGGCAACCTCTTATATAGAAACCTTGGGTTTGAATATGCTATGCTTGGCAATTGCGGTTATGTTGATGGTTGATATTATGAAAATGATTTTCAGGATCTTCTGAAAACATGCATTTTTACCGCCGTATTTTGTCATTTTGTGTGATAAATCGTGAATTAATATTATCAAAACATTATTGGTCGATTAGTGTTCATTTTTGGTGTTTTATAATGGCGTGTTGTTTCTTGAAACATTGTTTAAATACCTAACAGAAAGCTGAGAAAGCATTCAAGATTAAACTGTTTTCAGGTGAAAGTCAAGTGATTTCCATATAGTATACACTTTTGCAGATCTCCCATGATTAGGTTTACTTGATAGGAAGGCGAGTAAACTCGTGTGGTTCAGAAATAAAAACATTTTAATGGAAAAGGTTTTGTGATCTTAGGAGGTGGAAAATTATACTTATCTTTATGTTATGGTATCAAGTATTCATCTTTTCCTAAATCGTTGGACTTATTAACTACAAAAACTAGGTAGGTATCAAGAATAGAGGTAAGTACCCAATAATCCGGAAAATCCCATTTGAAAATATTCGGTGCTTTCTTGCTTCCTACCAATTTTGATCAACTTTTGTGTGATTTTTGAAAAGTCCCAATTATCATTTTGGTTAGTACCTAAATGACACGTAATTTTTTATTAAAAAAATAATGATTTCTTACCAGTTTTTTTTTTAATTTCTAAATCAAGATACGCCTTCTAGAGAAATTAAGAGATTTTCCCGTTGTCTCTTCAATTTTCTTATATTTCTTAATGATAAAATGAAGAGAAAGTTTGTTTTTTTGAATATTTCCAGAAGTAAGTGGCGTGTTCGACTCCTAAAGGTGACAAATTATCTCCAATTTAACCGACCACCTATCTCCAAAATCACATCTTTGTGTACTTTTTACATACGCTTGTAGTCAAAAGAGAATGTATTGATCGGCCCTCGTATAGGTGACTAGAAAATGGCGGCTTTCAATTTGTCTACGTTTTTCCAAGTTCGCGCAGATGTCAACTTCGTTCAACGATTATAAACTACACATAATCGTTGAACTTCGTTCTCCTTATCTCCTATCTCCTACCAGTCCTACCCATAGACTAATATTCACGGGCTGTACGCTTACCCGTGAAATTATGGACCCAAATTCATTGTACCCGTCCCCGCAAGGTGTCGAATTTGCTACGAGAATGACAGATGACGTTTCCGTCTTTTGGAATGAAGCTAATTTATTTTTCTACCTGTCAACCTGCCTTTGGGGTTGTTATTGTTTTGTCGTTAGATTGTGGAGTGTTCTTCTGATTTCGTGCTTTTCTTTGTGATTTTTGATTGTGCTTTCGTATAATAATAAGACATTATTTCATTGGACTTTTGTAGTGATAAATTTGCAGTTGCTATGAAAGTAAGTAATTCAGTTGTTTGAGTGATTTTGGTTATTAGTTATTCTAATTATTCGTGATTTTGGTTGTATTTCTCACTATTATTAAAGAAATGTATTGTGCATTATTCCACATAATTATACCTACATCTACAAAAATGATTTTAAACATTTTGGTTGGATTTTTGAATTTCATAAAGCCCCAAAATGATGTGATCAGTGATAGTGGTTACCATGAATTGGAAATGCAACAAAATTACAGAAGTCTTCTTATTGACATGAACAGATGAAATTTATCTGTGTAACTTTTGATAAAAATGAGCAAAATGGCTAGCACTATTCGAAAGTAGGGCAAAATGTATGCACCGCCCAGCATCTACTTGGAAAAATGACCCATTTTTGGAGAAATCATGAAAAATACAAATCTACATAGAATAAATAAGATCTCCTAATAACGCATCAAAGGCACCTGTGCTTAAAATATTGGTCTAATTTTGGATTTATTTTAGATTTTTTTTCTTTTCCAAAATGTCGAATAATGATTTATATTATTTTATCACAGCAAAACGAAATAACGAATGAAGAAGAATCAGAAGAATTCACCAGAGTGCCTGACAATCTGCCTGTGAAGCCAACACCGCTACAAAGAAAAATATTAGTGTATGCGGCTTTTTGATGAAAAAGAACAAAAGAAAGAAAATAAAAGGCTGTTACTGCAGCAAAACATTTTTATTGAGGGGAAACGAAGTGGACAAGAAAGACGACGAATTCACCCGTGAAAAGGAGTACGTGAAAACTAGAAATAGTTTATATTATGTAAATAGAGAATTTCTGTTCAAAATACAAGAAGCTCGACAAAAAGCCTTCTCTATAATGAAATATCTTATGAGACCAGATGGATGTTTTGAAAAGAAATGTAAAACTTGAGAATTGTAAACATAATACATTAATAACCCAGCAAACACATTTGGTCGGCAAGGTACATATTTAATGATGGCATCGTTGGCATCATGATGGCAAATTATTGATGTGCATTATTTGCAAAATAATAACAACTGCAAACATGCATTGGTTGTCAAATAAAGAAAAGGTACTGGCACATTACCCATAAAAAGGCAAATTTCCAATTTTCAATATGCCTGTGAAGCCAAGTTACATTTTCTTTATACAATAGCCAATGCCTTTTAATAGCCTTGCATACAGCAATGTTCAATCACATGTTAACTGGTGATCTTCATGTAAAGCTTTTTTATCAATCATTGAGTAAATAGGAAACGATACGTTATATTTAATCCATGAATTGTACTTTTAGACTGAAACGATGCCAATATTTTCAGTTTACAATTGACATTTGACAAATGCGCAGACGCAGATCCCGGTATTTGTTTTTGGCAGAGCAATTCTTAAGTGGGATTTATAAACTCGCCGTACGCCGTTAGCGCTAACGCTAACGTTTGACGTTCGAGATAGACATATGGACGCGCCTGCATACATTTATATCATGCCGTCTGCCGTTGACGCACCGCTAGAGATCGTTCATCTCCATCTTTTGCCGTCCGCCGTTCGTAGATGAAGTCATAGGAAAATGGCTCAATAGGTTTTTGTTCCCATAATTCATGTTTTTATATCATAAAATTGAGATTTGTACCAAAATATACTCGAGTCAGTCACCAAATCTCACTGAACTGAAACACATTAACTTCAAAGTAAGTGAACAAAAAAATTGAAAATCTTCGATGACAATCGACGGTATAAAAGTTTATAAATGCATTGGGCGACGGCAACGTTAGCGTCACCGGCGAACGTCAACCGTAACGGCGGACGGCAAGTTTATTAATCAATCTTTATAGGAATATGCACTCATAGTGTGTACAGTGCATTATGGAGTCCCTAAATATGTGTAGACAAACCCTTAGGTTTGACATTTGATAGATGTTAAAATACTGTCATGTCACGAGTTAGAAATTGTCAAGCAATAATTGTTAACCGATATTTCATCACCAAGTTTGTTTGCCCCTTTTTTCATGCTTTCACGCCATTAAAAGTGCTTCTAAAATCATCAGTGTGTTTCACTAGGAATCTCAAATTACTACATTTGTTCGTTTCAGTTCAAAAACATGTTTATTTGTGGATTTGTGCAGTGAGTGTGGAACAAAAATAAGTTCGTATTGAATTGAAACAAATTCATTCACAGTACAGGTGGTTATTCGTGCATTTGATTACGTTCTAAGACTTATTGGGGAAAGAACACAAGAAGCTTAAATGCACATGCTACAAAAAAAGGGTTATGTCCGAACTCATTGGACACGAATGGCTCAGTTTATCAACATTTAAAGGTGTAATCAAAACTGGACAATAGGCAAGACGGAATAAAAAGCCACCCTCTCATAATATGCTTTTAGTGGTATGGTTCGACTTATTTGTGGTAAGAATGTTACGTTTTATATCTTACTATTTCTTAGAAATGCATCAGTTGATTTTGTACCTATCATTTTCTGATACTTGATGAAAGTACTGTACTTATATCAACAATGGTAAATGAAGCATAGGAAGGCGTTTATCAGCTCAACATACATTGCTAAAATGTGCCATTCAAGCACTCAAACATGAAATCTCCATTTTTTTATTGCAGATTGCAGACTCACTCAAGGCTAATCCACTTCCAGTCAACAATTTCACGTTATCTTTGGGGGCCTCGCATAGGAGGACGCACAAACAGAAAAAGACAATAAATTGCATTTAGTTTTAGATATTGTCCCGGTTATTGTTATCCTAACCACATTTTTTTTTTATATCAGAACCAGAACTGAAATATGCCAATAAATATAATGCACTGAATTGGTGGTGTTTTTTTATCACTCCTTGACGTTTGATGGTGAAGTAGTGATTTGCCATCAATTATCCATCATGGCAAAATGCCTTGCGGCCAAATGACGGCCGGCGTGCCAAATTGATACTCCTCAGGTGATAACTGCCTGTACATTGCCAATGAGAATTGCAGGCATCGCCGTTACTATAGAGTTACATTGCCGGGATGGCATGTTTGCTGGGAAGTGATACCATCTTCAACTACTTGATGAAAATTTATTCTTTTCATATAATAAAACAGGTGAACAATATCATCAAAGGCAAAAACCTGAGGCCTGTCCCTCTAAATGCCTCAAACTATTTTAAAAATGCTAAAAACATGTATGTGAAGCATTCCAATTTCAAAAAACTAAATAGACAGTAAGAAAACTGATTTCCGCCTTTTGAATTCTCTATCCAGATTCTTCCAACTTTTCAGACTTCTAAAATATTTTGAGCAAGATAACAATACATTCTTTATTTGCAAATGATCAGGTTATGTTCACTCATTCGTTATATTTCCCATTCTCATCGCCGTTACTTCATGACTTATAAAAAATTGTTTTATGCAAAATGTATATGTTTTTGGTTAAAATTTATAATCCTGTGTTGAAAAAAAAAAACGAATATTGGAAACGTCATAAATTTGAAAATATTTTTTTCAAAGGGAGAAATATATTCTTATTGTCTGAAACGAAAGATCAAAAATACGGAAAATACCATATAAGTTCATGTTTGGTTCAGCCATTTTGCGCTATTCCAGTTTGGAGTTTCATTTTCTATCATTCAAAATATCTATTGTTTTAGACAAAAATACTAGACACATTCGACTTGATCAAAAAATATGTTTTCAAAATTTTGACATTTCTAATATTCTTTTGTATTTTTTTTTGACACCGAATTATGAAAATTTGACTCAAAACATACAATTTTTGTATCAGTCACTGTTTTAAAACTCTTTATTTATTTTGAACGCTAATATTATATACCCAGTAGATTGGGAGCTCTCGGGTTTTTTTTTGGAACCAAATTTGCGCCCTCTATGCGGTCAGGGGTTAAGTAGAAGGAGTTTTTGCATCAAGGGATATATCGTTTCCGTTATTTTTATTTACGTTAACGTTATATTTTTCTGTTTCTCTTGATACGGTATTACATATTTGCATTTGATCTGACTACATGTATAGGGTCATAAGTTATGGTTACTTCCCTTCCCTATAGCCGTTATTTAAAGAGTTTTAAAACAGTGACTGATACAAAAATTGTATGTTTTGAGTAAAATTTTCATAATTCGGTGTCAAAAAAAATACAAAAGAATATTAGAAATGTTAAAATTTTGAAAACATATTTTTTGATCAGGTCGAATGTCTCTAGTATTTTTGTCTAAAACAATAGATATTTTGAATGATAGAAAATGAAACTCCAAACTGGAATAGCGCAAAACGGCTGAACCAAACATGAACTTATATGGTATTTTCCGTATTTTTGATCTTTCTTTTCAGACAAGAATATATTCCTCCCTTTGAAAAAAATATTTTCAAATTTATGACGTTTCCAATATTCGTTTTTTTTTTCAACACAGGATTATAAATTTTAACCAAAAACATATACATTTTGCATAAAACAATTTTTTATAAGTCATGAAGTAACGGCGATGAGAATGGGAAATATAACGGATGACCCTGCACAATTACCTATGTTAGTGAACATAACCAGATCATTTGCAAATAAAGAATGTATTGTTATCTTGTTCAAAATATTTTAGAAGTCTGAAAAGTTGGAAGAATCTGGATAGAGAATTCAAAAGGCGGAATTCAGTTTTCTTAACGTTTATTTAGTTTTTTGAAATTGGAATGCTTCACATACATGTTTTTAGCATTTTTAAAATAGTTTACAGTTTGAGGCATTTGGAGGGACAGGCCTCAGGTTTTTGCCTTTGATGATATTGTTCACCTGTTTTATTATATGAAAAGAATAAATTTTCATCAAGTAGTTGAAGATGGTATCACTTATCATTAATGTATTATGTTTACAATTCTCAAGTTTTACATTTCTTTTCAAAACATCCATCAAATTAAATAGAGTGCGTTTTTTGTGAAGGTCTGGTCTCATAAGATATTTCATTATAGAGAAGGCTTTTTGTCGAGCTTTTTGTATTTTGAACAGAAATTCTCTATTTACATAATATAAACTATTTCTAGTTTTCACGAACTCCTTTTCACGGATGAATTCGTCGTCTTTCTTGTCCACTTCGTTTCCCCTCAATAAAAATGTTTTGCTGCAGTAACAGCCTTTTATTTTCTTTCTTTTGTTCTTTTTCATCAAAAAGCCGCATACACTAATATTTTTCTTTGTAGCGGTGTTGGCTTCACAGGCAGATTGTCAGGCACTCTGGTGAATTCTTCTGATTCTTCTTCATTCGTTATTTCGTTTTGCTGTGATAAAATAATATAAATCATTATTCGACATTTTGGAAAAGAAAAAAAATCTAAAATAAATCCAAAATTAGACCAATATTTCAAGCACAGGTGCCTTTGATGCGTTATTAGGAGATCTGATTAATTTTATTAAAAATAAAAATATACCGGATATTTTATAAAAATATTGGCCAATGAGTCGATAGGGCGATTCTTCATTATAGAAAATAATTTACCCATTGATACTCGATTTTAAAATTAAAATGATCATAATTATTTTGATGACATCTTTTTTATAGTGTTTTATTCAAAGACCAAGGATTTACCCCAAATTTATTCTATGTAGATTTGTATTTTTCATGATGGCGGTGCATACATTTTGCCCTACTTTCGAATAGTGCTAGCCATTTTGCTCATTTTTATCAAAAGTTACACAGATAAATTTCATCTGTTCATGTCAATAAGAAGACTTCTGTAATTTTGTTGCATTTCCAACTCATGGTAACCACTATCACTGATCACATCATTATGAAATTCAAAAATCCAACCAAAATGAAACTACCTACATAAAGTATTTTCGTGTTTAAAATCATTTTGGTAGATGTAGGTATAATTATGTGGAATAATGCACAATACATTTCCTTAATAATAGTGTGAAATACAACCTAAATCACGAATAATTAGAATAACTAATAACGAAAATCACTCAAACAACTGAATTACTTACTTTCATAGCAACTGCAAATTTATCACAACAAAAGTCCAATGAAATAATGTCTTATTATTATACGAAAGCACAATCAAAAATCACAAAGAAAAGCACGAAATCAGAACACTCCACCTTAGATCATACGTTAGTATACATGATCTAAGCACTCCACAATCTAACGACAAAACAATAACAATCCCAAAGGCAGGTTGACAGGTAAAAAAATAAATTAGCTTCATTCCAAAAGACGGAAACGTCATCTGTCATTCTCGTAGCAAATGCGACACCTTGCGGAGAGGGGTACAATGAATTTGGGTCCATAATTTCACGGGTAAGCGTACAGCCCGTGGTCCTACCTCAGTCTCTAGTCTAGTTCTCTGGTTTATGTTGTTTATGTTTGTATTGTAGGTAGACGTCAAGTTTGAAATTACGTTACAGGATAAAAGTTAAGGTTTAAGGTATTGATAATGATTGGAAGACTACAAAGACAACAAAGTAATGGATTTAATTTGAAAATATATTATGTATGGTTTTGACTGGAACTATGTGGATCGAAGATTATCAGTGGCATTACGACTATGTTCGTTTAGCATGGGACACAGGATTTGCATTTGATAAGTGCAAGTGTCCCAATTTGGATAAAAATAAAATTTGTGAGTAGATCCGAGACCTAAGCAATGGAAAATAAAATAAGTATAAAATCTTGTATAAAATAATTCCAAAAAGTCATTTTCGAGGTCATTTTATACTATTTGTAAACAAGAAAATATCGCATTCTGCAGCGAAATAGCTTATAACCTTGCTTATAACATAAAAAAATTGTTTTGTAAACTATTAGCAAAGACCAAAGACTATTCAATAATAGTCCCCAGTACAGCGTGGTAATTTCGAAGTGATACATATACAGTTTACACTGTGGGCCAAATTAAGTTAGAACATAATTTGACGCTTGATAACTTTTTTGTTTGCTCATGGATTTTGATGATTTTTGGATATGATATTAGTCAATATGTTCTGACTATTACCCTGAAATTGAGCTTCCGAATTTTAACCAGGACCGGACTTACAGCGTTTTTAAGAAATTGGTGCATTTAAGCTCGTTGCAAGAACAAACTGCGCTACTCACAGAACAACTGATATATTTTTTGGGAAGGGCATTATTGGGAAAAGGTATCCTGAAAATATCAATATTCTAGAACCATAACCTAAGAAACGATGTTTTTTTCTGTATGATGGTGCCAAGGATGGTGCTTGTCGGCATAAAAACTATTTCACCTCATTTTGATCCAAGTTTTTTTGAAATTTCATAGCAACGTGGATTGTTTGTTAGAGCTTTATCGATTTTTTCACATTTTGGAATTTTTAATTTGGAATAAAACCTGGAAAAAAATAAATTTTAAATAATTATTTTTTTTTTCGTTGAATAGACTGTTTAATTTCACTCGATAATTTGAAGGGAGTCGCGACATTTCCGTGCATCCATATTCTTTTCCATTAATCGTTCAATCGAATTTTATCTTTTAAAGATAGAACAGGCAAACTCTAGAATCTCAAAAATGTTAAAAATCTTCAACAAACAATCCACGTTGCTATGGAATTTCAAGAAACTTTGATGAAATGAAGTTAAATTGTCTTCATACCAACAAGCACCATCATACAGAAAAAAACATCATTCCTTAGGTTATGGTTCTAAAATATTGATATTATCAGGATACCTTTTCCCACTAAAGTCCTTTTTAAAAAATATATCAGTTGGTCTGTTAGTGGCGCAGTTCGTTTTTGCAACGAGCTTAGATGCAACAATTTCATAAAAACGTCGTAAGTCCGGTCTCACTTGTCATCTCTTTTGGAAAACCCTTGGGAAAACCACTGATGTGAACTTAGCAACGAAAAGCCAGCAACGAATTTGACGAAAATTTCCGAACGACCAGTGGCGTCGGCTTCAATTTATTATTATCTCTGAACAACGACAGACGATTTGCTTTATTTCTAGGGCGATATAGAGTACCTATCGATGTATTTTTGGTATAATATTTCCCAGAATATTTCATTCATCCCATTTATGGAGATACAAATTTGTATTTTTTTTTCGTTGCTGACATTCAAACCCTATTATCACGGAACCAGAACATACGATTTGCTTTATTTTTTGGGCAATATAGAGTACCTATCGAGGTACTTTAGGAATAGATTTTATTGACTTGCAAGGCCCATTTATGGAGATATAATTTTTCAATCTTTTTCGTTGCTAACATTCAATCCTTATTATCTCGGAACCAGGACATACGATTTGCTTGATTTTTTAAGGCGATATAGAGTACCCATCGATGTACTTTTGGTATGAATTTCATTGACTTGCAAGGCCCATGTATGGAGATACAATTTTTAAATTTTTTTCGTTGCCAACATTCAATCCCTATTATCTCGGAACTAGGACGTACGATTTGCTTTATTTTTTGGGACGATATAGAGAACCTATCGATGTACTTTTGTTGTAAATTTTATTGACTTGCAAGGCCCATTTATGGAGATACAATTTTCCAATTTTTTTCGTTGCTAACATTCAATCCCTATTATCTCGGAACTAGGACATACGATTTGCTTGATTTTTTGAGGCAATATGAAGTACCCATCGATGTACTTTTGGCTTGAATTTCATTGACTTGCAAGGCACAATAATGGAGATACAATTTTTCATTTTTTTTCGTTGCTAACATTCAATCCCTATTATCTCGGAACTAGGACATACGATTTGCTTTATTTTTTGAGGCGATATAGAGTACCCATCGATGTACTTTTGGTATGAATTTCATTGACTTGAAAGGCCCATGTATGGAGATACAATTTTTCAATTTTTTTCGTTGCTAACATTCAATCCCTATTATCTCGGAACTAGGACATACGATTTGCTTTATTTTTTGGGACGATAAAGAGAACCTATCGATGTACTTTTGGTATAAATTTCATTGACTTGCAAGGCCCATTTATGGAGATACAATTTTTCAATTTTTTTCGTTGTTAACATTCAATCCCTCTGATCTCGGAACTGGGACATACGATTTGCTTAATTTTTTGATGCAATATGAAGTACCCATCGATGTACTTTTGGCATGAATTTCATTGACTTGCAAGTCCCAGTTATGGAGATACAAATTTTCATTTTTTTTTTCGTTGCTAACATTCAATCCCTATTATCTCGGAACCAGGATATACGATTTGTTTTATTTTTTGGGACGATATAGAGTACCTATCGATGTACTTTTGGTATAAAGTTCATTGACTTGCAAGTCACAATAATGGAGATAAAATTTTTCAATTTTTTTCGTTGCCAATATTCAATCCCTATTATCTCGGAACATGGACATACGATTTGCTTTATTTTTAAGGACGATATAGAGTACCTATCGATGTACTTTTGGTATAAATTTCATTGACTTGCAACGCTCAATAATGGAGATACTGTTTTTAAATTTTTTTCGTTGCTAACATTCAATCCATATTATTTCGGAACCAGAACATACGATTTGCTTTATTTTTTGGGGCGATATAGAGTACCTATCGAGGTACTTTTGGTATTAATTTCATTCACTTGCAAGGCCCAATTATAGAGATACAATTTTTCAATTTTTTTCGTTGCTAACATTCAATCCCCATTATCTCGGAACTAGGACATACGATTTGCATTATTTTTTAGTACGATATAGAGTACCTATCGATGTACTTTTGGTGTAAATTTCATTGACTTGCAACGCTCAATAATGGAGATACAGTTTTTCAATTTTTTTCGTTGCTAACATTCAATCCATATTATTTCGGAACCAGAACATACGATTTGCTTTATTTTTTGGGGCGATATAGAGTACCTATCGAGGTACTTTTGGTATAAATTTCATTCACTTGCAAGGCCTATTTATAGAGATACAATTTTTCAATATTTTTCGTTGCTAACATTCAATCCCTTTTATCTCGGAACTAGGACATACGATTTGCTTAATTTTAGGCAATATAAAGTACCCATCGATGTACTTTTGACATGAATTTCATTGACTTGCAAGGCACAGTTATGGAGTTACAAATTTCCATTTTTTTTTCGTTGCAACATTCAATCCCTATTATCTCGGAACCAGGTCATACGATCTGCATTATTTTTTAGGACGATATAGAGTACCTATCGATGTACTTTTGGTATAAATTTCATTGACTTGCAAGGCACAATAATGGAGATACAATTTTTCAATTTTTTTCGTTGCTAACGTTCAATCCATATTATCTCGGAACTAGGACATACGATTTGCATTATTTTTTAGGACGATATAGAGTTTCTATCGATGTACTTTTGGTATAAATTTCATTCACTTGCAAGGCTCATTTATAGAGATTTCGTTGCCAACATTCAATCCCTTTTATCTCGGACATAAGATTTGCTCAATTCTTTCAGGCAATATAAAGTACCCATCGATGTACTTTTGGCATGAATTTCATTGACTTGCAAGGCACAGTTATGGAGATACAAATTTTAATTTTTTTTCGTTGCTAACATTCAATCCCTATTATCTCGGAACTAGGACATACGATTTGCATTATTTTTTAGGACGATATAGAGTACCTATCGATGTACTTTTGGTATAAATTTCATTGACTTGCAACGCTCAATAATGAAGTTACAGTTTTTCAATTTTTTTGGTTGCCAACATTCAATCCATATTATTTCGGAACCAGAACATACGATTTGCTTTATTTTTTGGGGCGATATAGAGTACCTATCGAGGTACTTTTGGTATAAATTTCATTGACTTGCAAGGCCCATTTAAAGAGATACAATTTTTCAATTTTTTTCGTTGTCAACATTCAATCCCTATTATCTCGGAATTAGGACATACGATTTGCTTGATTTTTTGAGGCAATATGAAGTACCCATCGATGTACTTTTGGCATGAATTTCATTGACTTGCAAGGCCCAGTTATGGAGATACAATTTTTCAATTTTTTTCGTTGTTAACATTCAATCCCTATTCCTAATCCTGATAGGGATTGAATGTTAGCAACGAAAAAAAAAATGAAAATTTGTATCTCCATAATTGGGCCTTGCAACGGCCTTGCAACTCAATGAAATCCATACCAAAACTTCATTGATGGGTACTTATCGTCCCAAAAAATAAAGCAGATCGTATGTTCTGGTTCCGAGATAATGGGGTTTGAATGTTAGCAATGAAAAAAAAATACAAATTTGTATCTCCATAAATATATGGGATGGGTCAATGAAATATTATACCAAAAATACATCGATAGGTACTCTATACCGCAAATCGTCTTTCGTTATTCAGAGATAATAATAAATTGAAGCCGACGCCACTGGTCGTTCGGGAATTTTCGTCAAATTCGTTGCTGGCTTTTCGTTGCTAAGTTGGGAACGCCACACGAGGCCGAAAGTGCATGTAGCCGAAATCCCAGTGGGCACGAGGCCGAATCGAGAATGCTCATGTTGCCGAACACGTGATGTGCATGTAGCCGAAAGAGTTGAAATGGAAGAGGCTGTTGTCGCCAGTGGTGCTGAACTTCCCAAATAGTTGGTTTTTAGTGTTATTGGATGGCTTTATCGTTTTTCAACGTTCCGTTTTTTCATGATTTTGCGATTTGTCTACAAATAAAACATCATTAGAATGTATTCTCTTCAGGATGATTTCGGTTGTGTTGAATAATATCAATAACTATATTATTCAACACGGATTTTTCAGAAAGCTGTAAAGTAGACCAATTTACTGCTAGCAAACCAGCGTTTTCAGGTTCAGGCTGTATAAAATTAATGTTGTTCTAATGTAAATGGACGACTTGAGATTTTTCAAAAGGTCTAGGCTGTTTGAAAATAACGTTATAGATTATTCTCGATCAAATTAGACATGAACTGTCGAAACACCCAGATTGATTGTACTTGATAGGCAAGTGGGTAATTAACTTTCTACCTATTTTTTCATCTTTGTATCTAATTCTTTTAGACAAACTATATAAGTAGCTTATTTTATTTTTGATAACAACAGCGTTTCTCCAATGAATCAGAGTGCTAGCCACAAAACGTGTAAATTATTGTGCCGCTCGGCTCTTTACTTACTTACTTTTTGACTAGTATTGAAAACATTTCTGAATACATTACAGAACGTTGTCTAGTTATATAAGAGAACAAAAAAATAAGTTCTCTGGTTATATGTTGTTAGGACCCTTTTTTTTTGTGAAATACATCCTCGTCTAAATGATCACAACAAAAACATAAAATGTCAAAAATAGGTACCAAAATCTCGCGGCGCAGTTCTTCCACCGTGAAAAGCTGCAAGGTCTTTTGTAACACCATGTCAGAGATTTTAGTTGGTACCTATTTATGAAAGCACTCATTCAACATCTTTTTTGTAAATGGTTGTCTGATAAATACCTACCAAAATGTATTGTAATATTATCGACATGATGACTTCTTTATTTTTTTAATAAATAAAATGACGGTTATCATGCTGATGCTGCTGCTGCATAATCATGCTGATGTTGCATAACCCAAACTATAAAACTATTCAGACATAAAATATAAAGTCAATATTATTATCTTATTGATGCATAATCATTTTCTTGTTTTCCTAGATTATTTTTAAAACTTACTGCCTACTTCTATTAATAATCATATACCTTTTTGTAATTGAATATTGAAAATTGAATTCTAAATAAATTTACCACTGGCGACATAGGTTTCAACGAAAATGACCTTCTAAAGCGGAAAACAAGACAAATTCCTATCCCTGACGAATCATAATCGTTTGCTTCCGTTTCGGCTACGCGCGCTTTCGGCTTCGCGCACTTTCGGCCTCGTGAAGCCATCTCGCTAAGTTCACATCAGTGGGAAAACCCATATTGTCGCCTTAGTAAGAAAAACACGTATAACTAAATTTCACAGGAGATGAAAAAAACGTGTTTTGACCTTCGCAGCGTTTTTTGGCGGGATTTCTTTATTTGATAGTTAAGTACGTGAATTTCTGGTAAGTCAGGTTTGATGTTTGGCTACTAGATAGATACTTTACGACGATATCACAAGCGGCCGCGCGTCAAAGCATGCCGTTCAAAGAAGCCCGCCCAGCGAAAATTATTCAAAGCGGCCGGCAAACGTTCCAGGCTGTCCCAGAGAACCGAGGTGGACGGGTGGAGCCGGTTTCGCGCGCTTTTCGAGAGTGGTCCAACTGGGCTCTTGTGTCTTATAGCGACCCACGCATTTCATGAAATTCTTTTTACAGAGTGATCGTAGACCTTCTAAAACAAATTTTAACAACAAAAAAATTGCGGTATTTTCAGTTTTTCAGAGAATTAAGCAAAACTATCCTTATTTTCTAACCTTTGTGTAAAGTTTCTTATCACAAAATCTACCGAAATACCTACTGCATTTATATAATTATAAGTCACTCTTGACGCTAAATACATTCTATTTTAGGAAAAAATGTGAAAATAGTCTGGAATTTGCATAAATACAACATTATTTCATTTTTATGAGTACACTTTTTAATATGGGGTAGGGATCATCATAACAGCTGAAAGCTGAAATCAATTGACAGTTTGACGAACCGATAGTTTGTGGGATTTCCTTGTAAACGACGTTGCCAATTCTATGTTTAATTTTATTTCGATGTTTTCCAGTATGTAGCTATAATTTCATGCTGTAATGGTATCATTTTTCATATTCAAGTCATTCATTAGGCCAATGAGGTTGTTGTAGCTTTTGATTGATGGAGGTTAGATTGGGTTGGTTTTGAATAGACTCTTTTTGGCGAAAACAGATGTTGCGTGAGCGACATCTGAGCATTGCGGAAAGCATGAACGGCAAAACTTTTCAGCTGGTTAGTTTGAGATAGTTTTGATTAGTTTGAGTGTGAAAAAAATTTGATGTCACGTGCGCGACATCATTTAGGTATAAATTAGGTACAGGGTTATTCATTATATTTTGACACCCATCTACAGCTCTTATTGCGAGTGATAGAAAAAAACTTTAAATACAAAAGTTTTGGTTATGGGGGTTATGTAGAAAACATGTAGCTTCGTTTTTAATGGAATGTTGATAGTTTATATGATTAAGTTAGTGTTGTGAATATTTGTTGTAGTTTAAAAAAATATATTTTTTGAATTCAAATAGTTTCAAAGTGACTGAACCAAATGCCTACAAACCATATATATTTGAAATCAGATTAAAGAGATCTTTCATTTTAGTCAATAATATACAGGGTGTTCCATTTAAAAAAATATGACTTAATGAATTTTTTCTATGTTATGATTTCGATTTGTTGATTCCGCTATCACCAGAAGATACTACGTGAAAAAAACCAAAACTTTTGTATTTAAAGTTTTTTTCTATCACTCGCAATAAGAGCTGTAGATGGGTGTCAAAATATAATGAATAACCCTGTACATTTTACGCTTGGTTGATTTTCCTTTGTTGTTTGGGCTAGTTTTTGTTTAGTTTGGGCTAGTTTTGGTTAGTTTAGGCTAGTTTGAGTTAGTTTGAATAAGTTTGGGTTAGTTTGAGTTGGTTTGATTAGTTTTGGTTAGTCTGCGTTTGTTTTGGTTAGTTTGAGTTGGTTTGGGTCGCTTTGGTTAGTATAGGTTGGTTTGGTTAGTTTGGGTTGGTTTGGTTAGTCTGGATTGATTTGGTTAGTTTTGGTTAGTTCAGGTTGGTTTTGGTTAGTTTTGGTAAGTTTGAGTTGGTTTTGGTTACTTTGGGTTAGTCTAAGTTAGTTTGAATAAGTTTGGGTTAGTTTTGGTTAGTGTAGGTTTGATTAGTTTTGGTTAGTTTGCGTTTGTTTTGGTTAGTTTCGGTTGGTTTTGGTTAGTTTGGGATAGTTTGAGTTTGTTTTGGTAAGTTTGAGTTAGTTCGGGTCGGTTTGGTTAGTTTGGGTTGGTTTGGTTGGGTTGGTTTGCCCGGGTTGATTTGGTTAGTTTGGGTTATTTTGAGTTTGTCTTGGTTAGTTTTGGTTACTTTTGGTTAGCTTGAGTTAGTTTGGCAAAAATTTGATGTCATTTGAGTATAATTAGGTACATTTTTCGTTTGGTTGATTTTGCTTTGTTGTTTGAAGATTGGTTGTTATTGGATAATATGGGTTAGATTAGGTAGGTTTTGGTTAGGCTCTGCTTAGAGAAAATGGATGTTTCGTATGCGACATCTGAGCATTGAGAATCATGAACGACAAAACTGTTTAGCTTGTTAGTTTTGGTTAATTTGGGTTGGTTTTGGTTTGGTTTTTCTCCCGAAAATATGATCCATCATATCACAGAACGCAACCACTTTTAATCTTCAGGTAATTCTTTGAAATAAATAGTTGAAATTTACTAATTTTGATTTTTTTCCTGCCATTATTTTAATATGATAATAATAATCAAAGTAATTTTCGACATATTGACAGCCTTTACTTTCCGCAACACTCGGCAATATCGCTCATCCGTTCAACCGGCTCAACCATTGTAAGCGTTGATCCATGTCCATGCTATTGTCTATTTTGAGTTATGGCGGCTTCGAATTCTTTGATTATTTTTTCCAATTAAAACGTTATTTTTCCACATTTTTTTCACTGACAAATCACGTGATAGGGATTGTATTCTCCCATAAAAAAAATCTGGCTGTGCTTCACTAGATCTTGGGAAAATTTATTTTTCTAATAGTTTAGAAAATACGGTCGTTTTGTTCATTTGCTCTAAATAAACTGAAAATACCGCAACTTTTTTTTTTGTCAAAATATGTTTTAGAGAGTCTACTATCAATCCATATCAAAAAAAGTGTGAGATACGTGGGTCGCTAAATGACACAAGACCCGCTGCTAAAACTATCAAGTTCATGTTGTAAAAATATGCTCTACGCTCAAAACTTATTATCGAGCTTATTATGCATGTTTATCAATTATATAAAAATGAAAAACTGTATGTTTGTGTTCTTATAACTCAAGAACCGCACAAAGAAGTTGAATGCAAATTAGCAGAGTTATCAGTTTAATCAGGAAATAGTCCAAGGGAATGATTTTATAAGTCAACTCCGCGTCAACTCGTTGCTGATTTTGAGGAACTAAGATTTTTATTCAAATTTTTGACAAAAAATGACGATTGTCAGCATTTGCCATTCTCTTTTATTTATTGACAATTACAGTACTTTTTTCATTTGACATTGAGGCATGCTCTATTGGTACGTACAAAACATGAAGCCGCGTTCACATTATATGAATAGGCGGGTTTTCAAATAGTTAGAAATTCGGTTAGAAATAAAAATGAGCTCATAGTAGGAGAGCCAGTGACATTTTTCAGTGATGATTGAGTCAAGGCCTATTTTTTGATAGAATGTTGTACTCTACGGACCATAATCGAGTGTCATTCGAGAGGGTTCGCCCTGATCGCGGTTGCAAGGGGGATGCGGAACGCTCCCAACATGTAAAAAAAATTGCATCTTTTTATGATTTAGTCAAGGCTGAATTTTTTACCACTTGTTCTTTGGTAGTCCACAATCATCCAGAAAAATTGGCGGATCGATTATCCGGTTCCTTAAGGGTGGCGGATACCCTCAACATGTCGTGGCACCAATTAACTTTTTATGATTCATAGCGTTTTCAATTGGTAAAATCGGGCAGCACTGGTTCAACACTCCAGCAGTATTTATATTCGATTGGTAGAAATCGAGCGAATTTGTATGTTGGATTGATGAACTGGGTCAATGAGTTTCGCACTCAGTGCAGATTTCTAGTGCAATTTCAGTGCACTAGCAAAATTGAAAAAAAATCATGAAAAATGATGGATATAACCGTCGCGCGTCGCGGGAAGTGATTCTGTGGGCATGAGAAAACAAATTTTGAGTTAGTTATTATCGTTGGAATCTAGTAGTGTCGAAAAAAAAAGAAAATACTGGCGTTGACGAGTTATGGAAAAGTAGTAACTACTAAAAACTGGATTAAATTCATTTAAGATCTGGTGCATATACCTGATTTCTCAAAAAAGATGTTCCTAGTATCTAAAATCTATATAATACCAAACTATCGATTAGTCTCAAGATTTTGTAATTTTTTTGCAATGAGAAATGTACCTACTTCTAATTAGTTTAGTTTCAGAGTCACTTCAGCCGCTACGCAGAGGGCAGATACAACATAATATTGGATTTTTAAGAAGTTTAATAACTCAATCTCAATTCAATTCAATCGGAATTTTACCGTGCAATATTATAGCATTCGATGAAAAATGTATGTTCAATTGGGATTGCCCTAGATCAAATTTTCATCATAACTGGTTTTGGTTTTTCGATTTCTTCTCCAGGGTGAAGTTTTACATTTGTGAAGAATCGGACTTTCATTTCTGCCAAGAAACCAATCACATTCATAACTGGTTTTATCCAAAGTCAGACCCAGTGCCACCCTGCTTTTCCCAATGGAAAACACTATTAGTTAAGCAGGAAGGAAAGAAGTTGTAGTTCTCTGAGCAAGTTTATTTAATTATAGCTAGCAAAGCGCTTTCGGCTAATACGCCATCTTCAGTGCCCCAACTGAAAGTGAGACATGGGTGGTTTCAGTTGGGGCACTGAAGATGGCGTATTAGTCATTTTTTATTTAAAGTTACATTGACAGATCAAAATTGAAGGTTAAAGGTTGGCAAACATGTTTTATTACGATAGTCATAATCGAACTGTGATTCGTTTTATTTCCTATGTATTTGATTTGATAGAAAAAAACGTTCGAGAATAGAGAGTGATGATAATGTTGGAATTTATGATCAGAATCCTTATTTAATCAAGAATATTTAGTCTATTATCAAATATTTTATCTTTTCATTCCAATTAGCCAGCACTTCGTCATTTTTTTTTTATTTGGCAACCTTCAACCCCCAATTTTGATCTGTCACTGTAACTTTAAATAAAAAATCAACTGTATGTGTCAATTAGCGGTTCTAAGTTCACATTTCCAAGCACATTTCCAATAAAAACGATGATTTTTTAAATTTTTTCCAAAATCTTCATATTAATCACAGCCCTTGGATAATTTCTGGTGAAGATAATAGCTGCTTTTTATTTGCATCTTAAATCAGGTCAATTTGACCCAGATCACTCAAATTTGACATTAAGGATGTTTTATTTACAAACTGATCTGATTTGTAATTGATCCGGTCACTTCCACCTCTGCCCCTAACTGTACCACCCGCAAATTTTGATCACTTAAGTGAACTGGTCGGAAGTAAAAGGTGGGAGTTGCTTTGACTGATATTAGGCGTGAATTTCGCAACAGCCTAACCCTCAAACCACTTAAAAAAATAAATAAATATTTGCCCTTAATCCAAAAGAAATATGTTCATTATATGCGAGTCAAATACAATGCTTTATCTACAACTGTGAAAAAATTTGGAAAAAATTATTTATTTTGAAGAATATGCCTGTATGCTATTGGCGATTCAAACAGTCAGCGACGCGGCCTCTGGCGTTTTGTGCTCGAACTTTCGAGAGCGTGATAGACATCAGCTGTCTCCATGCTGTTTCTATTGGGATCTTGATAACTTGAAGATATATTCCCGATTTTGTTATTATTTATGCAAAGATTTTGATAAACCACGTTGGTAAATGATTATAGTGTGCTAATTGAATGGTATTTTTCGGGTTTTGTTATTATTGTTGGAATCATAAACTTATCGGCAGCAGTCTTAAGGGTGTCGATATCAAAAAGCCTCAAGTGTAGTGGCTTTTAGCCAAGAAAATAGACGATTATTGTGCATAGATTAAAGTAATCTACTCTTATTAAATGTATATATTTCATTGATTGAAAGATCTCACCGATATTGGTGATAAAAATCATCATCAACAATGGAAGATCATACGTATGTTCGCCGATATCCGAAGAAACTTCGTAATAGGCATAGTTGTCGCGTACCTCACTGCAATGAGAAGACAATCATCTGCATAATTTTTCAAAGGACCCACGTCGTAAAAAAACTTGATCGAATCCCGACACACACTAAATTTTCCACAGCTAATCTTCCTTCACGAAGAGGCCGGTCAAATCCATTCAGAGCGTCCAATAAATGTTCCAGTTCATTAGAGGCGCTATTTCTCAATTGACAACACTCTGCCGATACAAAACAGTCGACTGATACGAACAACAAATATAAATTCACGCGCGAAAACCTAATACGGGCTATGAATAAAATGCAGTTGTCACGTTCTCGCGCGTTCCGCTGTGGCGCTGCTTAAGCTGTTTGAATCGCCCATATACTTATGAATACAATATACCGCGGGCAGCTTGTCGGGACTCCCGCGAGGATGTTGAAACAGACATATACTTTTACACATAAGTCTGTCCTTGGTTAGGAGATTGAATTATGCGCAGAATCGATTTTCGAGAATTGTGATTCGCCGGCTGAAACATGGCGGAAACAGTTCTGCATGCTTAATATCAGCTGTTGTATCGACGTATTTTTAAATTTTTCGCGGGATTCCGAAAAAAAATGACGTGAATTCACATGTGGGGTGGGTGATAAATATTATGAGCATGAGTGGAAAATATGTTCATGAATTCATCTTATCTGATCCAGGATTTTGTGTTAAGGTGTGAGATTGCATAAGATTTAACATTTTTGTGCAACAAAATCCCTACAAAATATTATTTATTATTGATTCAAAAACGATTTGAATTAGTTTCGTGATTTGTTCTCGATTATACATTGAAATATTATAGTTACTTAATAGTTTTTGAAGCAATATAGGTATCACCAGAGATTGGTAAGGTTTTACTTTATAAACTTTGTGTACCTAGGTAGGTATAATGTTTTTGTGATTATTATCGCTCATATTTATAACAGTTCGAGGTATTTGCGGTAGATATCTTAAATCAAGTGAGATTAATTCAGAGGTAGGTGAATAGACGATAGAGAGTAGACCTCGGAGTAGACCGATATCGGCGTTCTTCTAGTTTTGTAACAGAAGGAGTAATACACGGAGATTTGGAAAATCAAACAGCTCTTTCTTGGTTTCCACCATATTTGTATTCATAAGTATGTTTTTCACTAATGAAATAAGGGTAAAATCCATCAATCAAGCTTTTAGAATATGCCATAATATACATAAATAAAACAAAAGCTCCCATAAGCGGGCAGTCACGGTTCCAGCTTTTTTGTTCGCTTATGGGAGGTGCCCGCTTAAGAGAAAATTTCATCGAATGTTCATATGATACTTATAAATAAAAGTATATACAAATGTGTTAAAACATAGATTTAAAATTGGTTCCAAGAAATTTGACCGTTTAAGGGAGATAATCGCTTATTAGAGCTGCCCGTCAAGGACTTTATTATAAAATCAAAAGAAAATAGTAATTTTCTGTGCGGTAGTGCAATCACACAGTTCATAGGCCTTACTAAACTTTCTAACTTTATACTCACTTCTCAGAGACACTTCGACAAACTGTTTCAGACCTTTCCAGTTTTCAAGTTTAAATTTAGTGAAATATCCATATAATATGTACCATTTTATAATATAGTCTTATTATAAAATGTATGTACTTATATGGAAATATCTTATAGGTACAATTTTTGATGTATAACTGGTAGTGATCGACCGATATGACTTTTTTAGCCGATACCGATAATGTCCTGGCCGATACCGATATACAGGGTTTTTCACTTAAAACTCCGCACGTCAATATCTCGGAAACGAATAGGAATATTTGATTTCTGTAAAAAGTAGTCAATGTATGGGGTCGAGTAGTTATTTTTCACAGTAAAAAAAATTCGACGCCTACCGAGAGTAAAGCGTCGCGACGCATCAAAAATATCAATCGATTGCAGGGACTTTGAAATTACGCGCATGCGAAAGTACGAGTTATTTATAAACTTTTTTGTAATTCAGTCGAACTCATTTATTCTACTCAGTTTTGAGATATACAGTGTGTCCAAGAGAAGGATGTCTATCATGGGGATCTTGAAAACCGTGAGAGATACAAGGTCGGTTAAATGGAGGCAAAGTTGCGTATTTTGATGCTTAACAAAATGCCGTCTTAAAAGCCAAGAAATTCCGACTAAGTCCGAAATTATCCGAAAAAAAACGAAATTTTCCAAAATTGTTTTTAATTTTTTTCTGACCACATTTGAAGTGATATTTTGAAATGGATGGAACTTCTTCATTGGCACTTTTTGCCCTTTACAAGATAGAGTTATTGAATTGAAGAACCGACTTTTCGTCTATGAGCAGCCATCATCAACTTTGTTTTTTTAAATACGGTCCTGGATTTTTTATTACGGATTTTAAGAGCCTCTTATGTTCCTAGACCAATGAGGTATCGCACTAATTAAAAAAGAGGTGGTTGTTTTTAATCCTATTAAAAATGTATTTTTGTCTCTCTCTAACACATGAGTTCTTATGGAAAAATCCATCAACATAATTTTTTTGAATAATTGCGATACCTTGTTGGTTTAGGAACATGGAGGCTCTCAAAATCCGTCATAAAAAATCCAGGACCGTATTTAAAAAAACAAAGTTGATGATGGCTGCTCATAGACGAAACGTCAGTTCTTCAATTTATTAACGCTATCTTGTAAAGGGCAAAAAGTGGCAATGAAGAAGTTCCATTCATTTTAAAATATCTCTTCAAATGTGGTCAGAAAAAAATGAAAACAATTTTGAAAAATTTAGGTTTTTTTCGGATAATTTCGGACTTAGTCGGAATTTCTTGGCTTTTAAAACGGCATTTTGTTAAGCATCAAAATACGCAACTTTGCCTCCATTTAACCGACCTTGTATCTCTCACGCTTTCCAAGATCCCCGTGATAGACATCCTTATCTTGGACACACTGTATATCTCAAAACTGAGTAGAATGAATTAGTTCGACTGAATAACAAAAAAGTTTATAAATAACATGTACTTTAGCATGCGCGTAATTTCAAAGTCCCTGCAATCGATTGATATTTTCGATGCGTCGCGACGCTTTACTCTTGGTAGGCGTCGAATTTTTTTAACTGTGAAAAATAACTACTCGACTCCATACATTGACTACTTTTTACAGAAATCAAATATTCCTATTCGTTTCCGAGATATTGACGTGCGGAGTTTTAAGTGAAAAGCCCTGTATATCGGCCTCTTGGTCATTATTATAGCACTCATTATTATTATTAATATTTATTGTGGACAAAACATGTTTTATATCTTTAATTTAAATATTTCAATTTTGTAAACTCAAATCATTTGTCGCGCAACGCAAGATGAAAACCTTAAAATAAAACTTTGACACCGTTAGTGTTTAAAAAAAAAACGGGCCAATTTGGAAAAAATAATTTTTAATTTTTGTTTGCTGTTTTGTTAGTTATCCATTAACAACTCATTTACGTAATTCGCAATGATTCTTTGTTAAAAAATGATTGAATATAAGGTCTGAGGACCATAGTGAGTTTTTCAAAATATGAATCTGAACAAAATTAGGTTTATTTATTTAGTTTCTGAAATAATATTTGGGTTTGATTTTTTTCAAGTTCTTTTATGTGTTGTTGTATTTGATGAAGGAAAAAAGTCGTTTTTTTTTGGCAGTGGGAAAAAAACGTATTTTGACGGAAGGAAAACAACGGAATTTCTTTCACTAGGCAGTAGGCACCGCTGTAATACAAGGTAATTTTCAGTATTGTGGGGATTCAATGAAATTATTCTTAATTTAAACTGTTTTTGTCCTAAATGATTCCTCTGTTTGAATAAAAATGTTTTAAAGCTTGCTTAAACATACAAACAAACAGGTGTTATTGGCGTCCCCTAAAAGTAAGAGCAATTCCGTGCTCAGATATGAATTTTGCATGTCAAACAGCCCTCATATACCAAATTTCATCAATATAATTTGATTATTTCGAAAAAATCCAAAACAACGGTAGCACAACAAAGAACAAACAACCATGAATCAATAATGGCGTCTTTTCAACGTTCCCGTTCAATTCAGCCGGCTCTAGCCTCTAGCTCCTTGTCCGTCTCCGTCGTGACAATTTGAAACCGAACCAATAGGAAATGGTATTTCGCGCATGGGTAGTACATCGAAATCCTAACCAAGGATTGCCTTATGGGATTCTTCTGTATTCTCCTTCTCACTTCTTCGCGGGAAATCCCTCTCATATGCCTTATGGGACGCACGCGGTATATTGTATTTATAAGTATATGGAATCGCCAATACACTGATTACTTTCAAACAAAACATTTCAAAACAAACAAAAACTAAACGATTGGATGTTTTGACAGTTGACACTGACAATATGACAAACCGCCTTCGTTAGTTCAGAGCGGTCCTTCATTTACCATCTAAAATCGTTCATCACGTGACATGATAATTATCATGATAATATCATGTCACGTGATGAACGATTTTGAATCAATTGACAATCACTTTAGCGGAGGACGGCTCAGTTAAGTGTATGGTGGGTTGCTGCGTTACTGGTAATACTCGCTTATGATTGGCCCACTGCCCGTGAATAAAGAACCTGCCCGTGGATAAAGAACTATGTTCCACGGGTTTCTCTCAGGCCGTGTAATATGTGGAACATTTTTGCATAAAACAACTATTTTTTGACAGTTGTAGAAAGATCAGATCATTTTTGGTCAGTTCATTTGAAAGTGAACTGATCCAGTATGTAAATAAGAAGCAACTAATTTAGGCCATATTTCAGAAACCTGACAACATAACGTCAAAATTGACAGCTTGTACCGGAAACAATACATATATTACAAAAAATCAATTAAACTGTTATTGAGACATCAAGAAAAAAGGGCTAATAATGTAAATATAACTTTCTTCAGCTCTGATGATAATATGGTCTGCATTGCAACTTCCACAGTGAGTACAAAACCCGGCTTTCAAATTTTTGAAAGCATCATTCAAACTATTATAAGATTTTAACTGCCTTTGCAGTATAATAGCTTGTGGTAGACACCAAATAACTAATTGGGGTCGTTGCACTATATCAAAATCAAAGCTGATTTTGTGTAGAATATATAACTGTGGGTTTCTTAATAAGATGGGTTACATGAATTGGCCAAAATAATGCACAACATTTAAACTAGGCCTCTTTGAAATAAATAAGTCCATCAACCTGGGCCCATCGTCGCATTGACGTCACAGATCAATATCCTTTATCCGCTTGACACTGAAATGCACGCGCGCTGCTTGATACAAATGCGGCGTTGCGAGATGTACTATTGATGGTATTTAAACAAGAATTACTAGCTCAATATGATGAACGAAAGATAATCGATACATTTAGGTTAACTTTAAAATGGATGGTAAATAATGTGATTTAATACAAAAATTAACCAGGAAATTATACGACACCACCCAGACTGGGTTTTTATGATACCTTTGACCGTATCATAAAACCCTCAAGATATTTATTTTTCTCAGACCCAAATTAATGCAGACGCATAGAATAGTTATTTATCAGACGTAGGGATAAACTCAAAGACACAATTCTTTGAATTTATCCCTACGTCTGATAAATAACTACCAGGAGCGTTGCATACTAAACAAAAACTGCAAATATTGGTACCTGCAAATCAAAGCTGGTAGGCAATATTATTTATTGGCCTATTCTTTTTTGACGATATTGAATCGTATATAAGCAAAGTTGATCCAAACCACGAACGTGAATTCGAAATTGAGAAATCCCTAGAATAAAACACGCTTTACACTCGACCCCAAGCAAAAAGCATCTCGGCAACGTTGCGTTCTCTACTGTTATCGACCCACGGGAAGAGCTGCGCCGGATCCAAGAAGCGACGCCATATTTTGCCGTACACGCGTCATCATTTAAAAGGCTTAAAAGGACTGTTGACAAACTTCGACGCTAGTTTATGCCCTTAAAAATCGATAAAAAAAAAAAAAAAATACGGGTCTAATATTTTTGATTATATTTTCAGAATATGCAATAAAAAAAGTACGTGCAACGACCCCATTATGTCTATGTTAGTTATTTTTGGAAAGCCCTGATGGCTTGCATCAAAGTCTGAATCCATCTGAATCACTTGAACTAGAAGGGTCTATGTTATTTACAATCGAAATTTTGTGCTTGTATTAAATCAATATTTCTGGGCTTCCTGCTTCTTACTTCGCGAGATAATCGATCATTTCACAGCTTTTCAGGATCTGAATCTCAACAAAACCCTATTGCATACTTGCATTACGAAAAATGTCCCAGAAAGTGAAAGAAAAAAATTAAAAATTATAGGTTAATGTTTGTTTACGGTACAATCAGCTGACTTTAAGGTTATGTTCTGAAATGTCCTTCACTTTCCGAGACATTTTTCGAAATGCCAAGTGTTCAATATGGTTTTGTTGAGATTCTGATCCTGAAAAGCTGTGAAATGAGTGTTAGTTAGAAGCTGGAAGCCCAGGAAATTTGATTTAATACAAACACAAAATTTCGATAGTGAACAACATAGACCCTTTTAGTTAAAGTGATTCAGACTTTGATGCAAGCTCTCAGGGCTTTCCAAAAATAACTAACATGGACATAATTAGTTATTTGGTGCTTACCACAAGCTATTATACTGCATAGGCAGTTGAAAGTTTATAAAAGTTTGAATGATGCTTTCAAAAATTTAAATGCCGGGTTAGTTTGGGTTAGTTGCAAAGTTGCAGACCATATTATTATCAGAGCTAAAGAAAGTTATATTTATTTTATTACCCCTTTCCCCTTTTTTCCTGATGTCTTGATAGCAATTTAGTTGATTTTTTTGTAATATATGTATTGTTTTCGGCAGTGCCGTATCTAGGGCGTGGCGAAGGTGGCATTTGCCACGGGCGCAACAGCTGAGGGGGCGCATCAGAGCACGACCATCCATTTTAACGCCCATTTTCAATATATCGATGTTTTAAATCTATCGATGTATTTTTACCCTCCCTACTCAGCTCAACTTACGTATGCGCAATGTAAATCAACAGAGTTCCACTTAACAAACGGGAATCATAGTATGCTACCATCTACATTGAATTTGTGTTCAAAGTCGTGCTTCAATAAATACTTCATTTTTACTGAATAATTCGGAGGCATAGAGAAACTTTTTCTCTTTGTCGGAAGATTCTGTTGTTTTTTTTTATATTTTATACACAATACCTAAACATTATAGGCAAGAGCGCATAAGAGTCATAGATGACATTTCAGAACAAATCTCGTTTTTTTGATTGAAAATTTGAAACCACTTGTAATGTATTGATTGATTTGGGCGAAATTTAATAAAATGGCGAATGCGCACAAAAAAATATTTGCAGCGCTATTTTATGCAACTTTTAATTTTATATAGGCGCACAGTGACTACTGCCACAGGCGCAAGCTAGTCTAGTTACGGCCCTGGTTTTCGGTATAGGCTGTCAATTTTGACGTTATGTTGACAGGTTTCTGAAATGGCCTTTTGCAGAGCCGTCTATATTGTTATACAAGCCATGAAGTCAACAATTGCAACGTCGCAATTTTGGACCACCGTTAACGTTAAACGGTGGTCGAAATTTGGCATTGATTGAAGGTGCTTTCTCTAGGTGAGTTATGAACGGGAATCATATGCTACGGGAATCATATGTAGATGGTAGCATATGATTCTCGTTTGCCAAGCGGAAATTTGACAGTTCCACTTCGAAATGAAATTGAATGTAACCTAGGCTCAGGCTCCCAGGCATTCAACGTTTCAAAACTGCTTTCAGTTTCAGTGCTTTCATTCAACCACAAAACATTCCCTTCATTCAACTTGAAATTGTATTTTTAGAATGTGAGAATGAGAAAGAAGCTCAGTGAAAAAATGTGGTTTCTGCGTTCTAAAAATTTAAGATTTAGGTAAGTGGGTGGGTACTAAAGAAAAAAAATACATATTTAAATAGGGAAATGGATGAATTAATGCCTCATCCTGAATTCCTCATACATATGCACCAGCTTCTATGTAATGTGGAAAAATCATAGAAAACGAGTGCTGTTTCGTTTAGGACTTTGAAGAAACATTTTGGTGCGTGACGGAGGTGGTGCTTTTTGGTTTCTTTTGGTTTCTATTTTTTCCCAAAAAATCATAAAACTGTTGTTAGGTTAGGATATGTATTATGTTAATTCTTATGTTATAATTTGATAAACATCATACCTGTTGCGATAATATATAAGTTATTCTCACAAGTTACTGTTTTATTGAACATTTTCCGTAAATCGTAATCGTAAAATACCTTAATTTTTAAAAGGTGAGTTCGAGTATTTGCTCTGAATACTCGGAGCGCCAAAAATTGTACGCGCTTAAATGGACAATTTCGCGCTCGCGAAACTCGAACTCACCTCAAGAAAACACCTTCAATCAATGCAAAATTTCGACCACCGATTAACGTCAACGGTGGTCCAAATTGCGACGTTGCACGTCATTACTTGTCATTACTTCATGGCTTGTGTTACAATGTAGACGGATCTGCCTTTTGCCATCCATAGCTATCATAAAATAATGTTGAGGGCGTTCCGCTACCCCCTTGGTAGCGCGATCATAATAGCGAACCCTTTCGGATGACACTCGATTAGGGGCCGTACAACATTCTCTATAAAAAAAGGCCTCAACTAAATCACCACTAAAAAATGTCACTGGCTCTTAGATTATTACTTAAGAGTGTCAACATTTAAATATTTGGGTGTCACGCTGGACGAAAATTTGAATTTTAATTGTCATGCTGATTTTGTTTGTGCCAAAATGTCTAAAAAAGTGTATTTTTTAAAAAGGATAGGGAAAAACGTGTCACTGTATGTCAAACTCTTGTTGTATAAATCCATTGCAGCGCCTCATTTAGAATATTGTTCAACGATATTATATAACTTGAATAATACTAAAGTAAATCAAATCCAAAAAATCCAAAACCGAGCACTCCATTGTATTTTGTCATGTAATCGCTACACGCCTGTATATACTATGTTTAGTACGTTAGATTTTATGAATATCGAAAAAGCAATTCAATTCAAAAGTAATGTTTTGTGTACAAAATGAAACATGGTCTTGTACCTGAATACTTGTGTGGCGAATTAAAATATGTGAAGGACATTCATGATTATGAGACTAGAGGTGCAAGTGACTTTTTTGTGTCAACAAGTCGTTTGTCCAAAACTAGCAACAGTTTGTTTTTTAAAGGACTCGTAGAGTTCAATAATTTGCTCGAGAATATCAAAAACTGTGATGATCTAAATAGATTCAAGATCGATCCTCGAGCATTCATTCTTAGTTTACGCTAGAGGTACCTGTGTATATACATATTATACATGTTTGCATTTTGAATGTTACCTATATTACATTTTTTGATACTTTCACTTTTATACGTTTACATACTATTTATATTTCTATACTCATGCCTTTGTAAAGCTTAAGCTTAATAAACGATTAAGTATTTATTTTTTATCATGAAAGGATCTGGTCTCGGATCTTGTGCTTCATAAGTCTCTCGCAATTTAGCAATTTTGTAATAAAATGTGTGCTCTACCTCTTGCATTATTATCAAGATTAGAACACGATAAAAAATCGATGAGCTATTTTTTAGCTTATGTGATAGATTGCTTAGTTTTGTAATACAGATGCTTGAACTCACCTACTACTCAATGTCTGGGAGTACCTGACTATCACATTGTACTTTGTGGAAACTCGATAGACATGACAATGTGCTCTACATAGAAAAAAACAAACGACTTCAGTTTTTGAAAAAAAAACTCCTGTTTTTAAATTTTCCATTTCAGATATTTATTTTGGAAGAAATTTTCTTTCGGTTGATATCACATTCTCCTATAGCTAAAACCGAGGCTAAAACTGATATGTTATTTTTTTTTCAATAATGTAATTTTAAAATGTGAATAACTTGGAAACTGAGAACTTTAGGTTTGGGATAATGTAGTGTCAACCGGGAGAAACTTTTAGAAGAATTAATATTTGAGATAAAAAATGGAGTATTTCATTGAGAACACCTCAGTTTTTTGGAAAAAAAGGAAGTTTTTTGTTTTTCATAATTTGTCAAGACCCTCTAGATTATTGTGAAAAATGATCAATAGATGATGACCAACATTTTTTATGAGTACCCCCAAAATTTCATTTTTCTTACGTCTAAAACTCTCCACAGACGCTCGAGCATGTTGGGCTCGTCACGAACCCAACATTATATACGAGATATTGCCAATTGCAACACCGCATGCGTTGCGGTAATAACTTCGCGTTATCTTATTACGCCAGGCATTAAAGATGTCAAACAGACAGAATGTCAAATATTTCATACAACACAACCTGAACTGACATACAAGATAATCAATGTCATTGAAAATTATTGTGGTATTCCAATAGCATCATGAATGAAGCAGCAGTAATACCACCGTCTAAAAATAATTTTTACTGGCCGGAGCTAACGAAAATAACATGGAATATCTTATTTTGCACAATACGCGTCGGAGTAGAGTGGCAAAATTTCAAAGAATAATCAGAGAAAAAATACGACGAATGCCAGCGCAATTATTATAAAAGATTATTGAAGGATGTTCCGAAATTTGATAAATTAAATAAGTAGGTATCTTGAGAGTAAATCCAAAGCGCCAAAAACGTACAAGAATGTTATATGACCTGGAAGATGATTTTTCAAAAGACTCAAAACGTTTTGAAAATAGTTGAAAAACCCGATATTCATATATTCTTGATTTGAAAGCAGTTTTTCCGAACGTAAAAACTGCTTTACGCACATTCGTTGCCATGACGGCAATAGTTTGCTCAGCTGAATGGTCATTTTCCACCCTAAAATTTAGCTTTTATTCAAGATCTACCATGGAGCAAGACTAGTGATGTAAGTATTTCTGTTGGAAACAATGGAAATATTGGAAATTTCGAATTCTTCAAAAAATCGTGTCCCCATATGCATGTTGGAGGTCTAGTAGATCGGAATAACATAATTTGAGTGAAAAAGTCGAGGAACCCTTATCAAACCTACGAAATCTTTATATCGGATAGTGTTCAATACAGATACTGGCAACAGTGGAAACTCAGTATTCGCACTTGATGAAGAATGATCTGGGAACCGAAGGAAGCAGTAGAGGAGGAGGAGAACAGTGGCGGATCTATGGGGGCTGGGTACAGGGGCTATAGCCTCCCCATTGTCTAATAATCAATAAGAACATTTATACAAATTGATAGATTGAGAAGGTGACAGTGCGATGAAGATATGCTCGGATCAGCTATGGATTTATCTGTTGAGCTGAAAATGCTGTTTGCACACTGAAAGAATGCCATGAATAATTTTTCCCAAGCATAAGAATGTTGCTTTACATATTTATTGTTTTACCTGTAACAACAGTCACTGCGATCGGTTTTGAGGAGGATAGAAACATATCTCCGGAGAACAAAAGGTGAGAAAAAGTTGAATGGTTTCACCTGCGGTTCTACCCACCCCTGAGCAGGGTACATACACAAAAAACAAATTAATAATATGTTTATTTCTTTGGGACGAAAAATAGAACAGCCATATTGGAAACAAAATCATCCAAAACACTATCAATGCTCAAGAAACCCAATTTATTCATTTGTGGTTGCCGAAAATGGAAGGTTCAAAAATGTATCGCCTGCGGCGCATTTTAAAGCCTCTCGCATGATATAACCCTTCTCCCCCCCCCCAAATATTTTGCTCCTGAACCGCCGTTGAATGGTTTAGCACTCGCTATATATTAGTTTTGTATTTCAATAATGGATGAAAATATTATGTTCTAACCTACTGTTTTACAAAATTTTCCAAAATGACGATAATTTATACGAAACAGTCCCATTTTTTCAACACTCTGCACCAAGTGCATAGACTGATTTTTTGGACCCCAAAAACAATTTTTTGTTTTTACTATTTTGATGAATATTTATTTGAGTGTAATATTTGTAGTTCCTTCTCAGGAGTCTTTTGTTGAAAGCTTTATTAAAGGTTCTTGAAATAAAACCTGGTTCTTGGAAATCGATGTTTCCAATATTTCTATATATTACCGGATTTATACATATACTACACCTGCTAAATATCATAATATAGCTGTTGCAATACCCACTATGTGACTAAAAAAATATATCAAAAACTCAATTTCCTTCAACAGATAAGATTAATTTAAGTATAAACACTATAAACCAATTTTTTTTTGTACTTTTTATTATCGAAAACATTTTTCTATAGTTCCTATTTGTAGATTTATTGAGTTTTCTTTGAATACCTACCTCAAAATGGTTTATGATGCATATGACACCCTTTCCATTTGGACTACCTATCATCTAATACAGTCAAAATACAGGGTGCTATGAGTATATGGCGAAAGTTCAAGTGTTGATTCTTTGAATATTTTTAAGAAGATTAACATGACACCCAATGAACTCGAGTCGCAGAATAATGTATGCATACAATTTTCGCGCAAAGATTTGAAAGGCTCCAATTGACATCATTTGCTTGGCGGACGGTTTTTTTGTTCAAGTTGCCGATGAATACATTCTTCACCTCAATAAAAACACAAAAACACGGCTTGTTTATTTGTCAGGTTGTATGGCGTACGTTTTGTGCGGTATTCGAAATAGCGCTCCACGCTACGTAACGTAAATAACTTCATGCGTCAACCTTATTACCGTGAATGACGTTAAGCAGTGAATCGCGCATCCGATTTATGTCAAAATGATGTCAAAATACCGCATGCGCTATCCATTGAACTCGATACTACCATACCTGGAAGGGACCCATCCGTGCTGTTTACATCGAGTTGACTGGAGACAAATTTTCGACTAGAAAGAGATAGAGACAGAAAGGGGTGTCTATCTTTGTCATATCTGTTGACATAATATATTAGCTGTGTCTGTTATGCACCACCAGTGCACACTTTTTCACACTGCAACACTCAGTGTGCCTTTGTTTGTGAAATGTTTGTCTGTTTTTTAGGATAGAATCTTAGTACGTTTAGTAAAGATATTCTATCCTAAAAACCAGACAAATATTTCACGAAGAAAGCCACACTGAGTGTTGCAGCTAATATTATGTTCAATCAATATGTAGCTTTCTATAGTTCGGTAGCCAAACAAAATGGTTAATTTATGCAGTGCATCTGGGTGTGGTAATAAATACACTCCAGAAAAGCAGATTTCATTTTTTGGTTAAGTGATATTACTCCAATTAT
The DNA here is from genome assembly GCA_958502075.1 of Orchestes rusci. Lineage (NCBI taxonomy): Eukaryota > Metazoa > Arthropoda > Insecta > Coleoptera > Curculionidae > Orchestes > Orchestes rusci. The sequence continues at coordinate 42,591,787 of OY293304.1, forward strand.
TAAGGACAAGGGCATGCACCTTAAGTATACCTACACGAATTTGTCCTAGTTAAAAGGGCCCTACTCACACTCCTGCAGCAGGGGCAATCTAGGCCTGCCGCAGGAGAAACTTCCTTGTAAAGTACGTTTTGTTTTGAAAATGTGACAATTTCACATCCTGTTCGAGTTCGTTGGTACTACTAACATCATTTCCAAAGTTTGTTTTCTCATATCTTGCTTGAAATAATGCTAGGAAGGTATGAAGGGGCCCTTATACCGCCCTGCTTAGAAGGCGATCTAGGAAATTGCCCCAATCGCCCTGCCTCCTAGATTGCCCCTGCTGCAGGCGTGTGAGTAGGGCCCTTTAGGAATTGACGATGGTAAACACTCCAAGAAATTCAAAAGTTCTATTCGGACATTCCTCAAGCCCCCTATCAAAAAACACCATATTTATTAGTTTTAATGTGACATCAAAAATAAAAGTATTTTCATTTTTATTTAAAGCTATTATAGTTTTCCAAGTTTATACCTTAATACCTTTACTTTACTCAATACACAGGTTAAACATATAAATCACCCTGCACCTACTACCTACCCTTTATTTTCTCAACTATTTAATCGAATTACGGATCATCTAAGTATACTTCATTATTTACTAATTTGTTTCTTATTTTGCATTTTTCCAGATAGTTATTTGAAATATATAGATCCATCATATCATGATAATCAAGACTACTAAGTATGCACAGAATTGTAGTCATTTTTTCCAAGCAAATCAACCGCTTTTTCAATTTATCTTCAAACTATTTGAAAACCTCCGACTTCGCTTAAGGACAATGAGTGTGACAAAGATAGCATCCCTTTTTAGTCCAATCAAAATATAGCTATGCGCCAAAAAAATACGACTAAAATTGCCTCAGTGGTCGACACGACAGGGGCCCTTCCAGTTACGTAGTATCGAGTTCAATGGATGCTATCACCGCTTGACAGTTTTTGATAAACAACACCTCTCCATACCGTAAATGACGTTAAGCAGTGAATCGCGCATCCGATTTACGTCAAAATACCGCGTGCGGTATTACCGCTTGACATTTTTTGATTGGCAATATCTCTCCATAGTCTATGTTCGAGCTCAACAAGCTCGCGACGACCATATACGTTCGAACATGTTTGTGTTGGTCTCGTGTTGGTGGGTGTCATGAAGCCGAGCGCCGAGCCGAGCATTCTAACCGCCAACTAGGCTTGAACAACCCACAAACTGTCGAGCATGTTGGTTCAAGCCTACTTCCATTTCGTGCTCGCCCAACATGTTCGAGCGTCTGTGGGGATTCAATAGTCTTGGAGATACAAGAGGTCAAAGCACCCCCCTTAACTGCCAAATTTTGTCCTGAAATGCAAATATTTGCAAAATGGTCTAAGATGGCAAAGATATAGATAATATTTATAAAACTGACCTCAATTTTCAAAAAGGAATGTAAATGTGAAATTAGGGTTGTCATTTAAAATAAGGAAGTTGTTCCGGTACTCGTTCAGGTATAACCGGAAATGATAGAAAACTGCCACTATTTTAAAAAAGTATTTCATGGTAGAGAACCTTGGTGTGTACATTTTTATAAGCGTATCATTATCACCTACTTTCCCATATACCTAATGCTAATAATGATTGTCCCTTCGAAAGAAAGTCCCTGTATACCTAATGTAAGTTTTATGCTTGTGGTTTTGGCAGTTTAATGCCAAATATTATTCCATGACAACCGTTGCGAAGGTATAATGAATTATTAAACCACGATTATGTCACTTTGTAGACCAATCACAAAGTTTCCTGCAAAATACGATGGTCGCGTTCATATGACGGGACAGTTACCGCTTCGTTCCGGGAGCGCTCAATCTGCAACTGTTGAGTCTTATGAACGTCTGCCATTAAATCCAATATTTTATCATGGGTAGCGGTCTCAAATCTGCTACCGGTTCGGTCGAAAACATGGACGCCTGATACCAAAGCAGTGCTTTATTATGATAAGGAACAGTTACAGTTCCACAACTGTTCCGTCTTAAGACCGCGACCGATATTAACAAACTCCTTTTGCCCCCCAATCACAAAATCAATCACGAATAGAATCAGCATAACGACCCGAACGCACAGCCGTATGCTCCCGTGGTTGAGTTTGCGTTCAATACACGCACGACGTCACTCGTTATACGAGAAATCATGGTATTATTTAAATTTTAAAGATGATATTCAGGAAGATGGAAGGTGTTGATAATATATGTATCCAAAACATGCTTGATACTGTTTCGAATGTATCCATTAATTTTTTGTTTAGGCTGATGTTGTTATTTGATTAAAAATTAAGCGAATCAGTTTTCATTTTTATACGAATCTTATCAAATACAGTGTCTTATCAAATATGCCGTTTTTTTTTAACTTGTTAATAATAAAATACTAGAGGACAAAAACGTTTCTAGTTTGCTTGTTCTACAAAAGAAATATTAGTTGAAAAAATCGGTTTGAGCATTAGTTTTAGAAAATGGTAAAAGACGATTTGTGAACTTTGAACTTGTATATCAAAAATGACGAACTTAAGTAGGTACCTACTGATATATTCTAATATAACAAATCTGAGATTTTTGTCCATTTTTGTTGCTTAATTTTTTTTATTCATGGATCTATTGAACTTTTGATACGAAAGAACCTCCTAGACTCAAAAACTAGATGTTTTGCTTTCTCGGGACATTGTATTAACGGTATCAAAAGAGTTTCAATGAAATTAGGGCCTGTTACCACGCTATCGTCACCACAACATTTCAATAAATGTTCTGTTGAGCTGATGTTTCAAATTAACCCTATTATCGTCACAAAGAAAATGTTTAGAACAAACAGCAAAAGTCTTCAAATTAATTTTATCGTTTCATTCTGTGGCAAGTAACCATTCTTTACAAAAATCTGGATTTTTAGGGAATCATAATGAAATTTAATGTATTTGATTTTTTTTTATTGGTTAACACCTACCAATAGCACACCGCATATCAACAGATAGAGCAAATTAATGCTAAACAGTACGTGAAACGAACGAGAATTTTAGCGCAGAAAACGAGCTTACTTTAACAGTTACCTATTGGAACTTATGTAACACATCACTCAATAAGTCCGTAGGATAACCAAGAAAAACACATTTTTTTGGCATAATTCGATCTTATTCATCAACATACATTCCTTCAAGATACAATCAGTCCAACGCCGCTCTAGCATTTCAACACCTTTTTTGTAAAATGATTCGTCTTTGGTCTCAAAATAAGCTTCAGTTTCAGCGATCACCTCTTCATTCGAAACAAATTTCTTTCCGGCGAGCATTTTTTTCAGGTCTGCGAACAGGTAGTAGTCGCTGGGGGCCAAATCTGGAGAATACGGTGGGTGCGGAAGCAATTCGAAGCCCAATTCGTGCAATTTGGCCATCGTTGCGATTGACTTGTGACACGGTGCATTATCGCTGTTGATTCTTCTTCCTTTCTCAAGATAGCACCATCATATAGAAAAAATCGTAGTTTCTTAGGTTATGGTTCTAAAATATTGATATTATCAGAATACCTTTTCCCACTAATGTCCTTCTCAAAAAATGTAATTGAAAATTGGTGACAAAAATTTGGTGAAAGGAATTTCAAGGAAGTGAATATGCCAAACAAGCAGCTTGCTTTCCCTCTTTTTCCCCATGTTAAGTTTGACACCACTAAGTAGTTTTCTAAAAAATATTTGACGCGTGTTTTTTTAAATTTTTTCATTCCATGTATTATGCATAGTTTGCGAGATTTTGACCTTTTCCAGACATTTTGGACATCCTGTATACTGATAAGAATAGCCCACTCCATTTTTTTATACGTGGTTTATTAAATCATAATTACTATTTCAGGTGTCGTAGATGTCGATAGAATAGTCAGAGAAAGAGACGTCTCCACAGTAGATGAAAACATCTCAACCGTGATCCAGTACATCCTTGAAGATGAACAAGCCAAAGTTCTGGATACAAACTTTGTGAAAATATTTCGCATGAGTCAACTAGCTGTTGAGTACTTACTGTTTTGCAAAAAGTATCTTGACAATACTGTTGTCCTATTAAAAAAAGAACTAAATAAGAATAGAGAGGTGAGTTTTCAAGAAGAAAGAAGTTTCACACCAATATTCTTCTTTTATAGGAGACCAGAGAACTGAATATTTCAATACATGATCTGCAATCACACATCGAATCTTCAGCTAGACAACAGTTCGTAGCGACATTCAAATGCAATGTTTGTGCAAAAGTTTTTGCATCTGAGGAATATTTGCACGCACATAAAAAAAGACGCCATGATAATGTTGCTTGTGAAAGCTACACCAACGAAACAGACCAACTAAATATGGAAATTAAAGAATTGAAACAACGTTTGAATAACACTGAGAAGTTATTAAAGGAAAAGGATGAACAAATACCAGAAAAATCGATCAATAGGATTGAGAGTCATCTGCCTGATGTCCTCAAAAATTTTGATAGTTTTAAGAAACAAGTTGAGAGCGAACTTATAGAACTGAGACTTCAAAAATCGTTTTATGAAGAAAATTATGGAAAATTATTCAATATAGTTATTCAGAATAAGGAGAATCTAGGAGCTAGCAATGTTTCCAAAGAAGTGTCCAAAATAGAAAACACGACACAAACTGATAAAATATTAAAACTAGAAAATGTCAATAACAGAAACGTTATTGATATCAAAGACTCCTCAAATAGTTCATCTATTCATAAAGATGACCAAGAAATAGAAGCCAAGATACAAAAAGAAACCATGGAATCCAGAATATCAAACACTTTATCAGTGATTGAAGGACAGATGCAAGCTTTCTGGAATAAACTGAATGAAATTGAACAGCACAGGAAAGTTGCCTCTCCTGTATTAACGGAAATAGCATCCGAAGATAATGTACTTCATGGAACGATTCAAGAAGTCAAACCTAGAGCAAAACCGAGAAGTAAACTCACTCATCCCACTTTGATAAGCAAAATACCAGATAACAAAGATAACCTCAAAGTCGCTATTAAAATTTTGGAAAAAGAAAATGAAATGGGACAATCAAACAAAGAAAATCTTAAACATACTATTCAAACTTCAGAAGAACAAAAGATTGAGGAAAAAGCGATAGTCTCTGCCACATCAGCTAATGTACGTGACACGAAGAAGAGTATTGTGACGAAAAACGCAGTTGGGCGTCCGACGAACCAAACAATTAAACTGAGTTCCTCAGAATCAAATGACTCAATGGAATCTGATATCATTTCAGAAGAAACAGTTGAGAATCCGGAGAACGTCGATGAAGACTCGTAAGTAGAATAATGCTTTGATTCTTAGATAAACTTGACCACTGGCAAACTATTTCTTTGCGTAGCTCGTCTGAAAGTGATACTGCAATAAGTCAGGAAGAAGAAATAAATGCCGATAGAATATCTCAGACAACAGCAAGTAAAATGTTAAAAAACAGGTTTGTTTTTGTGGAAGTATACTCCATTTGACTGCAAGTTTTTTTTCAGGAACAGGAAGTCAATAAAGAAAGAAATTGAGGGGAATGTCTCCCATCTCTTGCAAAATTTAGGAATATCTGACAGTTGGACCCGACTTCCATCAAGAACATACGAAAGAGCTCTGGAGATCATCAAACATCAGGCTTCTTTTACTGTCAAGGTAAGAAATCTTCAGGAGAATTCGAAAATCCTTGACGGTTTTTGAATAATATAATAATAATAAATCGTCTTTATTGAATTGAAGTCACAAATTTATCGCTATCATCAAGGCGTATCAGGTTATTTACTGCACAACAAAAAGCATTGTAAAATTTCCGCGTATTAAGAGTTTTTGACAAAAAAAAATATCAGTTCGGTTGAAATGTCGAAACTTTTGCGGTATAGTAGGTTCATTTTGAGAAGCAAAATTATTGTTCATTTGATTTGTTCACGGATCTTTCCGTACAAGGTTGTACCTCACCTGGAAAATTTATTTGAATAGGTATCCGAATGCGGTGATTACTAAGAATATGAGCCCTGATAGTTTTTGATCTGAAATAACAAAACATTTTAGTTAATGTCAAATATTGTCGTATTTTCTCATGATTGACACACACTCTGTTGATTGATTCTCCACATCAAAAATGTAAGTACTATTTTTCATTGTATTTTAACCGTAAAGCTTGATTCTTTTTATTAAAAATGTTTAATTTTCTGTTGAATTTATCAGCTTTGTTAGATGTTGACTAGTCAGTGAGAATTATGTCTGACAGGCTTCAAATGGTTTTAAAAAAAAAAATTGTTGTTATCATCGACAAAATTATAAAGCCGGTAAAGATAATACGGCGGAAATTTGCCAGAATTGAATGAATTTCATGCCGCGATTTTGAAACAAAGTAGTGGGAATCAATAGCTTCAAATTTTCTAACACATCAATGAAGAAATTGAAAAAATGATCAAGTGCCTTGGCGGTAAATGTTTCAAAAGAAAAAACCTCTACTGAATTCAATTCAATTTTTTGATTTTTCATAGCCCTTCTAATTATTGTCTTTTTTTCGCCTTAAGAGTCTCATCGTATAATTGTTAATGTGGTCTTTGTCATGAATATTTAGGTGATATGTATTCATTTTATGATTAAAATATTTTAGACGCATATTCAAGAAATACTACAAAGATCTATTCAGAAAAAAAAAAGAATACACATATGAAATAGTAAACAGGGTATTCTACTTCAAAACACATCAACCGGTCATTACTATTACCCACAAACTATTAGTGTCAGAAAACTTTCATGTTTATGCTATATTATTTTTGACGAGAAGTAAAGTATCACGGAAAATTGTAAACATTCCAGACATATCCAAACTTTGATAGCATCAGGAATTCTTTAAACGAGGAGATTGAAAATCAGATTGGCGCCAAAGTGCCTCCAGAAAAGAAGATAGATGAGCCTAAGAACAATACATTGAAGAATATTGTTAGAATTTCTCATCTGCTCAAGACAGGAAAAAAATCTGATCCAAGGTATATGATTCGTTCTCTTGTTTATTTAGATCATCCCATTCAAATGTTGTCATACGCTACTTCAGAATAAAAAATATCACGTCGCTTTGAAATCTCAATACGACCATGAACAGGGGGCTTAGTGAAAGTGGTTAAGTTTTGAAAAAGTAAAAGACAATTTTAAAGTGAACAAAACAAAACATTGATTTACTAAAACCACTGGACAACAAAGACTATTAAGTTTTTTTTTTCTTAAACTATTTTCGTTAACTGAAGACTGAAGATTTAGCATTATTGTTTTCCGACAGACAAACAGTTTTTCCTATAGATTTGGACTGCTAGACCAAGCGTTCATGCCTTGCCAGCTCCACACTCACGCCGAGACCAAGTGAGTATGAGATCATGAAGAAAGAACTCCTACTGCCTCGGGATTTCTCGCTCAGTCAATCCCAGCTCTCGATTCGGTGTCGGTATTTGTAAATACCTCACTCTTCCTCCATACTCTCGAACTTGCTTAGTTCCGGATTATCTCGGCGACTGTGTGGTTCAGTTCAAATCTTGAGGAAAAACTGTACGTATGTGAGGGTTCCAGGCATTTTCTTCTTATTGGAAGAACAAAAATGTATTCTAATGTTTTATTTAATGATTTATGAAGTCCGTAATTCTTGAAACTCGATTTTTGACTAACCGTTGATACTAATTTCAAATGAATATCTTCTTTTCACCTCCGTGTCTTCATTCAATTTTTTTTTAAGAAACAATAATCGTGTGATTTTTAGGTCGGTCGATAATAATTATTCAAGAGGAAAAACCATTGAAATCAATAACCGCGCCATCTTTGAAACCGATTCTGACAGCGAATACAGCACCAGAAAACCCAACAAACAAAAGCTCAACGACATAGACTATTCCAAAGTGGTCAATGAACTAAAATCACTTCCAAATCATAAAATACAAACAGAACCAGATTCTATGGATGAAATGAACAAAGATGCTCAGAAAGGTGTCTTGAAAAGTTATCCTTCGGTGGGATCGCTTTCAAAGAAAAAAGTTCTTTTCAATTTGGAAACAGATGTTCAACAATTACCACTAAAAGCTGGAGGAAGTACGACTAGTGTGGCCAGTTCAATTTTGGGAGATAAAATCGAAGTCGAGAATACACTTGGAGGAAAGGAGGCGTTGAAACGTAACGATAATGAAAAGGAGTTAGACTATGATATGTCTGATTTCGACTTGAGTGATTTGGAATGATTGCTCGGATGTTCTTATTTGTGACAAATCACGTATCCAAGCTCTTCGAAGGAGTTATCTAGTTGATCGTAGGCTTTTCGATATCAGCATTTGGACATATCGTTCATTAAGCATATTTATTAATGTTTATAGCTTTATCAAAATAATTCTTATAAATGATTTTGTATTCATTATTTTTAAAGCCCCTTTGATGTTGGAGGACACTGTAGCCCAAAGGCGGTACACAGCAGTAACCCTTTCGTTTGATTATGTGTTGAGAACAAAAAATAAGTCTTTTCTTTGACTTCTAGGGTTAAGATCAACAACTCCGGAAAATGGCGGATAATATGGAAAGAAAGGATGTTATATGGAAAGTCACCCTCCATTGAAATTCTTCTCTCTCGGAAAAGTTTTTGATTCCGTCTTTCATGGCAGTAATGATATTGTCGAGAATATTATTCAATTTCTCGTGTGTTTATTATTATTAAAACCAACTCAGAGAGTTTTGTGTTTGGGTTGGGTTTAGTAGATTTATATCCAAACGGAATAAAGATGCTTTATAGCCTTAATACAATACAATGCTTAGACTAATGTATTGGTCCTTGATATAGCGTACAAAAGAAAAGTTGATCAACATCAAACTGTAAGTTCGTGTATAGGTTATCCGTGAAGAGTAAAACAACCTCTCTTCGTAGAAAGACTTTGTCCGTGGGACGTTTTTCTTCGGCACCTCGGTAAATATTTCGATGTAAGGATTTTATGTTATGTGTAGGTGTAGTCATGCGTCAGTATAACATTGTCCGACAAAAATATTAGGTACTTCCACTTTGTCCGACAACCTGAACTTCTTTAATTTCAGGGTGTCAGGAAGTGGAATACCTAATATTTTTGTGCGACAGCTTGATGGTAGTCAACTCTTTTTTCGTACGCTGTATCAAGGAATATATCTCGAGCTATATCTCCATCTCATATAAAAAGGTATAAAAATAAATAGTATATTATTTTATATGGAAGAAAAGTGATACTTTTCCTCCAAATAAAATATGCTATTTTTTCTTCAAATGTCGACAAATTTATAATTTATGCAAAAACATAATGCTTTCAATTTGCCATGAATATAGCTTCGGGCGGCGGCGCCATGCTGTTTTCGTTGTCATGGTTACTTTCCCCTCCGGCGGAGGAAAAGTTAAACTTTGTCCGTTTCACTGACGTTTGAAGAAAAAAACTTTTTATTTATAAAGAGCACATCATATACAGTTCCACATGGTTAACTATCTGTCGCGATACAATCATGATGGTGTGGAAGACATGATCAAGAAATGTTTCAATGAAGAACTTTCAAACTATTTTAAAATTTCAAGCAGTACTGTGAGTGCTGCGAGCTATTTTCAAGCTTCCTTTTTTTCAGCGTTGACTTTCTTTTCATCATCCTTGTTTCCAGCTACCGCTGTCGCTTGTGGACTAGATATAGCCAGTCCCCCTGCGCCAACAATAGCTGTTCCTCTGGGTGCTGATCCCGCTACTCCACCTGGTCCAGCTATGGCGGTAGCTTGGGGTCCTGCTTGTGCCATGCTTGGCTCCGATTCTTCAGTCTCAGCTTGTGAATTTGAAGTATCTGAAAAAACTTATCAGAATTTATGTCTCCGAATATAGTTTCTCTTGACCATTCTCGCTTTCCTCCACCACTGTGCTCTCTTTCCTTGTATTTGGCTCGTCAAAAGAAGCTTCTACAACTACCGCATCGTTGTCAACATCATCCTGAAATTGATATAATTCTGCTGACTTTTCTGGTTGAAACCTGAATTGTCCAACGAGTGTTGGTTGTATCACTTCATTTTTTGAATCTGTAATAATTATTGATCATTGATTTCGTTGTAATGAAACATTCGAGATTCACACTTCTTTTGACCATCAAATTAGGTAGATTTTTTTATGTAAAAGTTTGAAAAAAACTTTTACCAGTGATGTTTGAGTAGGATGTGTATTGATTCTTTTTTAAGAAAAAAATAGTACCTACGCCACTGCTTTTTCTTAAAATCAATTTTATTTTTGAAATACTCATTTACCTTGGATTTAAATACTCATTCACTTTGGAGTTAATTGATATTTTCTCGTACGACGAATGGTTATCGTTCAAAGAAGTACAAGCCATTTTGATACATGGCAAAATCGCTAAATTCTGATAAGGTGTTTTGTTTGTGAAATTCGTTTTTGTTTACACTTTTTACAGTGTGGCATAAAGAAAAAGACCTTTGATTCCCCACCAGTTAAATATGTAGTGTTGTTATTTTAAAATCAATTTTTAGTTTTTTGCTTTTCAAGATCTAGAAAGCTGTTCAAAAGAATTTGTTTAACTAGATAATTTGATCTTACCCAATTGGCCCATGGAACTCAGCTGACTGTTTGTAGAATCTCGAGGATTTTCTAGATAACTTTGTTCATATGGCGACCCAGCCGATCTGAAGAATTGTTGAGCAGCTCCGATTGATTCTTTATCAGACGTCTTTTCTTCTAATGACTTTGATGAACTTTCTGAATTTATCGGCTGGTTGGGTGTCATAAATGAGTTGCGAAGCAGAAGTTCAGGAATTGAAATCTGAAGTGAACTTATAAATTGTATATTTTAAGTGATATATGGGACTTACAGGAGATTGGGGAAACTGACTCAAGAACTGAGATGGTGTCTCTAATTCTGCCAGAGGTTGCAGAGTGTTGGGTGGGTGCTGAGGAAATTGTTGCGGTGTATTTGCATATCTGAATGCAGATAAATCGTCATCTTGAGCTTCGTAAGGATAATTATTATATATATCTTGGCCATTGAGAATGAAAAATCTTTGACCAGGTTGCAAGTTATAGATGAATGGAGTAGATTCTCCGTTCAAAGCTGTAGCGCCCAGTTCTGGTGAGTTTGGCTCATTGAACATTTCTAGTTTCTCTGGTTTTCCGTTTGGTAAATTACCAGGCTTCTCTGAAATTATTCTTGGTTTTCATGTGTATCATCTGATAGCATAAAGGATATTATTCTGATAACTTTTTGTACTTGATTTATCACTTGATATTAACAACATGTAGGTATGTTTTGTTTTACATTCTATCCACTAAGGCAAGTATAATAATCTTCCGCATTGCAATAATTTGCATCATCTGCTAGAATTTTTAGTTGAGTATAATTGCATATTGGAATATTTATTGGACACATACTTATACAGACTCATTTTTGAATATTCTGTTATTTAAGAGGAAGTAGAATACTGATCATTAATCACAAGCTAGATCCGCTTTTTTCAATTACTCCCTCTTTTTATTTACTGAATATTTAGAATAAATGGAATAGGTATCTAGTGTTGAATTCTTATCCGATTTTTTTGGTTACAAAATATCTCTCATGCATGATGTTCCCGAATTCAAATTGTTCTGTCTGAGAATAGCAACTGTTTACTAAAATGGCTTGATGTGAACATCTTGAAAATCATTAATATTCAGGTAAGTTGTGATAAGTATCTTAAACATGCAATAAACATTTTTCTCTCTATAGTTACCTCATTTTAATACTCTGAGTTTCCGGATTATAGACAAAGGCAACGTTCTTACTATAATAGAATTATGCTTGGTAGATTTACGCATGATGCATGTAAAGCTTACTCCCATATTGCATGAAAATGACATGTCATTGTAGCGTCTCGCACGCAACCGGAATTTGAAGAAATACGTTGCTGTTAGGAGTTGACAGTGACCTCTTTTTCTTATTGGAATTACAATTAGCCGATCATCATGACCACCAATGATTATTCTTTATAAGTATGTAAATTTTTCTTCTTCAATTATTCCACGGAATGCTTAACCATTTTCTTGTTATGCCCGGGGTCATAACAATTTGCTTGACAACAAAATAGCCATCAAATATAATAACTGTTAGTCATTCACGTATTCATTGGATTTCATTTTAGAATACGATTATCCGCCCAAACAGAATCATTCTTTTTAGCACGGTATTGTATTATTTTGAGATGCTCAATGAGCAGAACTCATATACATAGACAATTTTGAACGATCTCTCGGTTTTATAATATAAAAACTATGGATGACATGTCACCGAATAATTTAGCAAAGGCCCTTCTCTGCACCGAGATCTTGTATGATATCTTTAGAGGGATGTAAAACATGGAATCGGGAATGTTATCAAAGAAATATTTTTGTGGCTATACGGTTTGCAGTTACAGACTAATCAATGCCATGGAACAAATATGTTTTTAAAAATACAAAAGGTTGGAGATGAGTTCGAAGATAATCAAAATATTTTGAGAAGAGTTGGATAATATGCTGCTTATTCTTACCTCCTCCCGACTGGAAAGGTGGAACCTTGGCAGGATTCGTGGGAATCTCTTCAGCGTCTTTCTCTATAGGAGGGATATGAGCCGGTTTTGGGTAACCCGCCGATGGAAAACCAGGAGTTTGTGGGCTATTTCTGACAATGATATTTGGTCCAGGTCTTTGAGGGATTAAAAAGTTCCCTGGTGGGTTTCCAGGATTGATCAGAATGGGTTGTCCTTGTCCACCAGGACCGAGAAGGACCAGTTGTGGTTGTAATCTGCAAAGTTCTTTTTACTTGTTGTATTACAAGTGATCGGTTTGTAATCATTGCCCTGTTTCATGTTCAACTCCGTTTGAGTTTGTACGATTTGGTTCAGGTAAGTATATGCATCACCGAACTATTGTTATATGTTCGATGGTATCACCTATCTACGAAATTTCTCGACTACTCGTTAAATCATTGGCCTTGTGTGTTTCTGTTGATACAATGTAATTTCCAAATATTTCCCTCTTTTTTTCTGATTATATGGAAAAATCGAAGGATATTACGCAGATCACGTATTTGAGAACAACTTTATTTCTTTATACATAACCCTCCGAGAGCATCAATTTTCGTACAAATTTATACCGTGAAAATAAAGCCAATGTAGAAAAAATGGTTTTTTCCATTTTTTCCCTTTCTCAATCTACCCTTTTCCTCATCAATTTGAGTTTTTCAAAATATTACTAAAGAAATATATTGTAATTAAAAAAAAGTACACAATTATCAAAAATATGACTTCAATAGTCAAAAATGCCATTTTGGGAAAAAATCAAATGAATGTACGTAGAACATACAATATCTATATCTAAAGAAGGAAGTTTTCGTGGCGAAGGTCGTGGGTTCAAATCCCGCCTGGTGCCAACTTTTCTCATTTCCATTCCGTCCCTACGCCACGAAAACTTCCTTCTTTACATTATTCGGACAAAGAAACTTCCCTCAAATATCTGTATCTGTTTCAAAATAATCAAATACATTAATATTTCAGAATATACAGTGTGGTCACTATGGGATTTTTTTCTATCAACTGCACAACAAAAATACAAATAAAGAGTCATTGTTTTACGGTTATCCGATGTTAAACGGAAAGGTTGGTACAGAACCGTAATAAATGTCTAGAGTTACATCCATGTGAGTAGTGATATAGTGGTGCCAGCTGCCTTACTGATGAGTGATGAGTCCAATTTCGGAACGAAACCGGTATAAGGAGGGCACTACTCAAGGTTAATTGATAGTAGTAAGGTTGCGTCGTTATACGTTCGGGTTTCGTACGAATCAGAATTCAGACAAAAATGACGTCAGTCGGCTCCGATCCGGTTCTGAAATTCAAATACATATCTAAAAAAAAGATAGAATATGGTTCACACTTGATAATGAGAAGATATTTCACTGTATACCAAAAGCAGTGTGATAACTTACCCTCAAACACGTTTAAAAACGGCCGACACTCGGTAAAAAAAGTGTTAAGACCCTGAAATACGGACATGTTATGACATCAAGATGACACACCGATGACAGGAATGTCAATAATGGAGCTCGGTGACGGGATCGATTCGGTTTATCGTTCGAGGATTTCCGATTCCCTAGTTACGGCGCAACCTCTACATATCAATTAACCTTGGGCACTACTCACATGGATGTAACTCTAGACATTTATCACGGTTCTGTACCAACCTTTCCGTTGAACAAAATACAAATATTGCCGAAAGTTGGTGCATGTTCGATAATCATATTAGGTGCACTTAGAATGGTTGCAAGTCAAACAGCATACAGGGTAGGCCAAAAAATATGAAAATTGTACAAGAGTAAAGTACCCATATTTTAAATATTTTGCAAAATTTTATAGAGAAAAGTTATTTAGAATTAAAAGTTATTCCTGAATATCAAATCATGGTCTTCTGAGAAAAAAAATGTATTTTTTTTAAACATCCAATTATTTCCCTGAAAAAAATTCTTTCATATTCACCCTAAACAGTTTCATAAATTATTTAAAAGCAAATCAGTTTCGCGTAAAGGTAAAACAATATTAATGATAATATGCTTATTAAAAAACTCTAATTTGAAGTGATTTTTTTTCATTTTAAATGTTTTGTTTTTGTTTTTTGGGAAATTATAAGATGTTTAAAAAAATTATATTTTTTTTCTTCGGAATTGGTAATTGATTTGGTATTTAGGCATAACTTTTAATTCTAAACAAGTTTTCTTCATAACATTTTGCCGAATTTTCTTAAATAAAGGGTACTTTACTCTTGTACAATTTTCATATTTTTTGGCCTACCCTGTATGCTGTTTGACTTGCAACCATTCTAAGTGCACCTCATATGATCATCAAACATGCACCAACTTTCGTCAATATTTGTATTTTGGTTGTGCAGTTAATTAAAAAAATCCCATATGTTGCACACTTGAGTGACCACACTGTAGAAGAGATTGAAACATATAAGGACCATCTTTGAAAAATCGGTTAGTTTGGGTTAGTTTGGGTTAGTTTACACCGGGGGTTATAAAACGGGTGGCGCTCTTTCTCTCTATACCTACGACCACTCTGACGACTGAGTATAGATCCATTTTCAGTAGAATGTTGGGAAAATGACAAAGTTCCCCGTCCTTAGAAGATCAATAACGCAACGTTAGGCTTTGTAGGCTTATCACTCATTACCGTAGAAATTTGATTGACGAGACATTTTTTCTAAATATTTATAACATGCTCGAAATTTCAAAAATCTCTTATAAAATCTAAAGTGTCTTTTACTCATTTTTATTGTTTTTCAAATTCCTTAATAATATACCTCATATTATGTTCGTCTTGATTGAATAATTGTTAAGCAGCTCCAATAACGAACTCAACGTATTTCTCATTAGCATCACTGCTGATGTCTACAGATCAATCCGGCCATTTACTGAATAAAGCGTGTATGTCATAAAAACCTGGATGTTGAATATGAACTCACTGTAAAAAAATTGTATTTGCGTGAAGGATATTTTCGTTTCAGATCTAAATTACGAGTTGGTAGAAATAGAGTTGAAGATGTCTGATATCGCGAGAATAACATAACCGATGGCCTTCGTTTTTTTCCAGATTGTCCGTTGACCCAAGTCTGGACAGTAGATACGGGTATATTATAATACAGCGAACGTCTAAAATATGGAACAAACTCATCTTAAATTCAGTGATTTCATTTTTTGGAAAACGCCCTGACACGTCGATTTTTATTTTTGTATGCCGTTTTTATGGGAAAGGTTAAAACGCCATCAGTAGTTATAAACTTTTCTTTTGAAATGTCCACGGACGGAGGCTTTGAACCTCTAAGTGGAATCTAGATGCTTCTTTGTCCTTATAAGCATCCGAGAGATAACTACATATTATTATTTATGGGAGAGCCTTTATGAGTAAATTGTATCGTTATTGATGCCGGACAATGCCAGTTAACAGAATTTTTATATAGATTCATTGAATCATCAAAATAGGAGTCTTCAAATCTTCAAGGAGCATGAGAAAGACTATATTTTCTCGCAATATATTTCCAAGAATCATCAAATACACCATCTTTTGGTTTCTGATAGGTCTCAATTGAACGGACCTAAATCTAATTAATGGATACACTAATGAACGTCGCAAACCCCTCACCGGATATTGTAGAATCCGGTAAAGAAAGAGGCACTATTGAAGAATATTAACGAGAACGTTTGTGAGTGAGAATAAAAAGATGTGGATAAAAGAACCTTTATTGTTCATCTAATACTACCTACTAGATGTCTATGAACTTTTCTGTTTACCTTGGAACTACGGCATTTGATTGGTACTTGGGTTGCAAGTAAGTCAGGCCGTATACTTCTGGAGAATACTGTTGTCTCGCGAAGAATTCACTGACTTCTTCGGGAATAGATGCAGAGTTTCGCTCACCACTTAGCGGTGTTGCCACAGCAATTTGGGGTTTTGCAACTTCAGCTTCTTTCACTTCTAACTTGCCTTTAGCTTCTTGTGATGCTGTTAAAGCCAGTATGGATAGAACTTGTATCAGACGAGGTAGCATGTTGAATCTGCGATTGAAGGTTGTTTATAGACGTTCTAACATGGAATATTATGAACGTTCTCATGCTATTACAATTTGGAAAGTTTATTCTTGAAATTTCATATTGGTGTACATAATTGTGCATTGTGCGGTATACCTACCTATCGTTTTCTACAATTTCAAAGCTCATATCAACGTATAATTATCCGAATAACTGAACAATAAAAATATGTCCATATCATTAGAATATTTACGTAAGACATATACATATAGAACAATAATTCAGTTTTTGTTTTGAATGTTTGTAACGTAAACAATACGAATTCAATACATAATCATTCTAAATACAGTGTGACTAGAATAAAATGATGTACATGGCTCTAGATGGAGATATTGGAAACGGTAACAAATAAGGCGTTGCTTAAATGGAAGAAAATTACCGTATTTCTATGCCCAAACATATTCTACCTTTGTTTTATTTTGAATCGATGCCGTACTGTAGATACAGGTCGAAAAAGGAAAATTTACATTTTTTAAAAACAACAAAATTTTGCTTATTATAAAAGTTAACATTCTCAGGTTTTCAGGATATGAGTAAGAGGATACGACGATTCTAAAAACGACATAAAATAATTGTTGGCCTACTATGTTGCGTCAAGCCAAGGGCAAGTTTGTTTTTCTTATGGGAGCCATATTTTTTAAAAGCATTTTAAATGCTTATTTTGAAAATGGCAAAATTCAATATGGCGCACATAAGAGAAACAAAAGTTAACCCCGGTCGGACGCAACATAGTTGGCCTACAATTTTTTTTGATGCCGTCTTTAGAATCGTCGTATCCTTCCACCCATATCCTGAAAATTTGCAAATAATTAGCTTTGTTAGTAAACAAAATATTGTTGTTTCTAAAAATGGACATTTTGCTTTTTCACCCTGTATCTAGATTACGGTATCGATTCAAAATACTTATTCTGGACACACTGTATAACGACGACATCCTCAAATATTTTTCGTATCAAGCAAAATGGTTTTGCATTATAATAAATTGCGAGAAACAATACCTACCACACGTGTTATATAATAATATTTTTATTTGAAGTTTTTTGTAACTAGTTATTATTGTGTAAGTATTTTTGCTTCATTATCATTGTTTTTTAATATTATGAATATCAAAGCCAGTACAAAGGGTATTCTCAAAAGATTAGGACATGGCTTGAGTGGGTATAGTATCCTTGCATAAAATAATATGATTTGACAGAACTCATATTCCTTTCAATTGGAATAACGGCAGAGTCGGTCTCAACTACAAAGTGTGCACATTTTTATCCAGCAAATAAAAATAACGAAATATTATTGGTATCAGTTCTCTAAAACTTATTTATGAGGGCCGAAACTGATTGATTGCGTTTTACATGAATAATATTATCAACCCAGTACCTGTCTATTATAGTTGAGCCATGTCCCAACCGTGATTATGACATCTCTATCATGATTCAAGTTTCTTTTGGAAATATTCATTAATTGTATTTGAATTCTCATATCTTTATATAAAACAAGTTCTGCTCCAATCATTTTGTTCTGGCAATTAAAGAGCTGTAATATGTTTCAGTTGATTCTTCTTTGACTTTGAATTATCAATCAATCAATCAATATATTACCATATTTCAACATTTAATATAACAATTATAGTTCCAAAATAACAATAATAGTTCTACTATTCAACTACGGGGTGTATAGTCTCGCTAGGACATTAATTGGTCTGTACTTGAGATTCTACACCCTCTAAAATAAAGCTAAACATAAATGATTACAAAATTTAATAAAGGTAGCGAGAGAGGGGCGACGAGCGTGTGTGATATGTAGGTATTGTACAATTTCACGAATTAATTAATACCTTCAAGTGATCATAGTTATGAATGATGAAATTTTTTATTTCGCAGTTTAACTTTTTGGTGCACCTACCCTGTGAGCCAAATTAAGTTAGAACCTAATTTGACGCTTGATAACTTTTTTGTTTGTTTATGGATTTTGATGATTTTTGGATATATATATATATTGGTCAATATGTTCTGATTATTACCCTAAAATTGAGCTTCCGAATTTTAGCCAGGACCGGACTTAGAACGTTTCTATGAAGTGGGTGCATTTAAGCTCGTTGCAAAAACAAACTGATGCGCTACTCACAGACCCGCTGATATATTTTTTGAGAAGGGCATAAGTGGGAAAAGGTATCCTGAAAATATGAATATTCTAGAACCATAACCTAAGAAACGATGTTTTTTCTGTATGATGGGGTTTGTCGGCATAAAAACTATTTCACTTCATTTTGATCAAAGTTTCTTGAAATTTCATAGCAACGTGGATTGTTTGTTAGAGATTTGTCGATTTTTTCACATTTTAGAATTTTTAATTTGGAGAAAAAAAAATATTAATAATTAATTTTTTTTTTTCGTTGAATAAACTTTGTTAAATTTTACTTGATAATCTGAAAGGGACCGCGACATTTCCGTGCATCCATATTCTTTTCCATTAATTGTTTAATCGAGATTTTATCTTTCAAATATAGAACCATGTCTATATTATTTAAAATCAAACAGGCAAACTCTAGAATCTCAAAAATGTTAAAAATATTTAACACACAATCAAAGTTGCTATGGAATTTCAAGAAACTTAGATCAAAATAAAGTGAAACAGTTTTTATACCGACAAGCAACATCGTTTCCTGGGTTATGGTTCTAAAATATTGATATTTTCAGGATACCTTTTCCCACTTATGCCCTTCTCAAAAAATATATCAGTGGGTCTGTGAGTAGCGCAGTTTGTTTTTGCAACGAGCTTAAATGCACCCACTTCATAGATACGTTCTAAGTCCGGTCCTGGCTAAAATTCGGAAGCTCAATTTTAGGGTAATAATCAGAACATATTGACCAATATCATATCCAAAAATCATCAAAATCCATAAACAAACAAAAAAGTTATCAAACGTCAAATTAGGTTCTAACTTAATTTGGCCCACAGTGTATATTGTTCAATTTTTATTTTCAGGTTAGAGGGTAGCCATGTGAGGGTCTTTGGAAGGGAAAATAATATGTTTCTTTGTAAATGTGACCTATTGAAAAAATGTGATTGTACATCTTTGTTTTTTTTTAGACCGAGTGTTATATTGATGGTCTAGTTCTGCAAAGATATGTTTAATTTTTTTATAAAAAAGAAGGCTTGCACATAGAAACAATCCTCTAAAATTCAAAACTTCAAACTCCGAAAATAGATCGTCTGTGGATGCAGATTGTTTTTGCGCAGTATAATTTTTAAAACTTTGTTTTGGCAAACTTTCAAAATTTGTAAAGCGTTGTTTCTAATACCTCCCCAAATTACTATGCAGTACCTTAAAATTGACTCATAACTAGTTGTAAACTATTTTAATTGTTTTTTCATCCAAAATGTTCCTCAGTTGGTAAAATTTATAGTACAGCTTTCTCAGTTTTTTGGACGTTCCGATGGCATGTTCATTCCAGCGTAGATGTTGATCAATGTATATGCCTAGATATTTAATTTTATCAGTTTTCCGTATGCATGGACAGGTGCAGATATCATTTTTCAATAGTTTACACGATGGGACATGCATTTTAATAACGTTTCTTTTTAACGAAATGCAATGGCGAAAAGATGTGAAAAAGTAAAATGTAATTGATACATACATTTTCAACAACCTGTCCTGTATAATACAGATTAATAGTTATTTATGGTACTAGTACGTTGTCTTGAAAATAAGTCACGCGAGAAAGATTTGTATACATTCTCAAGTGACTTGTGAAACATAACGCACGAGTAAAAAAAATGGATAGCTTGAGTCTTAAACTACAGAAAATGTACCCTTGTTCATTATAATGTCACGCATAATGTGGAGCCTAGGCCGCCCCTGATAAACTAAATAAGATAAATAATGTGTTTAAAGGACACTATTTCAAGACGGAAACTCCCAATTTTTATAATTTTATTCTATAGAGCATTGAAAATAAAGGTGAGTTTGTATAAGATTGTCCATTCCAACATTTTTTATTTTTATTTTTTTTTGAATTTTTGGAATGGACAATATCACATAAACTCACATTTATTTTGAATGCTCAATAAGATAAAATTATAAAAATTGGGGTCTCCATTTGAAAACATTGATTTTTGGCAGTTTTCTTAATTTTATTTTTGATCTTATTTTTGGCCACTTTGTTATAATTGTTATCAAAATATTGTGAAAAACCTCTTAAAGTAGGTCCGTTTCAACAAGAAATCCAATAAAAATTAATCACTGATGGCTCTCTTATACGGAAAATCTACATTTAAATAGGAACCTACAAACGCCATTTTTGACATGAAAACTCAAATATTTCAAAAACGCTTATACTTAGGTACAGGACATAATGCATCAAATCTGCCTGGGATCTCACGAAGAATCCAAAAAAGTCGCGCAGAGTCACTATTATTTCACTTGACAAGTGCATCTCCGAAAATATCTCCCTACAGATTTTCAGATTCCCAATCGTTTTTGTCCCGAGATATTCTAATAGGCCACTTACCGTGGCAAACCCTGTGGTGTTCATCATATCAAATTTTTATCTAATTAATTGAGTTCTTCGGAAGTTATTTCCAGCGGCGTCCATTAGAGGGCCATATCTCCCCAGTGAGGTCCCCTAAAGTAAACTATAGAAACTTACCACTTACTACTATTTTCCATGTATTGTTCTACCTGAATCTGAGAGATTTCTCATACACAAGAAAAAGAACTCACATAAAAATTATCTTTCGTTTTATATAAAAATATTGGGCGGGCATTCCATTAAAAAAAAAATGTTCAAAATGTTGACATTCTTAATACAATTTGAGTGATTTCTTTTGATACCGGATAAAAATTTGATCAAGAACATTCAACTTCTGCATCGATGATTTTTGTGTACCTAATTCCTAAAATAACGGCTATATGGGGGTGGCGCTATAGAGAACCTGAACCTACTTAAATATTGTTTTATCGCCTTCCCATTATATGGCGCAGTTTTATATTTCACATAAGCGTGTATAGAATGTATTTATTCCCCTGTTTTTAACTTTATTCCTAGCATCGTCTCACTAACTGAGCTGAAGAATTACGAAAAACATTTTAGTGTAAGGTATTATAAAAGACTAAAATAAACTGATAATGAATAATAACATAATGGATAAAACTTATGGGGATCCCAGGCCACAATAGGTCTCAGATTCGTCATATTGAGTAGACTAAAAAAGTGAAGCATAATCTTCTATTTTTTGCAAATTATTACTTAACGTAGTCTATAGGCCTTTATACAGTGCGTTTTTTTCAAGACGGAACATAGGGATTCCCATCTTAAATTTTCAGTCCCTTGTTAGCAGTACTTCTATCCAAAGTACACGGCTAAAACTTGGCGTAGATAAACTTTGGTTCTTTTAGATTATGTTCTTTCATCAATTAACACAGAATAAATTGAAAAAAGATTATAAAATTCCTTTATCAATTGGAAAGTAAAACTTTTTCACTAGCCTTGTATATGCCACTGTCAACCAAATAACTTCATTGTCAAATTGTAATTTAATTTATTTCTAACAGTATATTAATACGATTATAAAAATCAAACATTATTTTTCAGATAAACTGTTCAAAATGTCCCCTATTAACGGCCAAGCAGTATCCTTAATGGTCATAAAAATTTAAAAAAAAATTTTTTGGTTGAACAAATTGACAATGAGGTTAGACACGTCAGAAAATTGGTTGTCACCGTCATATACAAGGCATGTTGAAAGTATAACTTTCTGATATATTAAAGCATTTTTTGAGTCTTTCTCCAAGTTATTCTGGCGTAATTGATGGACTTACTTAATCTCGAAGCACCAAAGTTCATCTACGGCAAGTTTCAGCTGTGTACTACGAATAGAAGTACTGCTAACATGGGATTAAAATTTAACATGGGAATCCCTATGTTCCGTCTTAAAAAAAAACGCACTGTATGTAGACGCATACAGGGTGCCTCCGATTAAGTCGGCACTATTGCTAACTTCTTTATTATTGAGAATACGATGTCGTTTGTCGTTTGAATGAGGAAACTAGTAGTATTTTTTCTGCGGATTAACGTTATGCTGTCAAAAAAACAATTTAACAACGCGTTCTCGATTTGTTTCAAAAAAAGTTTTTTTTTAATGAGACATCGTGTAACTTTTTATCATAATTGATTAGCAACTCTTTTCTAAACATAAAAAGTTTTTATGAATTTTTTCCTGAAACCAGAAAATAACGGAGGTATGCGTATTTTTTTCTACTAATTTATAAACGTGTCAAAGTAACAGGATTCGATGATTCATTTGTTTCGAGATGAGCTCAACAAATAGAATACGTTAAGCACGGAATAATAAGTTAAATAGCAAATATGGCAACATTCTAAATTTCATGGCCAAATTTCCAAAAAATTGAAAAGGGCACTCCGTTATTTTTGGTTCTAAGACAAAATTCATAATAAACTTTCATGTTCAGGAAAGTGTGGGCAATCGATAATAATAGAAAAGAAAAGAAAGAAAAGAGAAAGTGTCTTCTGCTTTTCCAAATCTCTTTAAATAACGTCAGAAAAAAATGAAAACAAAACGGCAAATTTCGCTTTTTAGGCATCTCTCCGGAACTACTCAGAATTTTAAAACTTTCTAAACGGCATATTGTAAAGCTTGAAAATGTGCAACTATTCTCTAATTCAACCATCTCCGTATCTCTAATGGTTTCCAAGATCCCCATGATAGACATCCTTATCTTGGACACACTGTATAGTGCCGACTTAATCGGAGGCACCCTGTATACAAGGACCTCTTTGAGATATGGACGATTTTTACATATTCAATAGTGTAGTATAGTATTTTTATAGTTACGAAGAAACCCTTCAAAACGTTTTTATTTTTTTCTTGGTGAATCAAATCTTTGTGGCTTCTCAAACTCAAAGACCCAAGTCACATTTTCAAGAAAGATAATCTAGGAATTATTTATCAATTTATTTCTACACTTTTTTACTGTTCCATGATATCTATTCTACGGAAAACCATGATCGTTTCACAGTTTAAGTAGTAGTAATAATAACTCGCGTCTTATAACTCAAATCAAAAACTTTAATTGAATGTAATTTAACCAATTTAAAAGATTTTCTATTTTTTCTCGAGAGAAAATTTGTTAACAGCTATCGATATATTATCATTTTCTAGTTTGTATTATTTATAGAATTCAAAGTTTAAACTATTGTTAAGAAAAAACTTTGAAAAATCTGTAGCTACTTATGGACTTGGTACTTGCCTCAGGTGATAACTTATCAACAATCAATGTTATTGTTTGATCCACGCGTCAACACTACTCAGTAAATCTCTGTAACGACTACAATCATAGGACCATCGACCTCTCTTATACATGACCGTAGGTGGTACCCGCCTATTGGCTACGTCGACAACAAATTTTTATTTTTCTTATTGAAGATATTATTCCAATCTTTGTGTTCATCGCATATTTTGATGTCTATTGTTTTTGCGAGTAATGTAAAATATAAAAGTCATTATTGGTTTCTTCTATTCTTTATTGAAATTTATAGGAGATTTCGACTACGAAAATCCAAGACACACAAGGATAGCAAAATTAACTATTTAAAAAGGGAATTTTTATATGAATAGACTATGTTTGGAAAGAGGCTTCTTGGCCCAGATTGACATGCATAGAATCAGTCTTTATAGTATATCATTTGTAAAAACTTTATCATATCTTTTTATGGTCAATTTTGTTTGATCGTTATTTCTTTTTATACCGTCAGCAGTTTTAAAGTCTGAGTTCTTCTACATAGACACACAGGATTGGTAGGTTCGTAATAAAGTTTTTATTGGGCATTCGCTATACCGTCCGTTGGAATTCAAAGAAAGAATTTGAAGATTCATATTACCACCATAACAAATAACTGCAAAATATTGTTATTATGTACGTTTGTCTGGCTAGTGCACTCCAAAAGTAATTGTTACTCAAAAAAGTCACCATTGACAAAATATGTTAGGATCGAACCACTTTATAATATATTTTTTTTACTTCGATAATAACAGTTTTCATGATGATATATTTACTGGTTCATTGGATGCCCCTGGTCAACGAACAATAAACTAGCAAAAAATGGTTGTATATATTTTCCTTTCACTAGTTTTGTTCATTCATAGAAATTGACAAAAATTGTTGCGGTACTTCTTTTCATTCGAAAATTGACAAATAATCCTGCAGTGGCAGAGGTGACCATGACTTAAGTTGTGAGTCAATATAGTTTAACCATCCACATACGACCAGTAACCAATTCAATCATTTGTTTTTTCGCGTAGATTGTTTACAATCTTCAGGAAAAATCCAGTCCCTTCATCAACCAAATGTTAAAACCGTTCTTGCAATATTTTGTAAGATCTGAATATAGATCGGATGGTATGATGCATTTTTTTTTAATGGGGAACTATTGAAATTTATTTTTCGGAATTTATCACATATTACATTGGACAAATTGTGAATTCGTTCAAACAGTGATGTTCAAATATATAGTATGTAGAAGTGAAATAATCATTGTCCAAATAATCATGAACATTAGCTACACTCCCGCGGTTTATTTAAGACCAAGTTTTTTGATAGAAATTGTAAAGTCAACCAACATTGCTTTCTAAAAACAAAAACCATTTAGAATTTGTTTTTCTTTGATGAGTATTCTAATATTCAAAACGTTTGTCTAAAATAATGCATAGTTTCTGGTGGATTTGATTGGAGAGATGAATAGGCAACTAACAAAGCAACACCATAGCCGGATGACTTACATCATGAATCCTATTATCCTCTATACAGACAACGAAACGTATTGCACCCTTGTCCTTGTCCTTGTTTTTGAATAAAATATTTTTTCAGGATTTTCATTCGGATCAAGTACTAAAGGTGAAATTGACGTACATAAAGTGTCCGCCATAAAGTTGGGTACCTACATATGGGAAGGTTTTCTAATTTTTATTTTTTAGAAATTCACTTCAGGGATAGTTTGTGCATGTCCGATAAACAAAAAAACAATTTTGTTACATGTCATGAGTTCTTCGGTTCAGAAAGAATTTTTAAAAAGTTCATCTTGGTGTCAAAAAATTAGTTAATTTGACAAGATATCGAAACATTTTATTGGAAAAAGTTGTTTAGATTCCACAAAGGATATGCCGATTTTGGAGCAAATTACATGAAAAAAATCAAAACTCATATTTTACCAACTTCCATTAAAAGCTCGATTAAAAGGAAAACCGAATATCATGATTTTATTTTTGAATTAACTTCATTCCACCAAAGTACATCGGTTTGATATTGAATCAGTTTAATTTCTTATGGAATAAAACATTCAATTGAATAATACCGTCTAATCGTGTCCTCGACTGTACCCATGTCCTTGATTCCACAGAAGATACGATTTTATAAAATCATTATTTTCAAGATTCAACTATGAGCGAACTCCAGTGAATATTTGTTTCTCAATTATTTTTCTAATCGCCAGAAAATGTGAGAAAATGGGCATGGGTACGGTTGGGGACACGACCAGACGGTAATTTTCAGTTTATATCTCTTGAATGTTGTATTTCATGAAAAATTCGACTGATTCCACATTAAACCTATGTAGTTTAGTGGAATGAAGTTAATTTTACAATAAAATCATCATTTTTGATTTTCATTTTAATGTAAAAGGTGAAATACGAGTTTCAATTTTTTCATCTGATTTGCTCCAAAATAGACATGTCAAGTCCTTCGTGGATTCTAAACATTTTTTTCCATTGTTGGTTCAGGAACATGAGAGGCTCTTAAAATCCGTCATAAAAAATCCAGGACCGTATTTAAAAAAACAAAGTTGATGATGGTTTCTCCGAAACGAAACGTCGTACGGAAAATCTCTGAAGGCTGTTTTGGAGAGCTTAAAAATCGACAATGAAAAAGTGTTTTTGGTTTTTTCATCTTTCAAAATAGCTTAAAAAAAAAATAAAAACGAAATCGCAATATCTCGCTTTTTATCGCATATTTCCGGAACGGCTTGGAGTTTTCAAATTTGAAAAACGGGATCTTGTTGGGTATCAAAATGCGCAATTTTTGTCCAATTTAACCGACTGTATCTCTTATAGTTTCCGAGATCCCCATGCTGTGCTCAGAAAATGATGTCTCTTAATTTAATTCCAGTTACCTATGAATAAATTAGCCGCTTATTATTACAAACTACAAACAACTCAATTTTAAATTTCAGCTTGGTCGGTCAAAGCAATTTGAAATCAATGTTGCAAATTTCTTTAAAGAACTTATATCGAGAACGAAATATTTGTACTATTTATATCATCTTAAAAAAAAGTCAGGATTCACCTACTTTATTTATTGACAAAGGTTGGGAGACACTCAAATCGGTTTCTAAAGAACCCTCAAAATACCCAACGCTTGTCAAGATTGAAGTATTTCAGTATTCAATGAAACGGGCCTGATTCATATTATTTGTCTGTCAAGGTCTCTGTAAAGGTTGCAAAACAAGAAATCCCGATGACATACCTACCTTTGCAAAGAAATGTCTTTCTCCGAACGACATTCAAAAAACCGACCTACTTGTTTTTCATTAAGAACACAATCAAGAAGGTGGGCAGATAACTCTTTGATTTTTCATTAATCTTTTGATCTGTCTGATCGTCTCATTTAATAATCACTGGGATGTGATGATTATTTAAATATTTTCGGATGTCTCAAAATGTTTAGAAATTTGACATTAATGTCTGATGCCCGTTTGCACAAGGTCGGCTTGAGATGTGAGTGGAACCTATGATGACGTGTTTGCTAACCAGAACTGAAGCTCAAGCTCCACTTACATCTCCAGCCGAACCTGTGCAAACGGACATACAAGTGTAATAAGTACTGATTAATGTTTTTATCTGATTTTATCTATTATAAAAATGTAGGTAACTATTATGATAGTAATAACATAGGAGATCACCTTATTTCTTTTACCCAGCTCTAAGGATACTCTAAAAATGCTTGATAAAGGGATAATTAAATGGTCCTCTTTAGTTGAGTTATTGAACGTAACCAAGTTAATTGTCACAATGATCTTCACCACTTTCTTCTCATCTTTTTTGGAAGCAAAATCTTGAATAAATTGTTTCATTTTTCTTTTAAGATTTTTACTATTTGGACTTTTTCTTATTTTCAGATTATTTTGGCAATCCTAGTATTATGCACTAGGATCCTTCAATATTTAATGCATCAACTTATCAATATTTGAAAAATAGTCATCGACTTATTGTACTAGTCCCTTCATTGTAGATACCTATGCAATAAATAAATTATAACAATGATTGATTACTGGCGAGACAGTTGTTGTTTTATTTATAATTCCGCCAGAGCCCATCTCAAAATGATCATTTGAGGATAAATGAAAACAAGCAGGACATACAATATTTTGACAGTACGTTACGCACAAAAAACAATATTTTTGAAATTTTCTCGACAGAACAATTATTATTTTAGGTGATAAATAAATTTTGCACCTTGAAACTAAAATTATCTTTGTATATACAGGGTGAGTTTTGTTTGTTTATTACAGGGATCTCAAAAACTATAGCAGACACCTAGGAGAAAGTTTAAATAGGCAAATATTTACAGTTTTGGGAGCTCGACTCAAAACCATTTCGAGTTTTGAAAAATTTGAAAGCTGTGAAAAAATATTTAAAAAAAAACGATTTTTGTCGATTTTTCAAAACGCCTGGGTTCCTAGTTCTTTGATTAATAATTGTAGGAGAAAATGTTGAATGCAAAAGTTTACGGAAAATCCGACATTAAAACGTGTTTCGTCACACCGGTCATTTTTGTCATATGACATAAACTTATTTCGACGAAACATGTCGTTGTTGATCTTCCAAACTGACGTTATATCAAGAAAAAATATGTTTTCTTTGAACTGTCAAAGAGCGTTAAGATTAAAAACCTTCACTTTTTTTTTTTTTAAATGTCAGATACGATCGACCATTAGTGTGACCAAAACATCTAGATCAAAATCATATACGCCCAATTGTTCCTTAGATATTACATTGTTTGAGACAAATAAATATTAATTGAAAACATTTTTTTTATTGAAAAGTTTTTTATTGCAATTCAAAATCAAACATAGGAACCCGTATATTTTTATGAAAAGCTTTTCAAAATGAGAAATAAAAAACTGAACAGTTTTTTTAACAAAAATGCATAAACTTTATCCTGAGAACACAACCTATTGTAAGTAACAGCAAAAAGGTCATTACTAAAACCAATACTGTCAAGAAGGAAAAAAAAACAAATTACACAGGTTTTTTATAATGTGGAAGTGAACGATAAAAGTTCTTGTGCTCTCCCAGTCTTATTATGGGAGTCTGCCCACTACAAAATGTTTGAAAATCGGAAAACTTTTTCTTCGATAATTTAATGAGTTCTGAATTCAGCTTGCCAGAGTGTATACGTTTGTTAAGTTGACTTTAAGGCGTTTGAGTGTCAATACTTTATAATTTTCTTCAAGGTAGCTTGTCTTGAAAAATATCTCATCAGGAGAATTTTTTCTCACCCTAATTTCCATAATCTCCGTCCATTTTATCTGTTCTCCAGTAGTAGCTGTTTTTACTGCTATATAGAAGTCTTAAAACCGTTGAAAGGCCCTCAAAATCCAAAAAGTCAGTGGATTCAAGGGGGTTAATTTGGTGAGCATGTCGTCTTCTGGCAAGTTATTTAGAGACAGGATATAGCTAAGGGAGCAAGAAAAATGCTACCAGCCTGTGACATAGCATGTGAAATATAGTAGTACGCTCAGATTCTCCCTCGTTCTGGCCATGAAACGACTCAAAATACCGCAGGGTTATTTCTTCTACATTTTAACTATGTAAAACGTCTTTCCACAAAACAAGCACATCCATCATAAACAGCACAATTTTATTATAACTTTAAAATCAACAACCACACGCAAAAACTGCAATGCAATCTTATCTGCATTGCATACGCACTTGGAATATTTGTGTCAGAACTCGTTTAAACTGAGTTTCGTCTTCAAGTATTTGGGTATTTAAAAAAAATAATTATCTCACAAACCGACGCATCATTACTTACGTCTCTTTGTGAGAACTAAAATGTCAGATATTTTCCCAGTAATTATGCCATGACGGCAATGTAACTTTATAGTAACGGCATTGCCTGCGATTCTCAGTGGCAATGTACATGCAGCTATCACCTGAGGAGTATCAATTTGGCACGGCGGCCGTCATTCGGCCGCAAAGCATTTTGCCATGCAGGCCATTGAATGAAAATTACTACTTTACCATCAAATGTCAAGGAGTAATAAAAAACAGCACCAATTTAGTGCATTTATTGGCATATTTCAGTTCTATTATAGAAAAAATGTGGTTAGGATAACAATAATTAAAACTAAATGTCATTCATTGTGTTTTCCTGCTTGTGCGTCCACCTATGCAAATCCCTCAAAGATAACGTGAAATTGTTTACTGAAAGTGGATTTTAGCCGTGACTGAGTCTGCAATAAAAAAATGGAGATTATATATTTTAAGTGCTCAAATAGCACATTTTAGCAATATTTGTTGAGCTAATGAACGCTTACCTATGCTTCAAACCATTGTTGATATAAGTACAGTACTTTGATCAAGTATTAGAAGATGATACATAATCAGTTTTGATGCATCTATAAAAAATAGTTGATTACAAAACGTAAAATTCTTACCACAAATAAGTCGAACCATACCACTGAAAGCATGAAAGGGGGTCGCTTTTTATTCCGTTTTGCCTACTACTGTCGTGTCTAATGAGTTCGGACATAACCCTTCTTTTCCAACAAGTTTTAGAACGTAATCAAATGAATCCACGAATAACCACCTGTACTTTGAATGAATTTGTTTCAATTCAATCGGTACTTATTTTTGTTCCAACACCCACTGCATGAATAAACATGTCATTGAACATTGAAACGAACAAATACCGGAATCTGCGTCTGCGCATTTGTCAAATGTCAATTGTAAACTGAAAATATTGGCAGCGTTTCAGTCTAAAAGTACATTCCATGGATTAAATATAACGTAGCTATCGTTTTATATTCACTCATTGATTGATAAAAAAAAGCTATACATGTAGATCACCAGTTAATATGTGATTGAAAATTGCTATATTTGAGGCTATTAAAAGGCATTGGCTTTTGTATAAAGAAAATGTAACTTGGATTTACAGGCATTTTGAAAATTGGACATTTGCATCTTATTGGGTAATGTGCCAATACCTTTTCTTTATTTGACAAACAATGCATGTTTGCAGTTGTTAATATTTTGCAAATAATTCACACCAATAATTTGTCATCATGATGCCAACGATGCCATCATTAAATATTTACCTTGCCGACCAAACGTGTTTGCTGAGTTGAGATACAAAATGTCTTATTGGTTTACCAACCAACCAATGAGAATTGAGCTACGCCACTTTCTGAGATGAAAATTCACTTACTTAGAAGCAAGTTGTTGCAGAAATCACAAATCCGTATTTTTATAAGATAGGTACGTCAGTTTGGAAGAACAACGACGATGTGTCAGCGGACCGACCCTTCTTACAGTTGGTGGAGGCGAATGCCCACAAAATTGCATCAGTCACCACTGCGTGTATAATTGATTTGCTTCTAGTACATTCTAGCGAAACTAGATGTCGTCGAACCTTCTACGCTGTTCTTCGTGTAACTAGAAAATTCATTCAATCCTGGTGAGGGGATATGAGTCCGTCATTTGGGGAAGTTCAATTCAGATTTTGAGCGCGAAACATAAATAATTAGTCTGAGATTGTGAACATTAATATTTTGTGGATGTGCTGTAGTGACTTTAAATAAATAAATCAAAACTGGTGTGTGTATTTTCTATAGCGAAACTTGCAACATTATGTTTTTTTAAATGGAGACCATATTGAATTTTATGCTTATTAAATAAAGAATTTTATCACGATTCTAACGATAACGTATATGAGAGGGTTAATATTTTTGAAAATGAAGTTTTTATGGATGTTTTTCATTTTTGTTTTTTTTTATGTTTTAACTTGACGTAGTTAATCCAGTTGCCTATGGAAAAAAATAAATGAATGAGATAAAGCATTGATGATAATGTTACCATAGCAATTTATTATTAATTATTTATAAATGCAAACGTTGCATCTTTTCAAAATTGAATCAGTTGCCTTTTCTTGGAGATTGCCCAATAATATTATTGATAGCTTTGATTACAGCAGCTCGAAGTTCATCTATTGTAATTATTTTTTTTGGAAACTTTGTTTTTCACAGCGCTCCACAAGAAAAAACCTAAAACCGAAAGATCGGTGGTTTGGGGTGGTGGGTGGTCATTAAACAATCCTCAGCAGATCTTACAGCATTTTTATTGCATTTTATGTGGCATTCGACAATATCGCGTTTTTCCAATTTGGAAAACCCCATTTTAGCAAAAGACTTTGATATATATACATTTTCAAAATATGTAATTTAGTATTGTTATGTGTCAGTATGATAATAATACTGTTATCAATTCTTTATTTCATCAAATAGTATTTTTCCATAGATAACTAGATTAACTACGTTGAAGGTAAACAAGAATCTGAAAAAAATACGATAAACGCCCATAAAAACTTTAATTTTAAAAATAACCCTATCATATGCTATATAGCCCAGTCGAGATGTCGGTTTTCGAAAAAAAATGATTCCAAACAGAATGATATTTTCAGGAGTGCTTGTGACTGCCTCCTGAGCATCCAACCAAAAAATCTGACTTGAAGTCATGGTACGTTTTGCGCTGAAGAGGTGGTTTCCTGAAAATCTTCTCACAGCAAAATGACCTGTATAAAAGTTATAGAGGACTGAAAACTGAACAACTTTGCCTGATAACATTTAAAAAAATACCTGGATGAAAGTTTCAGAGAATCAAAGGCTGCACAACTTCTCCTCATAACTTTTTTCATGATTCCTAAAAAAATGTTTCAAACCCACCCCTGATGCCAGCGGAATTTTGTCATTTGATGCGCTAGAACTCATGAAGTGTTTTTACAGTGTCAAAACATTTTATAAGGCAAAGTTGTTCAGTTCTTGATCCTCTATAACTTTTATTCAGATCATTTTACTCTAAAGAAATGTTCAGGAAACCACCTCTTCAGCGCAAAACGTACCAGGAGTTCGAGTCAGATTTTTTGGTTGGATGCTCAGGAGACAGTCCACAAGCATCCCTACAAATAAATATCATTCAGTTTGGATTTTTTTTTGCCGACCCCTATAAGCCGACGACAACTTTACTGGGCTAATATCGTTAGAATCATAATGAAATTCTCTATTAATTAAACAAGAATAAAACTTGATATGGTTTCCATTTAAGGCGTTTTTTGTGCTAATACAGTTCAACCCGGTTCAAATACATGGCACTTTCTTGCTAAACGGTGACGTCACAAACGTCAGATTTTGAACCGTATTCAAATACAAGCCGGACTATGGTTCTTAAGTCAATGGGTTCATATCATTGACTTTAAATACTATAGACTGGGCATCCCATTCATCAAATGGTATTAGTCTTGACGCCAACATCACAATAAGTGCGAAAGAGACAACACTATGAGTGGAAAGAGATAAAACGAGGAATCCGAACCCATCGGGCAACACCGCATGAGAACATGTGATTCTTATAATACGTACGTCCGAACTCGATTTTCATTTGGAACAGCGGCGGCACATTTCGGGTTTCTACCGTTTTGCATGAAAAATATAAATGAATATTAATTTGGGTAGGCACCTATGTCGTTATTGTTATATGACAGTATATCACATTTTTGACTTTCTGAATCAATAAAAATTGAAATTTTCATAACATTAAAAATTAAATCTCCTGCTGTTCTTCCGACAATAATGAATTACGGTTCCGAATAAAATGACAACCAAAATACAAAATATATTTCGCCTTTCTTACATAACTCTAAGGCCATTTTACTCAATTTGCCATATGATTTTTGTTTTTGGAGACGGGAAACTGTATGGTCTGCCGGTGGGTCATGATTGGCAAGCTTCCCGGTTTTAAATATTTGATTCCATCAATGTCACGTAAATTGTCTTGTGGGTAAAAATGGGCCGAACACAAAAAGGGAGGTTTGATTCGAAGTCGGTCCTCGTCAATCCTCACCAAAGAACACCAAATATTTCGCAGCTCTTCATTTTTTGGAAATCTAAAATTGGATAACAAGAAAAAAATATAAAAAATAGGAAACAGCAACGTTTTACTTTTCTTGTTTCTAATACATAAGTATATGTACAGGCGAAAAGTATTATAAATAAATGGCCAAAAAACTATTTTTAACTATACCAAAATGATTATCAGTGCTGGAAAGTGCGTGGAGATAAATTCAAAGAAATATGGTGCAGGAGTCATACTAAACAAAGACCGCAAATATTGGTATACCTGCAAATTGAAGCAGGTAAGCAATATTGTTTATTGGTCTATTCTTCTTTGAATTAATGTCTAGACATAAATTTAATTTTGTATGTTTAGACATAAATTTGGCCGAAGAACATTCATGTCTAGATATACATTCAAAGAAGTATGGGCAAATAAACAATACATAATGCGTAGGTACTCTGCTTCAATTTGCAAGTACCAATATTTGCAGTTTCTATTCACTTTTCGCATTCTCCAGAAAATTAAACATTTTTTATATATCCTATACCTACCTTAAAAACAAAATTGCCATTATTTGGCACGTTTTAAAATGTAAAGGTTTATTCGGAAGCCTTGGGAAAAGGGTAAATATCTATTTTCAACCATTGAACTTTTATTTAAAACTTTTTTCCAAACGTCAAATTAAAAAGTGAATTGCGGGGTCCATTTAGCTGTGCCCTGTACAAGGTTTTTTTATATATCAATTTAGACCCCCTTTATCTTTTTTATTTGACGTTTCTGACAAAAATGTCCCTTCATAAAAGTCTATTGATTGGTTTCGAGCAAATTGTTGGAAAAACTATATTTCGCTTTTACAGGAAGAAAGACTGGGCATCGTCAAAATTTTTAATTCCAATTGAAAGGTACAGGCAAAGAGGGCGATATGTCAAAAAGTTTATTTCGAGATAAACGCGAGGTTTTAAGAGCTCTAAAAAGTGATTATAATAATAATAATGGTAAAAGTAAGCATTCTTACTGAAGACTTCAACCTTATTGTAATAAAAAAAACGAAAATAAGACAGTTGAGGAAGTATCCAATAAATAATTCATCTTTACTGTGTATGAAATGATCGAGGAAATAATGGAATAGGTATTCAAGTAATATGAATATCCTTTCTTATTTGAGAACAATCGGTTCCTATTGCATAAAACACTACCATTCAGGCTTTTTTCCAAATCAGTTTCATTTTTTCGTTGTTACCTATTCACGAATAAAAACAAACATTTAAACTTCCTGAAGATTGAAAAATCCTCATTTTCATGAATGAAATATGATGATGCCTACACTCTACACCACTGGATCCCTCTCCAGTCAATGCTCAATGCAAATTTGACACTTACCTGTGAATGGTGATTTCTGGATCCGAATGGTCCAGTTTTTGACACAGCAAGCACAATCTTACCATTTTTCACAAATAAAGTCACAATACAACACTTCACAAGCACGAAAGTGGAAGTTTTCAAGTTGAAACCCCATGGCATCACCGCACTACCTTCAAAATCGAAACCAGCTGTTTAAAGGCAGCGTTGCCGTGTACTAGGACTAATATTTACTATGTATCGCCTGTATCCAATGCACAAAAAATCATTATTTAATGAATGTTAGTAATTAAGCTTTGAGTAGCACAAAAATGTTTTACATTATTTATGATATGAAATGATATCATCACCGTTCAACATTGAGTTGATTCACACGAAATCATGGTTGTAAATGTGTCAGATTATGCGATAATCTAGAATAGTGAACCTTAATGCACCTTCTTGAAAAATGAACAATACTCAATCCTCCTTAATTTTCAATGTATCATGTCTTATCAATCAATTTCGTACACAGGGAATTTTCATTGATGAAGATTTGCCCAAATCGGCAACCGCGTCCAAAGCAGGTCAGTTTTCGGCGACGCAGATAGATATAACTCGACAAGGATAGCGATACAGTGAATTTCTCAAGACATACGTCCAAAATTGGATGATGGTGCCATTATTTTTGAAGGTTTCCTTCTCTAAAGCCTTATAAAACTCAATGGTTCATATAGAGCTGTCAAATAGCTTCATCTCTTTAAGGTTTAGGCACAGAATAGGCGACTATTCTGTGGTTTAGGGCTCTCGCTGATCGCTCTTATCAACAGTTTGTGGTTTGTGTTTGATTTTTTTTATGTTGAATGTATACAATAATCATCATTGAGTTCTATAAGGCTTACAATTATGTATTTTTTTGTGGTGAAGGTGAAAATATTTCGCTATTCAACTCCGAAAACAATACAAGAATTCAAGTGATAAAGGGAGACTGAAACTGATAATCCAGTTTCCTTCTTCAATCTTTGTTGGGAAGAAGGAAAATCACATAAAGGTGAAATTGAATAATTTCATTTTAACTATTGGTTCGGAGACCAAAAGCAAAAGAAGCGATTCCCTGTTCATTCATAGATAAAAACAAAATTGTCTCAAGTTATGGTTGACACTATGAATCTTTAATCTGCTTGATAACATTCTGGTTTGAAACGGTCCTTTTTTCTTGAGTGTCAAATCAATGACGTCAGCACTTGAATACGATTCAAAAACAAGAACAAATACAGTTAATAAGAAAAAACGCCTTTATAAAAAAACATAAGTTTATGAAAATTTGTCAAAAATGTCGGATGTGATGAGAAATGCTTTCGTGAAATTTTATTCAGAGTAGAATTTCCTAAAACTTCTGTTATTAACATTTTCTCTTACAATTAATATTTGCGGAGCTAGGTGCCCGGGCGTTTTAAAAAATCGACTAAAATAAAGTTTTTTTGAAATATTATCATTTCAACAGCTGTCAAATTTTGTAAAACTCTTTGAGTAGAGTTTATAAAACTGCAAAAGGTCTTTGTTCATTAGAACTTTCTCGTATCGGCTATAGTTTCTGAGATCCCTATGCTAAACATAAAAAAAATCACCCTGTTTATTTACAGAATATCACCTATACACAAATTAGTTTCATCAATCATCACTGATTATCTTGCGTTGAAAATTGATTGACCTGTATTTTGCGTCGGGATCATCTTGATCAAGCTCATCATGTCCTCATGTAACATTATATGATACTGACACCTCTCTTTTTGTAATACACGCAAAACTGTTCTTTCACTGACATATTTACTTGTACCAATTTCAGTGGACGCAAACTGAGGTTTATATTCAATTCCTAATATTTTTTTTGGATTTATTAGTTTTAAGACTACCGCTGTAAACCATCTTTTACATGACCAGCCCTTCTAGATTCACTCTAATTTTTTTCACAGGAGATCTTCCATTCGATATTTGACTGTGAACAAATTGAAACCTTTTCTCGAGTTTTTGTTTTGTTCCATCATTTCTGTTGTGATTTGAAACAAAATACTATTTTGCTTTACAGCCGATTCTGTCCTGCGAATATTTAGTTAGTTAGTTTATTTTTGGATTGTGTTTCGTTCACATGTGCATGATGTTGTTTTGCGTTGTTGCATCTAAGCAGTGTTCACCGTTTGTATGTGTGATGACATTGATTGTCATTTGCGGAATGCACTTTCGATTGTGAGAGGAGAGGGCTGTAAAAACAATTGAATTGTAACTAATAGAAAAAATGTTGTTGTTGTCAATAAAAGAATAAAAAAAGCAAAAAAAAAAAAAAAAAGCTCATGAAAAACCTTCTGTTAAAAAACCAATTTTCAGCAAAATATAATACATTGAAACACTTTTGGTGTATTAATCATACACACCAGGTGCCTATGGACATACAGATCAATTACTTAAATCAATCAAATTAGTTTATTGGTTTAATTTGGGTTTCCTCTACCTGAGGATGGTTCTTCGAAGGAACAAGGAATAAGGAAATAAATGTACTAGTTGGTACATATTTTGGTCCTTCGAGCCGGATATTGAAGTTTGGGTTGTTTGAAGTGGACAACAATAATTGGCTGAAACTTATGGGATTTGCTGAATACTGGGTTGCTGCGTAGAAGGTGAAAGGTCAAGGTGATACCAAAACAAGAAGGATTTGGATCAAACAAGGTCAGACTGTTTTATACTATACTTTCTGTGGACTTTGCGAAATCGTGTTGTGTTAGCAGACCAACAGTGTTTTTATTGAATTTTTATCATGGAAGACCTCAAGAAAGAGCGTACAAAGGTTAAAAGGGCCATAACTAGGATAGAAAATTTCGTAAATACTAATGAAAATGACGTTAATGTAAATATTAATGAACTTGCTGTGAGGGACACTCATTTAAATAAGAATTTTGAGAATTATTGTACAATTCAAACAAAAATTGAGGATTTGGATGAGGCTGAAGAGGCTGATAGAGTTTTGATAGAGAATCAATATTTTAAAATTTTGGCTAAAATTAAAACCGTCATACAAACTCATTTAAATACAACTAGTGTCAATAATTCTTCTAGTAATTCACAACAACCTACTCTGCAAACACATAGCGATTCGATAAGTAGAGTAAAGTTGCCAAATTTAAATACTCCCTCGTTCTCGGGTAAATATGAGGATTGGAAGTCATTTATTGATTTATTCACTGCTCTCATTGATGACAGTACTCAATTGACTGACGTCCAGAAATTTTTATATTTAAAAGGCGCTTTATCCAATGAAGCTTTGAATTTGGTTAATGATTTGTCATTGACGCATGATAATTACCCAATTGCATTGGATATATTGAAGAAAAGGTATGACAACAACCTTGTCATTGTCAATACACATATTAAAGGGTTATTGGATACTCCTGTCATAACAAAGGGTGATGGGGTTCAGCTTAGAGCATTTTTGACAAATATAAGGCAACATCTAAATTCATTGAAAGCATTAAAATTGCCCGTTGATAGTTGGGACGTGTTACTTGTCTATATATTTTCACAGAAACTTGTTAGGACTTATGAGCTTGAAAAAGATAGCACAGCGTTGCCAAATTTGGCTAAGTTTCTTGATTTTCTTGAAAAACGGTGCTGTGCGTTTGAAAGTATGCCTGGGAGTAACAAAAGTTTTAATTTTAAACAGATGAAATCTACTTTAGTAACCACTCAAGAGAATTTAAGGGCTGATTTTAGAAATAAAAAATCTTGCTTATTTTGTAATAAGGATGGGCACAAAATAGGCAACTGTTTTAAATTCAAGGACTGTTCTATAACAGATAAACGGAAGTTTGTGCAACAAAACAAATTGTGTTACAACTGTTTGGATTCAAAGCACACAGTTTCACAGTGTCAGTCAAATAAATGTAAAGTTTGTAATGGTAAACATCATTCATTACTTCATAGCGATGAAAGATATGTAAAAGAAAATTCCTTCACAGGAAGTCAAAGGGAGCCTGAGGTTGCTAGGGAAAATTTTGATAGGAATAGGCAGGGTCATAAGGGTTCAAACGAAAACTATGTTACAAGTCAACTTCCTACTTCAAATGAAACTCCTATGCAATGCAATGCAAGTCTTCTGTCTATGGGATGGAAATCACAAATATTATTAGCAACTGCAAGAGTGCATTTGATAAATAGACAAGGAGAAAGGGTAGCTGTTCGTGCTCTTTTAGATTCCGGGTCACAGATTCCCTTTATTAGCACAAGGGTGCTAAAGCTTTTGAATTTAGATTTTTACAATAGAGCATTGACTGTAGGAGGTATTGGGAATACTGCTTCAAAGGTAAATAAAATGGTTGATCTCATTTTGGAATCGAGGTACGAAAGCTCACAGAATTTTAGAATTTCTTGCTGTGTTTTGGATAAAATCACTTGTTCATTGCCTCATGCTTTGGTTGATACAAGCAAAATAAGTTTGCCGGATAACATAACATTGGCGGATCCATGTTATTTTAGGCCTTCGGAAATTGACATGCTAATTTCAGCAGATTTATATTTTGATCTGTTGCTTCCTGGGATAATCAAGTTAGGTGCAAATTTGCCTGTGTTACAGAACACAAAATTGGGATGGTTAGTTTGTGGCAGCGCACCCATAAAGTCTTCTTTCAACAACAAAGTCTTCACTAATTTAAATGTGTCACTATTTTGTCAAAATCTAGACAATGTCAATGATATAATTCCAAGGTTCTGGCAGTTAGAAGAAGTGACGAATAAACACTATTTGTCACCAGAGGATAAGGTTTGTGAACAATATTCCACATCTACGGTACAAAGGTTGGAAAACGGACAATTTCAAGTTGATTTACCTTTGCGTTCACCTAAAGAACATTGTAAACTGGGAAATTCACTCGGTTCAGCTATAAAAAGGTTTCAGTTTCTAGAGAAAAGGTTTCAACATAACAAACAATTGTTCACGGATTATTCCAAGTTTATTAATGAATACATTTCATTGGGACATGGTAAAGTGGTACCTTTTGACTTTAATAATGCTGGGATTAAGAATATGAATTTTCGAGTGTTTTTGCCTCACCATTGCGTGGTTAGGGAAAATAGTTCAACTACAAAATTAAGAGTTGTTTTTGACGCTTCCTCAAAAACCTCTACAGGTGTTTCACTCAATAACATCATGTATAAGGGATTCACTGTTCAACCAGAGCTATTTGAAATTTTGTGTCGTTTTCGCAGTTTCATGTTTGTTCTTGTTGCTGATATTGAGAAAATGTACCGAATGGTGATGGTGAACCCTAATCAAAGGCATCTTCAGAACATTATATGGAGAGAGTCAAGTCATGACGAATTCAAATGCATTGAACTTCAAACTGTGACTTATGGTACCAACTCGGCGCCTTACCTGGCAACTCGGTGTTTGAATCAATTGGGTTTTGATGAGGCTACTATTTTTCCATTAGCTTCAAAAGCCATCCTTAATCAATGCTATGTTGATGATATTTTGTCAGGGGCTAATACTAAAGAGGAAGCATTAGAATTGAAAGACCAACTGATAAAAATGTTGAGTAGTGCTGGTTTTTAACTTCACAAGTGGAGTTCCAATGATAAGTCTTTAATCAATGAGATTGAGGAAATAAAAGGAAAGGAACGAGATATTTTGGATGAGACTGTTTCTAATAAGGTTTTGGGTATTAGTTGGAACCCGTCCGACGATATTTTCAAGATTTCAATTCCTGATATTGACTGTTTTGGCTGTTTTACAAAAAGGAGAGTCCTGTCTCATATTGCTCAAATGTTTGACCCTTTAGGTTTGGTAGGGCCTGTTATAGTGTTGGCAAAAATTTTAATGCAGGAAATTTGGGCTAGAAAAATAGATTGGGATGAGGAGCTTCCTGCAGATTTAAAAGAAAAATGGTTGACTCTAGCTAATAACTTATCAAGCTTGAAGTTATTGAAAATTCCTCGTAACTTGTTTACAGGAAAGTCGTTGGTTGAGATCCAGTATCACGGATATGCAGATGCGTCTGTAGCTGCATATGCTGCTTGTATATATGTTAGGAGTGTTTATTCTGATGGTAGTGTTGCTTGTAATTTGTTGTGCTCTAAGTCACGTGTTGCACCACTCAAGACAGTTTCACTTCCAAGGCTGGAGTTATGTGGCGCATTACTTTTGTCCAGGCTTGTACATAAAGTTGGTTCTATTATGGGTTTAAATACTACAAAGATCTATCTGTACACAGATTCTAAAATAGTTCTTTGTTGGTTAGGAGGTTCACCGTCTAGATGGACCACATTTGTTGCAAATAGAGTCTCCGAAATACAAGAGCTCACCTCGAATTTTGAATGGTGTCATACTAGGTCGGAATACAACGCAGCTGATGGGCTATCTAGGGGGATTTTTCCTAGTAATTTGATTGATAATTCCTTTTGGTGGAATGGTCCAAAAAATATTTTAGATCCAAGTTACTCAGTGATGCCTGTTGGTGCAATTGAATTGGACTCAATTTCTGAACAGAAAAAGGTTGTTTGTGCTCAATATACTCAAAATTTCGAGCCTGTTATTGATTGGTCACGGTTTTCAAACTTTTCACGTCTACAACGTGCAGTTGCGTTCTGTCTAAGGTTTGTTACCAATACTCAGAAAAGGTCAGATAATATGTTACATGGTTCTCTTGCGGTATCTGAATTAAATAGTGCTAGGTTAAAAATTGTACAGTTAGTTCAGCGAGATTCATTTTTCAGGGAAATTGAAGATTTGCAGTGTCAAATGGATAAAAATAAAAGTCATAAAGATCAGTTAGTTCTTAAGGACAGCAAATTACGTTGCTTAAATCCATTCATTGATGGTCAGGGTTTGCTCAGAGTAAATGGTCGAATTTCAAACGCAGAAGTCCTTTACGATCAAAGGTATCCTCTGTTGCTACCAGCAAAACATCACGTTACGAAATTATTAATTAAGTTAGAGCATATTCGACTTGCCCATGCTGGAGCACAAGCTGTCTTGGCTTCGTTAAGGCTAAGATATTGGCCGATAAATGGGTCAAATTTTGTAAAAAGTGTGTTACATCATTGTACAGTTTGTTATAGGTTTAAAGCAAAGGTGTCATCACAATTAATGGGGACATTACCGGTGGATCGGGTATCGGTAGCTCGACCATTTCTCAAGGTTGGGATGGATTTTGGTGGTCCGCTTTTTATTAGGCAATCGAGACTTAGAAAATCTCCCAAATCTAAAGCATACATTGCACTGTTTGTGTGTATGGCTACGAAAGCCATGCATATTGAGGTTGTGAGTAGTCTCACAACAGAAGCATTCATGTTTACTCTAAAAAGGTTCATTGCTAGGCGTGGCAATCCCATCACTATTTATAGCGATAATGCCACAAATTTTAAGGGTACATCTAATGAGTTGAACGACTTGTACAAATTTTTTAGGTCAGATGTAAATAAAACAGAAATTTTGAATTTCACTGGTACTAAAGAAATAGAGTGGCGTTTTATACCACCGCTCAGCCCACACTGGGGTGGTTTATGGGAGGCTGGCATAAAATCTGCCAAATCACATTTACGT
This sequence comes from Orchestes rusci, assembly GCA_958502075.1. Classification (NCBI taxonomy): domain Eukaryota; kingdom Metazoa; phylum Arthropoda; class Insecta; order Coleoptera; family Curculionidae; genus Orchestes; species Orchestes rusci. Next base: position 42,634,553 of record OY293304.1, read on the forward strand.
AAAATTATTGGCGACTCATGTATGACATTTGAAGAGCTGAGTACATTATTAGCTCAAATAGAGGCTATTCTTAACTCGCGCCCACTGTGTCCGGTATGAGTAGATCCTAACGATTTAACTTGTTTGACTCCAGGGCATTTTATAATAGGCGAACCACTTACAAGTTTTCCCGAAATTGACATCTCAAACTTAAATAAAAATAGGCTGTCTTTTTGGCAAAGGTGCTCTAAGATGCGCCAAAACTTTTGGACTCGTTGGTCTACTGAGTATTTAAATAGGTTACAGAATAGACCGAAATGGTTCCAATCCTCAAAAAATCTAGAGGTAAACTCTATTGTTTTGGTAAAAGAGGACAATTTGCCTCCGTTGAAATGGCAACTTGCTCGAATTATGGAATTGCCACCAGGCAAAGACAAAAGGGCTCGAATTGCTCGAATTCAAACTAAAGAAGGAATTTTTATACGACCTATTACGAAATTATGTCCTTTGCCATTTGAAACTTAGTTGAGGACGTTGCCTCAAGGGGGGGAGGATGTTGTGATTTGAAACAAAATACTATTTTGCTTTACAGCCGATTCTGTCCTGCGAATATTTAGTTAGTTAGTTTATTTTTGGATTGTGTTTCGTTCACATGTGCATGATGTTGTTTTGCGTTGTTGCATCTAAGCAGTGTTCACCGTTTGTATGTGTGATGACATTGATTGTCATTTGCGGAATGCACTTTCGATTGTGAGAGGAGAGGGCTGTAAAAACAATTGAATTGTAACTAATAGAAAAAATGTTGTTGTTGTCAATAAAAAAATAAAAAAAAAAAAAAAAAAAAAAAAGCTCATGAAAAACCTTCTGTTAAAAAACCAATTTTCAGCAAAAAATAATACATTGAAACACTTTTGGTGTATTAATCATACACACCAGGTGCCTATGGACATACAGATCAATTACTTAAATCAATCAAATTAGTTTATTGGTTTAATTTGGGTTTCCTCTACCTGAGGATGGTTCTTCGAAGGAACAAGGAATAAGGAAATAAATGTACTAGTTGGTACAATTTCCATATCAATGGAGAATTTAAATGTGTATTCATCGCGCTTTGGTAAACGCGCCATATTTTACTGAAAAGTAATTTCAATGTATCTACCTACTATTTCACACGTCAAAATAGCAATGGTGAATAATATATGTCAACAAATATTGCCACCACAACTAGATAAGGACAAATAAGAAAGAGAGGAGAGGGTTGTCGGCCCATAGTTGCTCGGATGAACCCTCATCCTCTTTTTCTAGCAAAAATCTAATTTTTAATTCATTTCCCGTAGATCCCTCTAAACTTAAGGCCTCCAAGTTGTGTAATTTTTGGGCGGTGGGGCGGTGTGACGTCATCCGTTGGTGGGGGGTGGGGGATGGGGGTCTTGAATGTGGGTCTTTAGTGGGGGTGGGGGTCTTGAGTGGGGGGCCGCTAGGTGGTGCCACGAGATGTGGTGACGTCATCCTTCGGCTGTGGGTTGAGTGGGGGTTGGGGTGGGGGTCTTCGGTTTGTGTCTTGAGTGGGGGTCTTCGGTTTATGTCTTGAGTGGGGGTCTTTAGTGGGGGTGGGGGTCTTGAGTGGGGGTCTTCGGTGGGGAGTGGGTCCTCAGTAGGTTGCGGTGGTGGGGGCAGGCGGATCAGTTGTGTTCGAGACGATGGACAAAACAGATGCAGAAAAAATTGCAGAATTCTGTAGACGATTGGAACAGCTAAGGAATGACATTACATTCTATGAACAAAACAAGTTCATGATTCAAGCATTGAAGAAATTGAATATTGCGGGTGAGTGTTATCATCGTTCAGTTCTAAATTTAGCTCGAATGCGCGGTTTTCTTATCAGTAACAACGAGTCTCAGCCCGCGGTTTTCTTATCACCATTAGACAGGATGTGGTTTTCCAACCAACCACAACAGTTCTAAATTTAGCTCGAATGCGGTTTTCTTATCAGTAACAACAAGTCCCAGCCTGCGGTTTTCTTATCAACAGTAAACAGGATGTGGTTTTCACGTCACACTCTTATCAGCAGTTCTAAATTTAGCTCGAATGTGGTTTTCTTATCAATAACAAGTCTCAGCCTGTGGTTTTCTTATCACTAATAGACAGGATGTGGTTTTCACGTCACACACTCTTATAAATAGCAAGTCTCAGAAACTATAGTTTGATATTTATCCATGTAAAATTATCTCATTTCAATTTTATTCATTTTTTCAGAACCAATCCATCAGTACGAAAATTCAATGCAAATAATTGTGGACAATTGTCAATCGAATTTCTATATAATAATATGACATGATCGAGAACCATCAGTAACGTTGAGAGTGTCATCATGACTAGAACTATAACAATAACGGGAAATACTTCTGTGTTGAAAGCAGAATTCAATCCACCTATATTTTTGGATGAAAATAAAGAATATTTTTTGGGGTTGGCTGATTTTGAATCGTTTATGAGTATACCTAACATACAACCGGGTAGCAATAAAATATATGTAGCGGATAAAGTTATCACAATTCCAGAAGGAACTTACGATTTAAAAGATATTGAAACATATATTAATTCTGTAATTGATGACATTTTTGGAGAAAAAGTTGGGTTTAAGATGAAAGCAAACCCCAATACATTAAAATGTCAGCTTTATTGCACAAAGGAAATAGATTTCACACCAAGTGACTCCATAGCGAAAATATTGGGTTTTAAGAAACGAAAAATTGCATCAAATGAATTTTCTGAATCGGATGAAGTTGTTAATATATTTAAAGTTAATGCAATTTGTGTTGATTGCGACATTTGCATTGGATCATATAGTAATGGTCTACCCGTTCATATAATTCATCAGTTTTTTCCTTCTGTTCCTCCAGGGTATAAAATAGTGGAATCACCATTACCAATACTTTATTTCCCCATCAGCGTCAAGACAATCAACAACATCACTGTTAAAATAGTAGATCAAGACGGTGATTTGATTAATTTCCGAAACGAGACCATAACAGTTCGATTACATCTTAAACATTAGAAAATATTATGGTTATTAAATACAACTATCGCTATTTCAAACAATCGCCATATAAAAGGGAGAAGCTGTCTATAGAAACCAGTCCAAGACGAAACTCCAACCAGTTAACATCACAAGAAACCAGCCCAAGACGAGACTCCAACAAGTTAACATCACAAAATCACCAATTTCTTATATCTCTGGGGTTAAAAGTATTGAAATAATGGATATATTAAACGTTGATGAAAAATTATATGTAGATAATTCAATAATAAGCTCTGAGCTTCATTCATATCAACCGTTTGTCTCTTCAAAATTTGAATACAATGATGAAATTCGCATACCTGTTCAAGAACTTGATATATACACACTACCTTCAGGGAGTCATCTTTACATTGAAGGTACCTTGACCAACAATAAGGGTGCCTATTCTAAAAAATTACAATTTGTCAACAATGGTATAGCTTATTTGTTTCGAGAAATTCGCTATGAACTTAATGGAGTTACTATAGATTCCGTAAGAAATGTTGGTTTAGCTTCAACCTTGAAGGGTTATCTTTCATATAATACAAATGAAAGTCTAAAGCTGCAAAATGCTGGATGGTTTCCAAATAGAGATGAAAAGGAAAACATTTTAGTTGATGATAAAGGAAAATTTAATGTATCTATACCTTTGAAAATGTTGATGGGATTTTTTGAAGACTATAAAAAAATAATCTTGAATATGAAACAAGAACTGGTTTTGATCCGAGCCAGCGATGATGTTGATGCAGTTTTATATGTTGAAGATATGCAAAATCCGTCACCCGAAGCGGAAAATCCAAAAGTTACATTTGACAAGATCTATTGGAAAGTACCTCATATTCAAGTTGATATACCACAACAACTAGCTTTAACACAAATTCTTGAAACAAATAAAGATCTGTTACTTGGATTTCGTAGTTGGGAAATTGTTGAATATTCCTCGCTACCTGAAGCGACCCGTCATACTTGGCCTGTTAAAACAAGTAGTAAACTTGAAGCCCTCGTCATATAATAATTGGTTTTCAAGAAAATAGAAAAGGACACATCATGAAAGATGCTAGTCAATTCGATAATATAAATCTCTCAAATATTAGAGTATTTTTGAATTCTGAAAGATATCCATATCATGATTTGTATTTGAATTTCAATGATAACAAGTTTTCAGCTCTCTATGAAATGTTTGCAAACTTTAAAAATTCCTACTATGATATACCAAACGAACCAATTTTCAACCCTCAAAACTTTAAAAATAAGTGTCCAATCGCACATATTGATTGTTCCCACCAGAAAGAAACACTTCAAACAGGTACTGTTGTTTTGAGAGTTGAATTCGAGACAAATAATAATACAAAAAAGGATACATCAGTATATTGTCTGATTTTACATGATAAATTATTTAGCTACAATCCTTTAACAAAAATAGTCAAGCAATTGTAATACGCATGTTCTCAAATAATTATATAAACCATTTTATTTCTCTAAATGATGTTCAGTATGTCTCGAGAATTGAAGCTCTGCTTATCTTACCATTTAAAGAGATCGAAAGAATTGAAAAACAAATTCAAGATTATAGTGGTGAATAGCAGATGATGGTGAAATTCTCACAATTGAAAATATGAAACTACTCGTTTTGGATGTACAAGGATTTATAATTGAAAACAAAAAATTTATTCCTAAAGAACTGGCTGCCTATGATGGAGAAAAAATATGTCATTATATATTTAGATGTCCCTTTTCTATGGAACACTTGCCTCCAGAACTGCGTAAACAAGCAAACTGGTTGATGAAAAATCATCATTGTATTTCATGGAATGAAGGATTTACGCAATCACATAAGTTTTCCGACATTGTGAAAAACATAACAAGAAACGTGGATCATGTGTACGTGAAAGGAAAAGAAAAGGCGCAATACATTGGGAAATATTCATCGAAGCCCGTTATCGAACTTGATGACAAACCACCTTTATCGTTGGAAAAACCACATTGTCTATACCATTTATCATCACCCGCAATGTGTGCACTTACTAATGTTTTTAATTTGTATAAAACATGTTTAATGATTGAATAAATCACATTTTTGATTACATTTTTTATTTTATTTCAAACACCTTTTTATAAATATTTACAGGTAGGTATTCACAAATTTTCAACCCTCAAAAATAAGTGTCGAATTAATCACACACAGTGATTGTTCTCATCACAAAAAAACACTTCAAGCAGGATATACTGTTTTGTTTTGAGAGTTGAATTCGAAACAAATAATAATACATAATAAGTTTAATAGCAAATATGGCAACCGATATGTATTATTTTGTCAACATTTTAAATTTCATGGCAGTTACTAAAAAACTTGTTACTTTGACGTTTATAAATTAGTCGAGGAAAATACGCATAACTCCGTTATTTTTGGTTTCAGGAAAAAATTCATAATAACCTTTTATGTTCAGAAAAGAGTAGCTAATCAAATATGATAAAAATATACACGGTGTCCCATTTAAAAAAAATACGTTTTTTGAAATAAATCGAGAACGCGTTGTTCAATTGTTTTTTTGTCAGCATAACGTTAATCCGGAGAAAAAATACTACTAGTTCTCTCATTTGAACGACCTCGTATTTTCAGTAATAAAGAAGTTAGCAATAGTGCCGACTTAATCGGAGGCACCCTGTATATTTCCAAAACTCTAATTTTCCTGGCTCTTCTACAACATCCGGTCCATTCAGACTAGTTGAAATCATCTTTTCTAACTATTTTTCTATGTAAGCATTTGTAAGAATCTCTCGTTTATTTTTTTGTATATCTATGCAAATCAAAATATTTTCAGCATTATCTGCAACACCTGCATCTACGCCAAAGAGTGATACCAATCAGAGAAGACTCACTTCTGATCATGGCGCCATAATTATGAAAGACGTTAAGTCCCTCAAGTACGAAATGAGGGAACTGAAACAAACCCTATCTAGAATAGAAAATAAATTGGATACATACCAAATTCAAAACGAAACCGTTATGGAACAAAATAATTTTTCGCTCCCAATTCAAAATGACGAAGAACTTGACCAAACTATGGAAGCTCTTGCCGATGCAGATAAAAGAAATCATTTGGTATTTACCTCGAAATTTGTATATCACTTAGCGATATAATAAAAAATTATTACAGGTACGACTCCTTTCTCTTATTGGGGGAGATAGTGTACGCCAAAATGTCAACAAGGTTTTGCAGAAGTTGATGTCGAAGTCTGTAGCTTTACAGTTTTCGTTACGTGGAAAACAAACGAAAAGGCCATTCCATAAGCTACCCTTGTATCAGATAGTTATTGGTAAGATGCAATTTTTCTCAACGAATAACAGCAAATGTAGGTTGTTTTGCTTTTTGTCAGATGCTGTCCGTCACACCTATAAAAATGCCACGGAACAGGAAATTTCAAGGTTTATAGGATTTGCACTTGCAAGTGCAGGGGATCGCGATGGTGGTCGCAAGACCAGAACAAAAAAAAAGGGCGACGAAGGGGACGGCAGTGACGCCAACGAAGGAGTGGAACCTGGAGTGGAACACGCAAATTAACTTTTCTCCTATAGATTTTCATGTGGGTGATATTTGTTCATGTTATTTATTAATGTGATATTTCTACGCTTCATTTCTTTTATTTTTGTTTTTACTTGAATGAATGAATAACTTTTATGTTTATATTTTTGAAACTAGAATGTAATATATTTATTTATTTGAGACTAAAAGTAATTATTTGATTTAACCAATAAAGGGTGAGTATTCTAATTAAATATAACATCAATATTGAAACATAAATATTTCTCTTTATTGCTTCAATATTACGGAAGAGAAATATTTGAATATTTGAACAATGATACACTGCAATATTGTAACAATACTGCGAAGAAATATTGGCAGAATAAAAAAAAATGTTCACATTTCCATATTGGCGCAATATTGGAATACAATATTTAATCAATATAAAAACTATAAATTGCCAATATTGTTCAAATATTTCTTGCTACATGGGAAGAGTCATTATGATTGGTTGATATGCAAATAAACGTTTCTTGTATATTTGAATCCACTTGTATATACAAGGTATTGTTAAAAAGGCGCTCAGAAACAATACTTTTGCTGGAAGTCCTGTTGTCATTGCTAATTTTTATACTAAGGGATATATCGTGGCAATATTTATGTGTTCTAGTGTTCTTGTTTTCTTGTTGTCTTGTTTTCTTGTGTTCTAGTGTTCTTGTTTTCTTGTTTTCTTGTTGTCTTGTTTTCTTGTTTTCATGTTTTCTTGTGTTCTTGTTTTCTTGTTTTCTTGTTTTCTTGTTTTCTTGTGTTCTAGTGTTCTTGTTTTCATGTTTTCTTGTGTTCTAGTGTTCTTGTTTTCATGTTTTCTTGTGTTCTTGTTTCCTTGTTTTCTTGTGTTCTTGTGTTCTTGTTTTCTTGTTTTCTTGTGTTCTTGTTTTCTTGTTTTCATGTTTTCTTGTGTTCTTGTTTTCTTGTTTTCATGTTTTCTTGTGTTCTTGTTTTCTTGTTTTCTTGTTTTCTTGTGTTCTAGTGTTCTTGTTTTCTTGTTTTCTTGTGTTCTAGTGTTCTTGTTTTCATGTTTACTTGTGTTCTTGTTTTCTTGTTTTCTTGTGTTCTTGTTTTCTTGTTTTCATGTTTTCTTGTGTTCTTGTTTTCTTGTTTTCTTGTTTTCTTGTGTTCTAGTGTTCTTGTTTTCTTGTGTTCTAGTGTTCTTGTTTTCATGTTTTCTTGTGTTCTTGTTTTCTTGTTATCTTGTGTTCTTGTGTTCTTGTTTTCATGTTTTCATGTTTTCTTGTTTTCTTGTGTTCTTGTGTTCTAGTGTTCTTGTTTTCATGTTTTCTTGTGTTCTTGTTTTCTTGTTTTCTTGTGTTCTTGTGTTCTTGTGTTCTTGTTTTCTTGTTTTCTTGTTGTCTTGTTTTCTTGTTGTCTTGTTTTCTTGTTTTCTTGTTTTCTTGTGTTCTAGTGTTCTTGTTTTCTTGTTTTCTTGTTTTCTTGTTTTCTTGTGTTCTTGTGTTCTTGTTTTCTTGTGTTCTTGTTTTCTTGTTTTCTTGTGTTCTTGTTTTCTTGTTTTCTTGTTGTGTCCAATCACACACACAGTGATTGTTCTCATCACAAAGAAACACTTCAAGCAGGATATACTGCTTTGTTTTGAGAGTTGAATTCGAAACAAATAATAATACAAGAAGGAATCATCAGTATATTGTCTGATTTTTACATGATAAATTATTAAGCTATAATCCTTTGACAAAAATAGTCAAGCAGTTGTAATACACATGTTCTCAGAAAAGAAAATGACTAGATTGAAGGCTATTTGTGATTGACAGCTCCTTGATTTTGAAATCTTGTGCCAAATTGAAGCCCTGCATGTCTATTGCAATGATTGTTTCATACGAATACCAGGATTCATGGACTTTGTAATGAGTTCTCAAATAATTAACGAGTTTGATAGGTGGTCTCAAGTTTCCATAACCATCAAAATAAAACGCTTAATTTTCATTTATTATGTATGCAGTACAATGAGTTCCATGATTTTGTTAACTTTCTAGATTCAAAATACCACATTCCTTCACTTAAAATTTTTTTTTTGGGGAGGTTGTCACACATAAATACACCTCTTTAATGTGAGATATTCAATATTTTCACATATTTTAGTATATCGTTATTTGAAAGGGATCTCTGCGAAAATATTATTTGATTTTTTTTATGGTTTTTTTCTTGATAGTGCCTCCTTTGTAGGGTTTAATGTATAATCCACCACCCTGCTTGGAAAGTTTTTCCATTTCTTTATTGTGTCGATGTAATTCTTCGAGTTGCTCCTTTGATACTTTAATATCATTAACGGCCTTAGCTATTCCAGCTTCACCACCGCCTAAAGCTCCTAGTGCACCCAAAATTGGAAGTAATAATGGAAGAAATCCACCAATTTTTTTGGGGGGTTTGATAACTCGTGTTTTCTTTTTTCTTTCGGTTCTCTTGATCCCCATTCCAAGTTTCCGTTTACCTATCATAATTCCACTTACTGTTAGAGCAGCAATTCTTTCTCCTACCGAGGAATCTTTTGCTCCAACTCTCTGCCAAGCTTTATCTGCTAGAGCTTTATCCGCTCGATGTCGTTGAGGTAAATCAGTTGTTTGTGAGTATGCGATATCGTGTTCTCGACACGCAGCATCCAATGGATTGATACCAGACTCTCCCCTATTCAATCTTTCTTCTAAATTTGTACCAGGACCACAAAATTGATAGCCAGGAATATGAAGCTCAACAGGTAGTCTATTAATCAGAGTGTTTATTAAACCTCGACCTTCCCTCTTGGAGTGTTTGGAGGAAGTGTACTTTCGTGAAGCGTGTACAATCATTTTATACCTATAGAGGTTTGTGTGTATCATTTAAATACTATTTTCAGTTTAAAAATTTGCAACACGATTGTCTATCGATTTCATGCTATCTGATCAATATGTCCATCTGATTAATGTATAAATACTTTTGCAAAAAACAATTCTGTTTATTGATATCTAGAATGCGGATAGAAAAACAATCGTTTTCCTTACCCATCACAAACCATGATGTGAAGGATTTTACGAAACCAATTCAAAAACATGGCGATTTATTTGGTGGGGAATCGAAAAGATGTCTCATTGTTGGACCATCTGGTTCAGGTAAAACCAACGTGATGTTGGCTTTACTTGAGCATCCAAATGGAATAAGATTTGCAAACGTGTACCTTTATTCCAAATCATTACAACAGCCAAAGTATGAATATTTAAGACAACTATTGGCACCCATGGAAGAGATTGGATATTTCGAGTATGAGAGCGATGAAAATATCATTCCTCCTCATGAAATAGCACCAGAATCGGTCATCATATTTGATGATATACCATGTGGAACACAAACTATAATAAGGGACTATTTCACACATTCGAGACATAAAAATACAGACTGCTTTTTTATTTTTCAAGGTTATTCATCAATTCAGAAAAGACTTATACGTGAGAACGCTAATTTGCTGATTTTATTCAAGCAGGATTCTATGAATTTGAATCATATATATAATGATCATTGTATGCTGGATATGTCATTTGAGCAATTGAAGCAACTCTGCGCACACTGTTGGAAAGAACCTTATAATTTTCTGGTTATTGATAAAGATTGTGAACTGAATTGCGGAAGATATAGGACAAATTTTGATTCATTCATATATCTATAAAATGGATAAGCGGTTGGCTGAGGAATTGATGAAGTCAAGAAAAGCTGTCAAGGATAAATATAATAGTCTAAAATTAGCTATGACCACTACACAATCACAACTAGAGCAAGCTTACAAACCAATAACTCAACCGCTACAACAACTCATTTCCAAAATAAATGAACCTTTCAACATAAAGGAAGAATTCAAAGAAGAAGAAGAAGAACCTGAAACTTCTATGTTTCACACAACACCATTAAAACCTAAACCAAGTTTTTAAAGATTATTTTATGAGACATCAACACCTACAAGACCTACAAGAACTGGTAGAACTCCTATTCTACCGATGGAAATACCATCATTTTTTGATACAAGCCTTGCATCTGTTAGCCAGTTACCATCTATACAAGAACCTAGTCAGTTACCTAATACTATACAAGAACGTAGTCAGTTACCAACTATACTAGAAACTAGTGTTATAGCTCAAACCAACCCCTTCGAAAGCTCGGAAAATCAAAATCTTTCAGATATATTGGAACAGTCAAGGCAATCGGTTCAAAATTTAATCGACACGCAACCATATGAAATATGGTTAAAAAGTTTTGATCCACTACCAAGAGATTATATTGATGCTAGTGTGAAGGATACTGAACATAATTTTGATCATCATTATGGAATAGTACATGACATAGATACTGATAAATTCTATTTGGGGACCACACTTAAATTTGTAGAAATTATTGGAAAAAATGTGAAAGTAGATGGAAAAATTTATGATGGTACAAAAGGATTGTATGAATTACTATTTAAAAAATATCCTAAAGACTATGAAGATGAGGATTTGGATAATTATATGGATATTTTAGCTAAAACCAATGCATATCGAAGAAATAATGATCCAAATGAACGTGTGCAGGAAAATGGATCATCAAAATATATAACTATAATAGGACCATACCTACAAAAACATGGCATAACAAAAACACGACACATCAAACCATTATATTCTCGTTTTTTAAAGAAACTAAAACCTCCAATAACTAGAATGCGAACGGGAAAGGGGTTGTGGAATATCAATAAAAACGATATAGATTATGTTTATTGGGATAATATCAACGAACTTGTTGATAGATTGAGACTAATAACAGCTTCCATGAGAGCTGGTCATACTGGTCATAATAATGAAATACTATCAATAATCGAAGAGTTACGTGAAGCTAAAGTAATTGCATAAATACATCCTCAAATACGTAAAACGAATCAATCCGAAAATGTCACTCAACAAGTTCGGTTCTCATTTATTCAAGAGAGATGAAACAGAAAACAATATCAAGTTATTTAATTTTTCTGAGGTTAATTTATCTTATGTAATGGTTTTACCATTTATTGGTCGCTATACACCAACAGAAAAAAATTTCGTGTTGATGCAAGATGGAAGAACTTCATACCGTTTCCCATTTGAAAAAGGAATCATTTTATTCGGTGAATATCCTAAAAAAGACGTTTCCATGTTGGTTAATGGAAAAGCAGGAAAGCTGGAAAATAGATCTATTAAGAAAGGTGATTTGATAGCGTTTAGACGTGAAACGGATAGTAAAATAACAGAATTTTATGGTGAATTACAAATAAAATGCCCCGTAGTGATTGAAAATAAAACAGTTCAATAATGAGTACTATCAATGAAGATGTGGTGGATGAGCTACCTACACAAACCAACAAACAGATTTAGATGAAATGTAGCCATATTCAACAATAAAAAAGGATATAATACCTAGATATATTTTAGTTATGAAAAAACCACATTTTCTATACCATTTATCATCACCTGCAATGTGTGCACTTACTAATGTTTATAATTTGTATAAAACATGTTTATTGATTGAATAAATCACATTTTTGATTACATTTTTTATTTTATTTCAAACACCTTTTTATAAATATTTACAGGTACGTATTCACAAATTTTCAACCCTCAAAAATAAGTGTCCAATCACAGTGATTGTTCTCATCACAAAGAAACACTTCAAGCAGGATATACTGCTTTGTTTTGAGAGTTGAATTCGAAACAAATAATAATACAAGAAGGATTCATCAGTATATTGTCTGATTTTTACATGATAAATTATTAAGCTATAATCCTTTGACAAAAATAGTCAAGCAGTTGTAATACAACCAACAACTCAATCGTAAATGATGGGGCACCTAGAAACCGCAAGACTATTCATACAATCAACGCGACGTCGGTCGGCTCACCACATTCAATTATTGGCATCTGTCTGCGGTTTTCTTATCAGTTCACCGACTTCGGTTAGATCCACTATAAAGAAGGTTCGACATTCCGCATTTAGCACTCAAAGATGTGGTTAGCTTACACCGGTATCGGGACTAGACGATTACATAATCTGGTTTCCGCTGTAGAAAGCTTGTCACAACGATTCCGAAATTTGCAATTTGATGCTGAACACGAGGCTATCTATGGTTTTGAGAGATTCCATATCGAGGAGGAATGTAGGAGGATTGCTGAAAAATACGAAGAAGCTGCTGACGCCTGCGATCTGTTCCTGGATACATCAGACCTGCATAGTTTCCTGCAGACCATGAGGCGTCTAGATTTCGAAGGCTATTTAGAAGATGTTGAAAAATTTGTTCCTATTTTGAAATAAATACAGTTGAACAAGAGTGTGTGTTTTACTCAGTTATTGATAAGAACACCGCGCATTCGAGCTAAATTTAGAACTGTTGATAAGAGGAGTGTGACGTGAAAACCACAACGATGATAACACTTACCCACAATATTCAATTTCTTCAAGGCTTGAATCATGAACTTTTTTGTTCATAAAATGTAATGTCATTCCCCACTCCCCACCGAAGACCCCCACTCAAGACCCCCACCCCCACTAAAGACCCACATTCAAGACCCCCATCCCCCACCCCCCACCAACGGATGACGTCACACCGCCCCACCCCAACCCCCACCCCCCACCCCCCACCAACGGTCACACCCCCCACCGACGGAGGACGTCAAGCGCACGTGGTGACGTCACCACTCTCGCGCACCACGCAAGGTGACGGTCGCACTATCGTGGCGCCACCTAGCGGCCATTTTGGGAAATGAGGCCGAACCGGCTTTGCCCTAACTACTTAGGAAAATATAAAAAATCAAAAGGCCATTGAGAACAATTGGACTATTTAAGCATCTTTATATTACTAAGCCACTTGAATGGATGAAAAACTTCATACATAGATAAATAATGTTTTTGATTATCTCATTTTTTGTTGTGAACTAGCTACGTTTGATGATATTTGCTAATTATCTTATTAAGAAACTCGCTCATTTGATCAGTCTTTGTCTTGTTGTTCTTCTTATGTGAACTGGAAACGAAGCCCTCAGCATGTATTGGCACTAAAGCTTGGTCAGGAGATACTCCAGCTATGGCTGTAGCTACAGGTCTGGCTATAGCCAGACCTCCAGGTCCCACTACAGCTGTAGCTATTGGTTTACTGGATGCAACTCCGCCTTTACCTAAAGAATATTGAGTATATTGCTAAATGTATGGAAATGTGAATCCCATGTTTTCATGAATATTCTTAGTTACATTTTAAGAAATTCAGCAAATGAAGAAGAAACTATTAAAAGTAGTAGCCAATATCAACGTACTCCCACCTCCAGCTGTGTGTGAAAATTGTGTCAAACCTTTTAACATGAATGCAAACGAGTAACCAGATGTATGAAAAGATATTCAAAAAGATATCGTTGAAACGTTTGGCTCATTAGTTAATTAGATTTGAGTAGATTCAATAAGCAACCAAGCATCACACGAAAGATTTATTTCAAAATGTCCTCGAGATTCATAGTCGGCTTCTTTCCTCAACAACGTTGGAGCACCTGCATGATATCTCTAGAGTTGTATTATGGATTTGTTAGTGATTAACTAACCCAAACACCTCAAATCAATAATTAATCCACTGAATAAACGTTTTCTCAGAAAAAAAAATAAGAATTTCGCAATTCAGATGACTTACAGCTGACTTTCCAAATTGATTTTTTCTATGTCAGATCATCGGGGATCTTTGTTGGAGAAATAATTATTGCAATATACAGGGGGTCCACCCTAAAGTGTTCCCACTTCGGTTTCCACCCCTGTTTGTTTATGAACCGATTTTCATTTTTTTTTTGTTCAATATAGGTCTCGACAAACACTTTTGCTTGCGAAATTGCTTCCAGGGGCATATACTTATGAGTAATTGTAAGAGGTTAGAGGGGGTCAAATTTCAGAAAATGATATAAGGTCATTTGAAAAAAATGACTACGGAATCTCAATCAGCATCCCCAAAAACCCCTCTGTACAAATTCTCAACTCTCTAACCTACAAGGTGCCCGAATAAAATAGTCCTTTAATAAAAATCGTCAATTGAACCCCATTGTCGCACCACCCTGTAGTAGGTAATGATGATATTTTTTTTTGAAACACTTATCCAAAGATCTTATTAACATATTTATCAAGAGTTAAAACGTACAGGAGGGCTCAATAATCAGTGTAAGTATCAAATTAACAAATTAACAAAAAAAAACCAACACAGTAACAATTTTTGTTTGAAAATGTTTTCCGGGGGGTTTCTGGTGATGCTGATTGAATATCCGTTGTCATTATTTTTTCTATAAAATGCCCTAACATGATTTTCTGGAATTTGACGCCCTTTGAACCCCCAAAGTTTAAGTACGCCCCTAATTTGGCATATGCTCAAAACGTGTTTGTCGAGACCTATCAAACAATTTTTTTTTCAAATCAGTTGATAAACAAAAATTTTACAGTGGTGGGAACACTTTAGGGTGGACACCCTGTATAATACGTCATTTCCACTGGAACATTTCTTTTTTGGACTAATGGAAATAATATGATCCATATATCCAGCAGCGAGTTACCGGCGAAGTTCATATACATTACATAAAAAGTTCACTATTTCTGTTTTATACCTGCTACTGCTAATCCTACAGGCTTTGCCTCCGCAACAGATGCATCTTCTGGTGGCAAATTGATGGCAACTCCATCGTCTGGCTGTTGTTCTCCTTCATTTTCTTCTTCTTCTTTCCTATTTTCTTTTTTATTGATATTATCCTCTTTCACCTGTTCATCTTCAATCTCCTTACGATTTTTTTCTTCTTCCTTCTTTTTCTTCTCTTTGCTATAACGTATATCTTTCTTTTTCTCGAACCACTGACTCAATCCTTCTCGATTTTCGAATGAAAGCCGCTCACTCCCTTGAATCTCTGCCAGTTTCTTTGCAGATTCATTTATTGATGTCATGTGTTCTTGATATCTATCTTCTTCATCTTCAGTCAGCTCGCCTTTTTCTTTAGCGATATTTTGCAGTTCAACTATCTCACCTGCTTTATTCTGGATATTTTTTATATAAACGTCGTATCCTTCGAGATACTCGCTATCAAACTTGGAAGGTAGTGGAGGATTTTCAAGTTCAGCTGGGTCTATTTCAGTCTCAGTCTGTTTTGAAGGATTCATTGAGTTGGCATTGATATTAGGTGTTTTTATTATGATTGAAGATATGACCTCGCCTTTTTCATTTTTAGTGATCTGTAATGATTGTCCTTTTCCTCCTCCATAGAATGGTACCAGAATGATTTTTGTGGTGTCCCTGAAATATAGGATTGTTAGAATTGGAGTATTTAGTTTGATTGTAGCGCCTGTACTTCAGTAATCAGTAATCAGTTGATTGTAGGTACAGCAGCAATTACCTAATGTAGAATAATATGCATTTTTCAAATATATTCGACATGCTTGTTCAGTCGATAAGGATATACAAAATACAGGGTGTCCGGAAATTACGCGTCAGGATTTTGGTGGGCGATTCTACATGAAAAATTAATGCAACAAACTTCTATACAATTTTTTCAAAAACTTCAAAAATTTTTTCAAAGTACGAATTTTTAATTATTTAAGGTACGGTTAATGTTTAAAGTCGTTTTTCTCGGAAACCGTTAATTCTACGATGATGCAACACGAGCACCTTTTTAAAAAATATTTTGATGCTCTTTACTAATTTGACATCCAAATTTATAAAAAGATTAAAACAAAAAAGTTCTAAGTAATTTTCCTAAGGTGATGGACAGCTTCAGCCTTTTGTCATTGACGACTAGCGTCAAATTAATAGGGTGAATACAAAGAAACACTAGTGACATGCATGCAAAATTTGGCGAAAATCATTACACTAGAAAAAAAGTTATTAAAAAAAATAAGAAAAAAAAAAATTTTTTTAACACCCTGTATCTTCCTTAATTTTGAGTTTTTTAAAAAATTGTATAGAAGTTTGTTGCATTAATTTTTCATGTAGAATCGCCCACCACAATCCTGACGCGTATTTTCCGGACACCCTGTATAGTTGAATCATTTCAGAAAAAACTGTTTATAAGTAGAATATGCATGAAGAACATGCACACGGCAAGAACCAAAATAAAGATCTGATGACAGTACCCTGATGATAGAGTGATATCAGTTCCTTTGTGTAAGTGTGATATTGGCAGGTATATACCATAACTCAAAAGTTTTGCATTCTCGAAATGTGTATAGCTAGAAACTGACCTAGCCCCGATTCATTGACTTCGTTAGTCATATTATGCACTGGACATATTTTTGATGTCCCATCATATTGTAATAGTGATACGTAATATACTCAGGTCTCTTGTTGAATCCCTATCAATGCTTTGTGATAGACTAGAGAAGACATTTTTTTGAACTCTAAAAAATCATGGAGGTGGGAAGATAGGTAGGTTGCGAAGGGTATGATCTGCCTCACAGTTTCCTGCTTCGCATTGCTTTCACTCAGAGGCCAAATGGCCCATTGCGTTCTCTTGTTTGAAGAGTTGAAAAATCATGAAAGTTTCAGTAAAATTTGTGAGATGGGTATGCGTGAGTTAATTTCTTTGGAAACATAGATTTGAATAAAGGTGTTAGTCATATGTGGTCAAAGATAGAAAGTTTTCACAAAACATACACAATTGTAATTATTATTACTTCGAAAAAATTTTATTCAAAAACTTCCAAAATTACAAACAAATTTTATAACAGTCAAAAAAAATATTTGTAGTTGGTTTTCAACATAATAGTATGACATAATTCCTTTATAATTCCATTATACTTTTGCTGTGATGATGAATCTTTGATGAACCCTGGTCACAAGATCTTCTGCACGTTCTAAAATCGTTTCTAATTATCTCCACACGCAAATTAGGAAACAGAACATATTTTGAGGGTGCCAGATCTAGCAAATTAGAAGTTCACCTTCCACGACTTGGTTGCATCGAACGAGCAATCAGAGAGCCTTAACTTGAAAAAGCAACCATCAATCAATAATAAAATTCTCCTATCCTAAATTTGAGACGAAATTCAAGATTTTTTTTATGTTGATTATATTGATTTTCAAAACCACTCCCAATTGAGAAGATGATGTCTTGTGAATACAACAAATTATTTTCTAACATAATTTAACTATCCTATACAAGTTTTTTTTTTCGAAAAATTAGATACTTTTTTTAACTGTATCGCATTTTTATCCCTTGATTTACACAGAGCAGGAGCATATCGGAGAACCCGATATCATGATTTGACACAACTTTCCTATACAGGGTGTTACAAATTCGAGTGTTATGCATGGGGATCTCGTAAACCGTGAGAGATACAAGGTCGGTCAAACTGAGGCAAACTTGCGTATTTTGATGCTCAACAAAAATGCCGTTTCAAAAGCCAAATATTCCGACTACGTCCGAAATTTTCCGGAAGAAACCAAAATTTTTCAAATTTGTTTTTTCCTGACCTCATTTGAAGAGATATTTTGAAATAAATAGAACTTTTTTGTTGCCACTTTTTGCCATTTACAAGATAGCGTTATAAAATTAAAGAACCGACGTTTCGTCTATGAGCAGTCATCATCAACTTTGTTTTTTTAATTACGGTCCTGAATTTTTTGTTAGGGATTCTAGAGCCTCTCATTTTCCAAAACCAACGGTGTATCGCACTTATAAAAAAAAGGTGTTTGTTTTTAAAAATATATTTTGTTCTCTCTCTAACACATGAGTTGTCATGGAAAAATCCATTAATAAAATGGTTTTGGATAATTTCGATACTTCGTTGGTTAAGAAACATGAGGGCCCTTAAAATCAGTAATAAAAAATTCATAACCGTATTTAAAAAAACAAAAATGATGATGGCAGCTCATAAACGAAACGTCGGTTCTTCAATTTATTACACTATCTTGTAAAGGGCAAAAAGCGGCAATGAAAAAGCTCCATTTATTTTAAAACATTTCTTCAAACGTGGTCAGAAAAAAATGAGAACAATTTTTTTCGGTAATTCCGGACGTAGTCGGAATTTCTTGGCTTTCGAAACTGCATTTTGTTGAGCATCAAAATACGCAAAGTTTCATCAATTGGACCGACCTTGTATCTCTTATGGTTTACGAGATCCCCATGCATACACTCGAATTTGTAACACCCTGTATACTGAGTTGAACCCCTAAGAAGTTATATACCTTGAAAGTGAGGTTTTGGACTTCGAAAGAATTAAATATCTCAGTTTAAACTCACCTTAGAATTTGGAAAACGTTGTTAGTGTAGCAAGAGCATTAATCGACAGCGATTGGAATTCATCTGAGGCGTTCCAAAGGGTTGATAGGGAATGATATGCACCCTTAAAATAAGACAGAATTTTTTTTATCCGTTGGCGGACTTGAAAAAGCATTGTTTTATTTTATAAGGAATCCTGTTTAGTTTAGTTAGTTACATTCAGTTTTCTTGCTCTTGTAATTTTTTAAATTTTTTTGTCGTTTTTAGCAAAAACCCAAATATCAGAAAATATGTAGGTACATATTGTAGCTGCCAAATTGAAAATCGTCGGAAATTTCAAATTTGGCTATGAAATCAAACGTCAGACTTGACTATACGGAAAGTGAGTAATTTCAAGTAAATTTTACTTTGTATTGTCCATGTGAACGGAACATCTTTCTCTTCGATATTCCAAACGCGAGTCTATGTAATGAATTTGTTTTATTTATCAGTATTCTATTGCTCGATCCATTTGGAGTTTCTTCAAAACTCTTTCACATATCTACTTGACGAGGTGTCATTACAACTTAGACTGGAAAATCTTTCTTTGGAGACCATAAATAGTAATTTACGTTACTAAGCCGGTTAATGAGTTTTTGAATTACGGGTCAAGAATGTCAATTTTTTTTAATCCATTTAAGAGAAAATAAAGTATTCTCACCTCCAAAGATATTTTATTTCTCAACATACAGCTATGAAATATTCATTATAGTCCAATAAAATTGGAGTAAAATGTATTAAACCAGCAGCCAATCGAACCGATTACATATTGTAGGCTTTTTATCATCAATGTGATGGCAGTGTTATTTTAGGTACTTCTTTTTTCATTAAAAAAGTATAATATCTCCGATTAATAAACTGAGATATCACAAAATTATAGCAAAATTATACATATTCCAATTGGAATATATAGACTTTGATTAAAGATTCTAGTTTGTATAAAGTATAATATTTTATTCCAATAATACCGGACTAATATGCAATGCTACGACTTGATTTTTTTTCGGCTTATTTTTTGTAACCATCGATTTGGAACTCTTTTGTCGGTGCTCCACTGATCTAACGGTGCTCTTATAAGGTTTCTTGTTTCTGTTTTTTTTTGTAATGTAGATAAAATGAATTAGAGGTTGCGGCAATTATACTTTCTTATTGTCAAAGAACACATTGAGAGATCGGTGGTGGCAGTCCGGCTCACATTCTTAGCATGAGATGGCGCCAACCAAACCATGTCACCACTTCTCAGTTACCAACATTTCATGTCCAGTTATTAATTGAAACCATAAGATGGTGTCAGCCAAATTGCGCTACCACTTTTGAAGTTGGACAAATTATATATTCTTCCTATCCAAATTCCCAGTCTCTGATGATGCAAAGAGTCATTTACTGGACTGGTTGATACTTTACTGTACATTATCAAATATAAGAATCTGAGTGTTCCTAGTCAGTTGCGTCTCGAGGTCCCGAGCCAGATTGTGGAATTTGATAACAGATAAATGCAGTGGATGCACACTCATTCGGAAAAAAACATTGTGGTGATCATTTTTATAATTTTTAACACTTTCTCTTACTTCTCAGTGTTGATTGGATGTTATTTCTATTGTTTAGATTGCTAATTTTTCTATCAAATAATTCTAATCTCAACACGTTTTTATAGAGTCTGACGTTAAATTTCATAGCCAACGTTGGAATTTTTTACGCTTTTTAATATGACATCAGCTGCAATATGTTTCCTTAAATTTTTGGGTTTTTGCTAAAAACGACAAAGTTTTTTGAAAAATAACAGGAGTAAGAAAAGTTTTAGATCTAAACTCCTCATAAAATATTATTTTGATCAATAATTTTAAGGGTGCATTATACCTTATTAACCCTTCAGAATGTCTCAATTGAACTTCAGCTACCATCGATTAATGCTCTTGGTGCACTTACGATGTGTACCAAAATTGGTGTCTCTAAATCGAGGTATAACTGAGATATCGGATTTTTCGAAATTCACAACCCCACTTGCAAGGCCCAATGCAACGTAGTGTATAGGTACCTGAGTTGCGTTTTGGGTTTTCCTACATGCTTCTGCTCTGTGTCGGTTCTTGTGCGGGACACCCTGTATAATATTGAAAGAAATCACGTTTACAGGGTGAGTCTTGAATAGGTGCGCATTTTGTCATCGTGGATAGAGTATAGCAGAATAATCACTTTTTGTAACGGAACATGTATTTATCCGCAAACCTTCCGTTAGGAGAATACAGGGTGTTCCAATTTTGGAAAAAAGTCGAGTTTTTGTCTAAAGATTCGAAAGATGTAGTTCACATTTTTAGAGAGTATATCCGAGGTTCTCAAGCATCTTTTTGCGATATTCGCTTTGGTTCAACATTTTCAAGACTACTTAATTAAAAATTCAAATTTGAACTCATTTAATAATGTTCAGAACAATGAAAGCTAAAGTTAAGTTGAAAGTCAATAGACCTAGAGAGCAACTCTGAATTTTTAGAAAAACATTTTCGCTAAATTTTCCGTCCGGAAAACTCACTTCAACAGCCGATCGGCTTATGGGAATTTTTTTTCGGGATTTTTATGATATCAAAATTGATTCTGTCGATTGCCATAAGCGAGAAAATGCATTAGCAGCCAAGTATTCTTTTACAAAATGGCACCCTTATTTCAACCCTTCAAGCACGTCCAATCCTTGTAGCTTTTTTTTTCACCATTACATTGTAATATTTGTTGATGTGTTAAAATGCCATAAACGAGATTTTTTAGAAGAAATGGTAATTTTCCATATGCCTAGCACACTTGCGGTCGCTAAATTTTTATTTTTTGTGCTCAACACTGACATACTTTTTAGTGGTCAAAATCCCTAAAGTGAGAAAATCAGTCTGCAAAATCTGTCGTCATCTGACGGTCTATAAGCTGTTAATTGAAAAAAAAAGTCAGCTTCATAAGATAAGTGGGAGAAGTTGTCAGCTGGCCATGTTTTTTTACTTATTGAGATGGCCAGCTGTCAACTTTTACCACTTATCCTATACAGCTGACATTTTTTTTTCAATTTACACCTCATAATATATATATATACATATATATATATATATACAGGGTGTCCGGGAAAATGTGGGAGATCTCTCGGATTCAGATAGAACATTAAAAAATAAGATGACAAGTTCCCATAAATTTTTTTTCCTAGCGGCCCTCCCTACGGAGATACGGCCCCCTAAAGGACCCCACTGGAAATCGGTTTTTCTTGAATAACTTTTAAACGACTTAATATAATTCAATGAAAATTTAATATGATAAACAGTAGTAAGGACCTCTCAAAATACTTCCCTTAAAACATAATTAGCTTGTTTAGTTTACCAGGGACGGACTAGATTGTACATTTTAACGCTCAAATTTTTAACACCCTGTATGATAAGGAGTTAAAAAAAATAAATTTGGATACCTTGAACATTAAGCTAAAGAAAAGGTACTCTTGTGTCGATAAAATGAACCATTTTCAAGAAAAAACAATTTTTATTAAACAAAACCTCGAAAAAAGCCATGACGAAGTGGTGCTCTTGACGAAATTGTGAACCTAACGCTAGGAAAAAAATTTATGGGAACTTGTCATCTTATTTTTTAATATTCTATCAGAATCCGAGAGATCTCCCAAATTTTACTTTCACAATTTCGTCAAGAGCACCACTTCGTCATGGCTTTTTTCGAGATTTGTTTAATAAACATTGTTTTTTCTCGAAAATGGTTCATTTTATCGACAATGAACAAGAGTACCTTTTCTTTAGCTTAATGTTCAAGGTATCCAAATTTATTTTTTTTAACTCCTTATCATACAGGGTGTTAAAAATTTGAGCGTTAAAATGTACAATCTAGTCCGTCCCTGGTAAACTGAACAAGCTAATTATGTTTTAAGGGAAGTATTTTGAGAGGTCCTCACTACTGTTTATCATATTAAATTTTCATCGAATTATATTGAGTCGTTTAAAAGTTATTCAAGAAAAACCGATTTCCAGTGGGGTCCTTTAGGGGGCCGTATCTCCGTAGGGAGGGCCGCTAGGAAAAAAAATTTATGGGAACGTGTCATCTTATTTTTTAATGTTCTATCTGAATCCGAGAGATCTCCCACATTTTCCCGGACACCCTGTATATATACAATCAAAGCTTAAATATTAAAATTCGAAATTTCTCCGGAAATTCTCAGATTGAGGTATACCTTTATCAACATGGTTAGAAAACCTAGACAATTTCACGTCTTTTTGGTACAGGGCTCATTGGCGTACCGATCTTCGTGTGAGTAGGGGAAGGTAGTGAAAGTGTAATTGTTCAAGTGGCTGTAACTTATAAACGACTTGTCCGATTTTGTTTCGTATAGGCTTGTTTGGAAGATAAATGTGAGTACTTTCGTAAATCGTATCCAGTGATGCGTGATTGTCTCCAGAAAAGTTGCTAGAAGGCGTAATTTGAATTAAAAACTGTTATTTTCGTTTCACCGCAAAAATTTAAATGGTATGGTATAATTCTGATAATAATAACTAGTCCAAATCATGTAAAATTTAATGTTTTAAGGTTTTCAAGTTTTTTTTTTTTTTTTTTTTTTTTTTTTTTTTTTTTTTTTTTTTTTTTTAAGGTTTTTTCTTGTAAATTTAATCTTCATTTCGATTCTGTTATCAGAATTATACCATATACCATACCATTTAAATTTTCGCGGTAAAATGAAAAACACTGTTTGTAATTCAAGTTACCCCTTCTAGCAACTTTTCTGGAGACAATCACGCATCACTGGATACGATATACGAAAGTACTCACATTTATCTTCCAAACAAGCCTATACGCAACAAAATCGGACAAGTCGTTTATAAGTTACAGTCACTTGAACAATTACACTTTCACTACCTTCCCCTACTCACACGAAGATCGGTACGCCAATGAGCCCTGTACCAAAAAGACGTGAAATTGTCTAGGTTTTCTAACCATATTGATAAAGATATACCTCAATCTGAGAATTTCCGGAGAAATTTCGAATTTTAATATTTAAGCTTTGATTGCGCCCCCTAGCGGAAAAATTTCGAAGTTATAAATATTTCCCAGCATTTTCTCGTGGCCACTTTAGTGATCATATTTTTTCTCCTGAACTTTTAGGTCCAGTAGTTTCCGAGATATGGCCGGTGGCCACCCTTGCTGGGACACCTGTATATATAAGTGGAAAGTAGTCGCGACTGACTAGTTAGGAATAGAATAACTGGGTCTAGTGGGGATGCAGTCTAGTTTAGGGGCCTTAAGTGTGAGTGAAAACCCTTTATTGTCTGTCAAGCTTTCGAGATTTATTTTTTCTCTTCATCAGGACTATCTAAAAAAAATACATTTTTTGCTAGTACTAAAACTAAAGAAAATGTATATAATCACTTACCAATGTGGATTGAAAGTTAAGCATTAGAGAAAGTGAGAAAAACCATCATGCTACATTATGGTCACACACAGGATTTATTTTCTACTTGAACAATATAAATAGTTGCTTATTCGTTGAGGTCTACGCAGGAAAAGGATCTAAAATCGAGCGGAGTACATTCGACAAACCGGTGGGTGGCTCACCAACAATATAAATAGTTGCTTATTCGTATAAATATATATATAGTGTACATTTTCAGCTGTATTTGAATGACCCAAACATTTTTAACACTAAAATAGTCTTTCACATTGTTAGGCTCAAAAGGTCATAAGAAAAACTAATTGCTTGACGGCAAAACCAAAAGTATTGAAATGACACGGTCAAAGTGACGGTACGTCCCGGATTATCTAAAAAAACTAAACGAAACTAACCCAATATGGCACAAAACTCTGGTTATTCCATCAAAATCAGATGTTTCGAATCTACAGACAAAGAATCGAAATTAATATTACCATTATTATATTATTATAATTTTTTTATCAATACGTTTGTGGATACACATGTTCATGTGCAAAAGGCGATTATCTTGCTAAAATAGAGACTATTACGTGTAGATGTGGGATCGAAATATGGATTCATATAGATGTTTCATCAATATTCACTCATTCCACTGTGTCCACAAAGCTTTTATTCTGATAACTCCCTTATCTGTTCCCCATGCCATGTACCTACTTTTTTCCAGTGATTTCGGTACCAGATTGCATATTTTTGATTATCATTTATGTGAGTCTATCCTGCAGATCCACCTTTCATAACTCTGTTCTTCCTCTATTATCCGCCGATCTTTTGTTTAGTAGGACATTATATATGTTTGTTTTTAAAATGTATCTCTAGTTTCCTGGGAATTATTTACTTTGCTTCTGATTGCCATTTTTTTAATGCAGTCTATTTAATTTTGTCTTCATTATACATAGATTCTATTGATAATTCTGAATTATTTTTGCTTTTCTGGGTACCTATTCTTTATAGGAACAAATAAGTGCTTTTTTAAATCTCAAGATGCCTGAAATAACGTAAGTCGATCAAGCAAAGGAACTCTTCAAACAACGTGGCATTTAAATTTAACTTCAGAGAATTATCCACGCAATATAATCAAGATCAGTCTTGCGCATTCACCATTATTTATGTGCTGATGATACCGGATACTCTGAACACCGAGTACAAATAATGAGAGATGATCCTCAACAAAAATATAAAACATCAACACCCGAAACTAAGGGTGAACTAGATAGAAGCCGTCTTCACGTTGACAGTTCGATTAGGATTTGAATCAATTACCTATAATCGAGTAACCATGAAGTCTGAAGGTACCCCCTACCTTGCGTTAGATCCGGTAGGTAGTTCTGATTTTTTGCTGACTTGTTCATGATGTTGGCCCAATGAATAATCCAAGTTTTCGACCTCAAGCGCCGAGCAAAACATTGTCAAATTTCAAAAGAATCCCAAAAGTTCTACCTTTTATCCAGTTTTTGCCAATTTTAACCCTGAACGACTAAGTTTTCGTTTATAACTATGAAACACTTTTTTTGCTACAATTTGAGATTCAAACCGTCTTTGTAGACCCAATAGTTTTTGAGATACAGCTTTCCAGAATTCAGCGTTATATTTCCAAACTTGAAAATGTTTAAATAACCGACTATCTAAATCTAGCCTTTTTGACTCTCTAATTTTAAACATCTAAGGGTTAAATTAAGTTAGTTGAGTTAATAATTGCTTTGAGTGGGAGGACCGACGAGACCCAACCAGAGGGTGAAATTCACTTTCAGTTGATTTTAAACATGTATTCAATTTACTTTTTTTATTGAGATTAAAAAAACTACGTGCTTGGTGGCAATTATGACGTAGATCGAAAGTTGTTTGGCATTTGCTATATGCAGATTTCTTCTTTTCTTTCGGAATTAGCAAGGCGTGAATTTTTTATAGAAAATGTGTCTAGAGGGTCGAAATTCTCAGAGAACCATAAATGTGTATGGTTTACTAGCCTTGAGACACCTTCCAGGTAGGCACCATCATAATATTGTTGTTCCACACTCCCCGACAATAAATTCCGGACAAGAATAATTTGAGTCAATTTGATATCCCTCTAAGTTTTTTGTCCGATTTTGACAAAATTTTTATCAAAGTGTAGCGCTATGTCTCGAGATATGACCCTTCATTTTGGTTTTGGACAAATACTGATGGCTTGGTCATTATAGAGGGAGGAGCAGTAGCTACTTTTTTACCCTTAAGTTTTCAACACCCTGTGGAAAAATTGAGCGGCAAAATTCATCTTTATTATGTTCTATTGTGAAGTGCAATCTTTTCTCAACAAAATGCTTTTTTGGTCATGTCAATATCTGCTTTTTTAGAGAAGATACAGATGTTTAAATTAAGTGCTGCAGTTTCTCGATATTTTATCAACAATGAATGAAACCATTCTTATAGACTTGCATGAAGCTTAGCCCTATGTCCAAAGATATTATCCATGATTTTGGTTTTCAAAAAATACCGATGGCTTGTCGAAAACTTGGAAAAAAACAGAACTACCGGATCTAACGCAAGGTCTGATGTATATGGTTACTGGACTACAAATTGTTCCTAACAAGTTTTTCAACTGCGGGAATTTTTTACGGAACTTAGGGCCGATATTTCAATGTCCATTCAAGATTAAGATACACTCAAAGGTTACTTTGGACCTTGAATTCTTCTCCTGTGAGTGCCGTGTTTCAATTGCGACATTCACATTAGATCCTTAGCTAAATGAAAAGAGTGGCGCAATTGAAAAACGGCACTTTCGGTGGCCAATTTTAAAATTCACATAAACTTTGAGTATACCTTAGCTAAAATGTCACTTAAGGTAACATTGAAATATCGGCCCTTAGTAAATTATAGTCAAGGGATACTTATGCAAGGATACTAAAGAATAGGATCAAAGCTACCACTAACTTCATAGCAAGACTACTGAAAATAAAAGGAAAATTTGTAACAAATTGTAATCAAATATTAGGCTGTCGATCTACTTCTGGCCAATACAGTATAATATCCACGTGTGACAAGGTCAAGAAACTGCTAGAAAAAAAGAGACAGTGTTTTTTTAGACAGATTGGAGTGGTGGGTACATTTTGATCAACTGGCTGAAAACTCTGAACTTCCCTAAAGAATGTTTGCGTATTAAATCTATGTAGGGATAATATTATCATATGGCAGTCAAAAGTGAACTTTTTATAACAGAACTTTAATAAAAATTGGGCTGAGTCTATACTACTTATTCTAGCATCTTATCTATACATTTTGTTCTATTGAGGTCTTTGACTATACACCCCTTGTCAAAGATTGCGGTACATAATAAAGTATACTGAATGTTGAGCATATACAAGGTGAAATGAAGAGCAAACTCATATATTATATCGACTTGGCATAAATGTTTTCATAACAAGTGAGGTAGAACTGTTTCAATAATAATCATATTGTTTTATTATATTTTGTGCAGCATCTTCAAATTCTGTGGGTAGGCTTGTTCAATTATTATTCCATACTTCTTTAACAGCAAATTTCGAGATTTCTTGCAGATGAAATTTTCGAGAAACTTGCAATTGTCTACATTGTTGCAGGTCACTGAGACCCTTGGGCACTAGATGATGTTAAGAAGTTCACAAAAATATGATATGTGATGAATCTCATTGAATAAACAACTTTTTTTTGTGTGGAAGTATCTAGGTACTGAACCTCCCAAGGAACATTTTTACGGCTTATTGGTTTAAAGCAAGCTTTATGTAGGTTTTAAGGTGGTTCTACTTAAGTGTCATGTTTTAAGGAGGTTTTAACTCAAACCAAATATGCCTTACGGCATAATGATCCTGAAACAAGGTTTTAACATTAGCTATAAAACTCACTCATAAAACCAATAAGACATTGGTTTTAAGCAAGCCTTATGAAGGTCATTGAATATCTTTGTTGAAGCTGTTTGCTCCTAAAACCTCCTCAAGAATTTTAGGCTGTAACTTTGACTGAAAAAGATCAAAATGGTTTCAAGCAATCGGATATATTTACTCCATAAAACCATGATAAAGCTTATTCATTTGGAGGTATATTTGGTTTTATTCAAGTCAATGAAAAAGCATGTTTGCTTTGAAATTATCTAGAATAAAACCCTCATAACCTCTTCATGTAACGTGTTCATTTTTTGTGTTCTAACATAAACCGTTGATTGAATAAGTTACAGCATGAACTCAAATGCAAATAAATGGTGTAAAATCAAGAAATCAGGCTATTTCAAAAGACAAAAAAAAGAAGAATTATTTAAACATTATAAAAACGAGGGAAAATTTATCAAATTGCTCTAAATAAATAAATAATAAATGATAAATGCCAAATCCAACGTCGACTGTCCGTCATCTGTCACGAGTGTCACTCATCCCGCTCTTCTTTTTCTTTTTACAGCCAATTCCAATTGGCCACATCAGGTAAATCATAGAGTAATAAGGCTTTATGATGAAACAATTCTAGGTCAACCTTACAACCATATTGTTCTATGGATAATCATGAAAGGAGCTGTTGTACTAGAGGCATTATTGGACGTATATAAAAATGGTTCTTAAAGCTTAAGTGTTTTAACGATATTTCAGATATGAACAATTGGCTTTAAAAGCATGACGGCCATATTTTTCACGGTGTCACACATTCGCCATTAATTAAATAATTAGAAAAATAGCAAGAACCCATTGAATGGACTTTCCAAGACTTTCAAATTTTTCAGAACATAGTTACCTTTCATTTTTATTCTTTTGTGCACAAATTTGACTGATTTTGATCATTTTTCAATTTCGCCTTAATGCCTTAAAAATATATAAATATATATTTAAACGCAATATTTTCGAGGCGCTGATGTTTTATGTGAGTATTTTATATACATTCATCAGAAAATTCTTATTCGTTGGTAAATACATCGCATTATTATAATAATATGTAGTTTATTTGATATAACTCGTTCTGAGATTGAGATGTTCAAATAAAAAATGGATCCTATATACCTACCTGCTTGTCCATTTTTATCAATTTCTATGATTGGATCTCATAACTGTCAAAATACAACGATAGAGCTCGCATAAAACAAATAACTCCCAACAACCACAAGTACAAGAAAAACTGGTTATATGATATTCCAAATTAGCAAAAAGTGTTTTATCAATGTATTTGAAGAAGTCAGTGTTACGGCCAAAGGGTTGTAAGACTAGTCAAGTAGTTTTAAACCGCATATTGTATGTAAGGTTTTATGAGTGCTTTATCGTTTGCTATAAATGTTTCACTTAGGTTTTATAACAAGCTTTAAAATAAGCCGTAACAGCCTCCTTAGGAGTGGGCCCTCAGGGTTGTAAGGAGGTTGTATCGTTGTTTGAATGATATCATTATACTTTATTGGCTTTAAAGGGGTATTATGAAATAGGCTGTAACAACCTCCTATAGGCATTGATAAAACTAAAAATGTTTCTTGGGCTCCCACTATTAAGAAATGTACTGTTCTTCCAAAATTCAAAGCTAGCCTCCGTCAATTTATTATATTTCAGAACATGTTTAATAATTATTGTGAAGTTTTAAATTCATTTTATTTATCCATTTATTTTATCAGCACGTCAATTTGTTATGTAATACACCCATTATTAACGTAAACTGTATAGCATTTCGCTAAATAAAGATATTATTCATTTATTTATTTATTAAATAAGGAATCTTTAAATTTATTCATAGCAATCATATCTGCTTAGAAATTCTTGTAAATATAACAATTTTGTACCAAGTCGATATGAAAAAATCCGTGGAATCTGCAGACTCGATTTGGTTTAGTTTTCGGACACACTGTATTATTCAGCATGAAAGAAAAAATGGAAATATATTAATATAATAATTTACTGTCCACCTGCTTAATATAATAATATACATTATTACCTAACAGTTTTCTGTGTTTTCTAGTATTCATAACTTATTTCTAGATCACTTTGAGCATGTGCAACTCCACCAGGTCCTGCAATCGCTACAGCTGCAGGCTCAAATAAAATATCTACATCTGTCCCCTCTCTAAGAACAGCCTTGGAAAGAGGATTCGAAATAGCCTTCCCTTCCACTCCAGCAACCGCAGTAGCCTGAGGTTTTAGAATAAGCGTAGTTATATCAACTTCATTTATGTTATTCGATGTTCTCAACTTGACTATTTTATTTTCCTCAATAGTATTCCCATTTTTTATGAAATGGAACAAAGGATTGACCCTATAGGGTGCTAAGGATGGCTGTCTTGGTTTTTGTGAAAATCGTATGATCTGCTCTCGGATCTGGCTACCTTCATTTTGTATTGGTAATAATTTGATTTCTTGCTTGGATACTTCGATCGAGGTATTCTGTTCTTTAATGCTTATATCCTTATCAAAAAAATGTCTTGGTTCATCCAATTCTAACATCTTTAACACATTTCTATATTCCTGTAATGTCTTGGCACTATTGGATAAATGATATTTGGGAAAACGGTACAATTGTAAAGAGGATGGATGATGGGGCCTCGGAGTTGAAAAATGAACAAGTGGTTGCCATGAGTAAAGCTGATAGACAGTGGATCTACGAAGCAAGAAAAGATTGTCAGAAACGATTCTGAAGGCTAAATCTACAGAAGCTTGTTAATAGAGTAGGTTGTTAAACAAAGACACGGATATTGGAAAAATCACTCATTTGTCTTTTTTGGCTCTCACTTATAATGGAAGTTTGTACTCAATGGACCTAGAGACATGATTTTTCTGGTTGATTGTTATTAAAATTAATATGTTATTCTGGATAGTTGTAGAATTGATTTCATGAAGAAAATATTTATTTGAAAAAAAAACTGATATGCTACTTATCAGATTCAAGAGTTCTGTAGATGTCGATATTTTGTTTGATTTGTTTGTTGTCCTTCAAATAACAAATAAACATTTCTAAATCAATTGCCATGATCATTATTTTTAGGCATTCTCAGAATATACAGGGTAAGAAGAAATTACCAGAACGGTCGATTATTTCAAAAGATACATACGTTAGAAAAAAATCTCTTTCATAGAGGTTGTGGGGCTTTTAAAAATCTATACAGTGATAAATTAGAATATACAGGACCGGGCATATGGTTATGCCAGATCAAGGTTGCATTTTTTGAATGGAACCTGTATAGTGATGGATATTTTAATACTTTCTTTATTTTTGCGCAAACATTGTAATAATTCAGCCGTTTTCGCGTTATCGCGGTTTTTCTAACTCGTGGATCTTCCGAATAATTCGACAGTTCTGGTAATTTACAGTTCTGGTAATTTTTCCTAACCCTGTACAGATAAGGTTTCAGTTTAAGATTCCACTGGTTCTACCCCGCCATTAGAGTATTATTATTTATATAACAAATCAAGAATATTCATATTTCCTATAATACGTCAATAATAGAGTGACATTAAAAAGTGCTGCTTCATCTAGCCAACAAAAATGCCATACAAGAAATTATTGAACTAGTTTTTGAAACTATGTGACATGTCCTTATTTGTTGATTGCCTCTTATGATCTATTATGTTTTTATAAATTCTACTTGAAAACTTTAAGCTAAGTTTTATTTGTATTCTTCAATATATTTGAATTTTTCCAGAAGTATATCACGCTTTCAAAGTAACCTAGAATATAAATTGAACATTTGTTTACCTATTGTCATCAAAAAACCTTATCTGTGATTATGATTTCACCTCGTCTTCATCAAACATTAATACATGGTTTGCAATTATCTTGACTGAGTTTTTTTTTTTAAATAATTTAACACTGGTTTTGTTAATGCGCTGTATCTAACGTAAAAGCCACTATCCTGGAGTAACAATGAAGAAGATGAAATAAAACAAATATGTAAATATTATGTACACTTTTATTAACTTTAACTGTCATATTTTTTATACATAGAAATAAACTAAACAAACAAAATTGAATAATTTTTGAGTTGCGGAAATATATTTGAAAAGCAATAAATACGCAATAATTGGCAAGGCCCGCTTACATTTTTCTAATTAAATAAACAATGTAATGGAAGTAAATTTATACAAAGAACCATCATGACTATCCATATGTACAACTATTAAGAAAGAATAGTCCATACATTCATCCTTCGTTATAATAAACTACAGGTCCCACAGCGACTACTTTACCGAGCCTAGTGTTTGGAAGGTGCTTTGTTCCATTGAGCACACTATCTTTGATAACATCATTCAAATCTATAGAAGGATCGACTGCTACAACCTTACTCCCTGAACCAGCAATAGCGAGGCCATGCGGATGAGTGTAGGCTATTCCATCAGGACCCACTATAGCAGTGCCTCCACTTCCAGCTGTAGCAATACCTCCTGGACCAGCTATTGCTACTCCACCCTTACGTACTTTCAATCTTCTTATAAAAATGCCACTTCCCGTATTGTCCGAGCTAAATACTCGCCTGCTGTTCTCGTTCTCAACATTGATTTCCTCGGCTTTCTCTGATTCAATATCGTCTTCCAGCTCTTCAGTACTCACGATTGGATTTTTGATAATCACTGATTGTTGATTTTTTGATTCATTGGCTGGTCTGAAATCTAGCTGCCCTGATGCCAAATTGGATAGTTGACTGTTATTACGTATTCGCATAAAATCTTGCCAAGTCATTTTTTCTGTCTTATCGGCAAGGCCACGTGATTCTGTACCATGTTTCGATTTTGGTAGATTCACTGTAAATTTCACTAGGTCATGATCGCCAACATCAATATCGTCTAGGTCTAGGTAGTCTGCACCATCTGCTGCCACATCAGTAACGATAATGTCCTGCTCTGAACCTTTTGCTTTATTAATTTGTAGACTAATATGTTGATCTTTGCCATTACCAATAGGACTTGTCTTGGAATTTACTTTTATCCTAGAACCTTGCGGTCGCGGAGTTAATTTGCAAGGTCCTTCATTTCCAGAATTGGGACCGTATTCAACCATATTCGTAAATGCATAGTACATTTGTAGGAATGGATCTCTGATATAGATGGGAAATAAGTTTGCTCCTGGCCAGTTCCAGTTTTGTCTTGCTTTACTGGATGAATCAGAAGGCATCACTGGGTAAAGCTGGGAGTACATTGGAAATGTTTGAATCTGGTGCATTCTGTGTGGTTGTCCATCACGCGTGTTAATGAGAGATGGATTGGGTTGCGCAAGGTGAGCATTATCTTGAAAAACATTCCTTACATTTCCATCCACATTGGAGAGTTTGTTCTCAGATCGGTTGGGAATCTTTGGTATCGGAAAATCTGGCGGCATGAAGCTATTGGCAGAAGCACCATAAGGTATATCTGCCACTTGCATTGGCAATAATGTAAATTGTGAGGAAGCTGGTCTCATATACATATCCATCAAATAGGGATTAGGCATCATGACAGATTGATAATGAGTGATTTTTCTTCTAATATATTGATTTTCCTGATCGTCCTTGAGAACTTCTGGATTTATGGTATCAGGCTTATCATTACTAGTTTTACGAAAAATGGCTCTGTTCTTTTCAGATTTGAAATGACCTTTCTCAAGATAATCAAATATAGGATTGGTGAAGGGGTCTCTGGGAAAGTTAAAATTATTAAGTTTTTGATCGTCATGTGACCTGGAAAAACTGTACGGGAAATGGAAATAGTTGGGTTTTTTCTTCTTTGCTGTAAGGCCCTGTTGTGTATTCACTTGTGCAATTTTGTCTAGAATGTCCCTTGTGCTTGCATCAATGTTTCTGTGTGGTTGTTGAAGGTTGTCTGGTGCAAATCTACCGGGTTCATCGATTGGAGCTACGTGCTCGACATGTTGACGTTCTATCCTAAAAATTGATTTTCTGAAATTGCTATGGAATCGAAGGAATGTATATCTTAGCCAAACTACTCAAATTAGTAAAGTGAGATCTAACTTACCTACACACCAATTAGACACCAATTCTAACTATACCAGTATACACAAGTTTACAAAGTCCTTATTCATATATAAAATAATGTATAATACAAAAGTAGGTACACCGATTTCAAAGTTTCAGAAGACAGTCGAAGTCTGTACAGATAGATTTTTAGTGTTAGTATCTTGTTATTTACAATTAATTTTTCCAACGTAATGCATCGTGATCATGAAATAATTTTGATATTCATTAATATGGGACACAACTCACTTTGGCGTTAAGCCAAGGAAATGTATTTTAACATTATCATCACTATGCATTTGTTTGAGGTTCATGATTATTTTATTAGGCATATCTACATAAAAACAAATATTAAGGGCTTAGATTTGAAAATTCATCTAGGGTTCCTCAAATCAAAGAAAAAGAAAACCCCAGTAGCCTGATGTGACAAATAATGTCCGACCGAAGCTTCGGCTTCGGCTTCGGCCACCTTCGGCCACCTTCGGCCTAAGAAAGCACATTCGGTCGCACATTCGGCTTCGGCCAAAATCGACCGAAGGATTTTGCCGAAGCCGAATGTTTTTGTCCAGCCAACCAAATGCCGAATTCACCGGGGAACGCGTGGTTTCTGCGCACGATTCTGAAGATTAGTGAGGTTGACGTTTATTGTTAACAATTAAGTTGTGTTTCGTTATTTTGACTTGACTTTAGATCGGCTGGTCAACGAGCTGTCACTGCTGTCACCTGGAGAGAAACTGGCCTTATTGTCAATAATTATAATGAAACTATGAAACCTTTGGCTTTGGCTTCGGCTTCGGCTTCGGCCGAAAGTTAGAACAGGAGCCGAAAAATCGGCTTTGGCCAAAAACTGACCTTCGGTCGGACACTAGTGACAAGTTCAATTTGCATAATTGTAACTGTATAACGGACGTTCTTTGAAGGTTGTAAATATAAAGCTGATTTATAATGATGAAGCTCAAACAATTAGGAATGTTTCTTTATTGATTATTTGACGAATTGAAAGGTACTCACTCTACTCCAGGATCTGCTTGTATTGCCCTTGCTTCAATATTTTCGGAATTTTGAGGTCTACATGTTGCAGTGCCAATGAAGTATATCTAAAAAAAAAATCAGAATCTCTTTTGTGAAGCAATATATAATACAATTCATCATAACATTGAATTTGTGTTCTGATCACTAAGAATATCATTCTCCTCAGAAAGTCGATAGAGTTTTTTTCTCGAAAAATTGTCATATTATTAGCCATATTACTATATTGTAACTGTTCCTGTACCTAACTGTAATAAAAAAAATATCATGAGATACATCTTTTGTAGTTATTTGCTGGTGAAAAAACTACATGATGTCATTGAACCTAAGGAAGAATGCTGCATCAATAGCATGTGTTCATTTGCATAAACTATGTGTCGATTATTTCGATGGAGAATCGCTATTCTCGGAAGAACAAGAACACTAATGCGTAATTCAATTTTTTACAAAGCTACTCCTAACTGGCATGGAACACTGAGTACGTGTAAAAATAAATCTTCTATAAAGATAAATTCGTGAAAGTATTATTTGTGCTTGCCTGATACATGTACACTATCAGAGTAGCGAAAGATACACCTCCATAGCAATAATTCAAACGACGTCATCTAAATCTCACAATACTGCTATATTTGTCGTTATTTATGAAAATGTACGAGTTGTGATTCAAGTAACGGCATTGCTTATTGACGTGTTCAGTAAACACAGAGGTAAAAACTTATTAATGAATCGAATAAGTCCAGATTCCGATGTAGTCCTACCATAAACTCTTGCAAGTGGGCGTCAATATTTTATTCGATCAACGGTCGAACACATCAAGGATTCACATTTAATGATCAGAAACTTCTAAAATGAGAGGGATGTTCAAAAAATCTTTGAAAAATCCAAAAGATGACGCTTTTAGAAACTAACCCAAATATAATCAAATTAGAGTCGGATCATATTTGAACAAATCAGTTAAAACGTGGGCGTATATTGAACCTATCCACAAAAGATAAAAATCGCTGAGGAAGTTGAGGTGTGACTTCACCCAAAATGATTGACAACATTGATAGTGATAAGACGATTCAAATGCGCGAATTTGCTTACAGTACATGTACATACCTACTATTTTCAAATGAAGCATATTGGGAGAGATGATAATCTATGATTTTTTTTTGAATTTTTCCACATTGCTAAAAACTATACCTACCCACTTATTTGGTTAATCAATGGGCGGCTCACGGTATTTCAAAAAGGTATTTCATACGGATCCCCAGGTGCTCAATTCTCTAATTAGATCCGTATAGGAATGCTGTAGAAAATCAAATGCATATTCGTTCAAGAGTTATTTGGAGAATTGAGCACCAGGAGCTTAAGATATTTCTAATGTCACTAGAAATGTTGTTTGTGTTGGAAAACTATTGAAGTATTTTAGAAATATCGAAAGCTTCAAATGTAAATAACTATAATGAAACAACCACATACACTGTGGGCCAAATTAATTTAGATCCTGGTTTGATCCTCAATAACTTGTTTGTCTGTTTATGGATTTAGATGAATTTTGGATATGATATTGGTCAATATGTTCTGGATGTTCCTACAAAATTAAGTTTTCGAATTTTGGACAGGACCGGAATTACGACGTTTTTATAAAATTGGTGCATTTAAGCTCGTTGCAAAAACGAACTGCGTTACGTACAGACCAACTGATATAGTTTTTGAGAAGGGCATTAGTGGAAAAAGGTATCCTGATAATATCAATATTTTAGAACCATAACCTAAGAAACTCTGATTTTTTCTATATGATGGTGCTTGTCGGCATTAAAACTATTTCACTCCGTTTTGATCAAAATTTCTTGAAATTCCATTGCAACGTGGATTGTTTGTTGAAAATTGTTAACATTTTTGAGATTCCAGAGTTTGCCTGTTTGATTTTGAATACGTAGACATGGACCTATGAAAGATAAAATCTCGATCAAACGATTCATTGAAAAGAACATTTATGCACGGCAATGTTGCGGCCCCTTTCAAATTATCGAGTGATATTAAACAAAGTTTAAAAACGAAAAAAAAAAAAAATTGGGTATTATTTTTTTTCCAAATTAAAAAATCTAAAATGTGAAAAAATCGACAAATCTCTAACAAACAATCCACGTTGCTATGAAATTTGAAGAAACTCTGATCAAAATGAAGTGAAATAGTTTTTATGCCGACAAGCACCATCATATAGAAAAAATCATAGTTTCTTAGGTTATGGTTCTAAAATATTGATATTATCAGGATACCTTTTCCCACTAATGTCCTTCTCAAAAAATATTTCAGTTGGTCTGTACGCAGCGCAGTTCGTTTTTGCAACAAGCTTGAATGCACCAATTTTATAAAAACGTCGTAAGTCCGGTCTTGTCCAAAATTCAAAAACTCAATTAAGAAGGAACATCCAGAACATATTGACCAATATCATATCCAAAATTCATCTAAATCCATAAACAAACAAAAAAGTTATTAGGGATCAAACTAGGTTCTAAATTAATTTGGCCCACAGTGTATGATAATTAGGGTGACAAGTCAAAATAATTGTGGAACTGAAAATGAATACAAACGACTTAATATAATGAGAGAGAATTTGGGTATAGAATAAACTGTATAAAACGTGGAACATACGATATTAAAAAAAACCTATGGCGTATACAAAGTGACATAATATCGATGCTTGAAAGGAAAAAGGTAATAAGCGACATTTTGTGGATTTTATAGCAGAACGATTTTAAAAGAGAGCAGATCATAACTTTTTTTGATAATTAAATTTGAGTAAAAGGGCTCAACCACCAACGAAACATTGTACAAGTAACACAGTGATACAGTTTAAGTCTCATGCAAGAACTTATGGCAAAGGAAAGTAAGGGATAGCCATCTGTAGAAATTTTCTAAAAAATGTCTTTCAAATTAATAGCTGAGGATCTATAAACGACGAAATTAAAAGAGTTCAAGTGTATAAACAATAAATATTTTTTCAAGGTAGAACAGGATAAGCGCCATTTTCGAAAAAATCATGGGATTTTAAAAAGATTCAACTGAAAACGTTTTCGAGGTGGATAGTCTAAGTAACACTTCATTGGAATTCGCCCAAAATAATGGTCGCTTGGTAAATACAAATCTGAATACTTTCCTAAAAACATGGTTGAGTTGAGCGACATAGATTTATTCCTAGCAAGCTCAAACGTAGAAAAATCGACACAGAAAAAAAA
Organism: Orchestes rusci; assembly: GCA_958502075.1. Lineage (NCBI taxonomy): Eukaryota > Metazoa > Arthropoda > Insecta > Coleoptera > Curculionidae > Orchestes > Orchestes rusci. The sequence goes on from OY293304.1 coordinate 42,673,025, forward strand.
ACTGCAGTTGGTAGAATTTTAAAGTCATTTTGATGAATAATGTCGATTATGCCCTTTTTTCTTTCAAGCATCGATATTGAATCCTTTCACATAGAAGTTCGAGGTTTTATGAGTATTATATCAAACGATATTGCTTGTAGAAAAAATATGATTCATGGAGAGAAACTCTTGATTTTTCATACAGGGTTCGCAAAAACTTCAAAAACCCGAATTTTTTTCAAGAGTAAACTACCTTTATTTTCATTTCTAAGCAAAATTCCAATTCAATTTGTTTCTGGACAGCAATAAAGGTTAAAATACATAAGTACAGCACTGATGATTTTACCTCAAATTTTAAAGTCATTTTGATGAATAATGTCGATTATGCCCTTTTTTCTTTCAAGCATCGATATTGAATCCTTTCACATAGAAGTTCGAGGTTTTATGAGTATTATATCAAACGATATTTTGTTTAGCTCATAGACGATTCCGGCAATACCATAATCCCATTTTCATTTAAAATACCGCTCATGAAACATTGCCTGGACAGAAAAGATGTATATCGCAGGGTACAGTGTTTATAATGTAGCATGCAAAACTGGTTGTAGAAAAAATTTTAGCGATACGGGTGCCGCGTGTAGAACAAAAGTTTCAATCACCAAAATCTGAATAATCCCAACATATTATGACGTATTCACAGGATCTGTCATCCCTTGACTTTTTTTTAATATCCTAATTCTTGGGTAGACAACAACGATCCGTTGAACGAGGAGTTGTTGTCCAAACTGATGGCCTAATCGGTTGGGATTAGCAAAACACTCATTGAACACCCCTCCAATATCAATACACTCATGCATTAACTCACGCCTCAGCAGCTTTAAAATAGGTATGCAATCGATTGGTGAGCTCACTGGTATACAGACTGTTCACGTATAGGGTTCACAATAGCTCAAATGGATAAAAAAATCATTTTTTGGAAAGAATAAACTCTTTACAAAAAAAATGCTTGTAGAAAAAATATGATTCATGGAGAGAAACTCTTGATTTTTCATACAGGGTTCGCAAAAACTTCAAAAACCCGAATTTTTTTCAAGAGTAAACTACCTTTATTTTCATTTCTAAGCAAAATTCCAATTCAATTTGTTTCTGGACAGCAATAAAGGTTAAAATACATAAGTACAGCACTGATGATTTTACCTCAAAAACATTTGTCTTGAAACAAAAGTTCCGTGTTGACTCAAAAGGTGGTAGGAATGCATGTAGGTGTTTAAAATACAGTCAAAGTGTAGGTGTTTACTAAAGATTAGAAAAATCAAAGATTTATTTGAAATCTCTGATTTCACTTTCACACGGTAAATAACTTTTCTAAATGATATTCTGCTCAGAAATAAAAAATAAACGTGGTTCAATCTTGAAAAAAAAACAGGTTTTTGAAGTTTTTGCGACACCTGTATAGAAAATCAAAATTTTCGCTTCGTGGATCGCATTTTTTACAAGCAGCATTTTTTATCAAGAATGAGTTTTTCCCGAAAATAGTATATTGTATATCACTAGGCGGTGAAATGGCATAATGTACGGGCGAGCTTTAGCGAGTCTGGACACTTCTTAAAGCCTGGAAAAATCACTTTATCACCGTGGTCTAAACATTATTTTTCTGCTGACACCATATTATACCTAACTGTAGATACTAGTATTTCCTACTACTTACTTCAAAAAACACGAAATAGCTGATCATTGAAAATATTGAAACTATCTCATATCATTTTTATGTTTCCGAAACTATCGAATCTCATTGAAGTTTAACCAGAGTTGATCTTCATCAACATAGCTTTGAACCGTGATTTGAAAATTTTCCTGGTAGTCAAGACGACAATCAAAGTCATCCATCCAATATTTCAACTTGGCAACACTGCTTCACAGCAGTCAGATTTGGGAGCCAAGGCCAAAGCCAAAACCAAGATGGCAGAAGTCAAAACAAACGGTAGAATCAATTTTATAGAATATTTGTTTAGTAAATAAAACTATAATAAAGTAACAGATAAAAATTATATAGGCTTGCTCGAAAGTATGTATTCAAGATGCCCAAGATTTAAAAATATAATAGGAGTTTTTTGTAGATCATTATGAAATGAGAAAACTGTACTTTAAATAAATTTTACTACACCTTGGTTTTTAGAAACCAGTCACAAAAAGTTGCCATTCATTATATTATTTAGTTCACCTAGCAAGAAAAAAGGGGATGATCGAGAAATAGCTGATAAATGATTTTGGTTCATCGTTTCTATTATAAAAACCAATCTGAAAGATAAAGGTAACATAATATATTGTTTTATCAGACAGGTAACACTTTCGATATCGTAATAGGTCTAATTTAAGCATCACAATTCAATGTTGAATATCACGAAAAAAATGAGAATTTTAGAATGAACAGAAAGAAATATAAAAAACAAAAAGAAAAAAGAAAAATTCAGTGAAGAAGCTCACTTTTGAAATTTGTTACAACTTCGGTTTAATAAACAAAAGTTATGGGAATTCAATCAAATATTATGTTTCTTTATCATATGTATCAATGTAAACAAGAAAAACTCCAAGTCCAGACTTGGGTTAGACTTGGAGTTTTTCTTGTTTACATTTGAAAAAAAGGTCTCTTAGAGATGATTACTACCATATCACGATTACTACCATATGTATCAATGTCTCAGTTTCTACATACTTGAACAAAGAAAAATCCAGAAAAGTGTATCAAAACTTAACCACGAAGTGACTAAATATTGCAATGTTACAGGAAAATTGAGAAAAATTAGAATTTGCTTTAATAAAAATACTTAAAAATATCTTGAACAGTCATGAAATCAATTAATTTCCAGTAATAAGATCACGATGATTGAAGGGATGGGAAAACGCAAGATAAGAATTAAGTCGGTCGATACGTTGGACTCGAATCACAGTATTATACAGAGCTTGCTAAAAATCAAAAACTGATAACCAGTTTTATAAATTTATTAATAACCTCCTAACCTAATGGATCGACCCACTAATCAATATAAGGAGTTGGTACATACCAAAATAAGATCGACGCACCGCATCTTTATAGCTGACATACCGGCATAGAAATAGACACTATACTACATACATATACTTATGCCGTGTGCTCGACTGAGACTGGCCATAAAGATAGAGGGTTTTTAACTAACGGAAAAAGACGATCCTACTGCGATGGTACCGGTTGCAGAAGGAAATTCGAGGACGACGCTCGACCGGTAGTTAATGTGACATCGAATTTTAGTCCAGCTGAGTTGGTAGAAACGATTAACGACCTACCAATCGTTACAAGTATGCTTAAGCTCATATTGATCAGGAGTTACACTTTCAACCTCAACTGCGACATCCATCGTCTTCATGGAAATCATCTTTGACTTTTTGAAATGTTTGGGGCATCCTACTGGAAAAGGCTTTTGTAATTCTATGCAATTTCTAAGACAACTGATCAGAAGCGAATGGTCCTCCTCTTCTAAACTCAACAGTTTCAGGTACAGATAGATAGGTATTATTATACATCTAGACATGAAGTTGTGAGAAGCAGACTGAGCGAAATTCTTATGATGTTTTTATGAAAAGGGAGATACCTACCTTCCTCAATCAAAATATCTCATCCTTAATTGAACTAACAAACTAAGATCTACCTAGAAAAGGCAGTGAAAACTACATAGTTTGAACAAATCGTCATATTGGCTGCAATAACAAATAGTTGGTGACTGAGTACAAAAGATCTTCCAAATGTAGTGCCGACGCCCAACTCCCCTATCATATAAATTGAATGAACAGGTCGTGATTGTCGTCATTTCAAATTTTGAACTTCACGTCAAAATGTTTTCCATGATCTTCCAAATACTGCTCCCCACCACCTTTTCCTTTGTCATATTATTATATTATCACATTATTTATACTAAATTTATTGAAAAAAGGTGCAAGTCATCATGTTTATGAATTTACAACAAAGTTTTCATAGGTAAAAGTAGGTAAGTATATTTCATAAATAGTTCAAATCCACCGGTTATCACTGATTTTTTTTAATGATAGGCTCGTGGGCCGTAGGAGTTATTTTTATCAGAATAGAAATTCTGAAAAATGTCTAGATCTTTGAAACGATAAATATACTATTTTTTCCATATTTTTTGTCATGTAGGTAAACAAGTTTACAGGATTCTTCTTGAAGATTCTAGGCATCCTTACAACCTAAAAATACATAATGGATTTAGGTAAATTCAAATTACTTCAGGCTTGTTTGATCTGTGATGATGTCTAACTATAGAGGGTGTCCCATAATAAGATGTTTATCATGGGACGTAGCTACAGTCATGTCCGTATAAAAGTCATACAGCTATGTTTGTTTCTGCTAATATAAATATTTTGTTTCAAATTTTTTCATAAAATAAAATAGATAATATGGAATGGGTCTCTCATGTGTACATATGTGGCTTGTTTGTTTTTTTTTTGAAATTAAAATACACATGAGGCAGGTCGCAGGGTCTACAACGCAGATGTCGCGTATTACTTTTATATGCACATGACTGTGCCCACTCATAATGATGACATGTTTTTTTTTTTTTTTGTAAAATAACTTCTCTACTTTCACCAGTGGCGCCTCACTAGGTGATGAAAATTTTAATCGAAATAAACGAGCCGCCACTACTTTTTTCAAAACTATTCTTGCTTTCAAAATGGTGATTTATCTTTGAAAAATGATCTCTTGACTTTTCTTTGTCCGGTGAACGGCTACCCAAAAAAAAAGAATGCTTATCGCTATGTGTATATGATTTCTAAATAGTAGAGAGGCCAATATCTTTGTTGTAAACATTACATTATAACTGAATGACATTTTTTCAAAGACCTATCTCAACATAAAGATTCTTGGAAATAAACATTCTTTGTTTTTATTTTCTAGAGGACCCAGATTTCATTTGAATGTCGAGAGCTATCTTGATAAAATCAAGAAAAATGCCTGTATATCATAGATGAAGCGATTGTGGAACCACTTTAAATGGTGTTTTCTTCTTCAAATCATCGGGGTTTCACAAAATAAATATTAAAATAACATTCTACTCAGAAGAACCCTGTATAACAAATATACAGAACTAGTGGAAAAATGTTCGGATTCCTGGACTTCATCTTGATAAGATCCCAGAATGAAGAATCACTCTCTGAATCATACAATTGAAAATTTCAAATAATGAATTAATTAACTTCTGGTAGCTATTATGTCATAACAATCAACTACAAATCTTAACACCCATTCTATGTTATATCAAAACATCATTTTATTGGAATTTTCAATTTGAAAATTAAATAGCGGATATGAATGATATTCTTATGGAAATGACCTGTTGTATTTTATGTGATCTGTTTTCATCAATACACTTTCATGTTTTTATTAACACTGTATTTACTGTGAAGTGAAGTAGATTAAAATATGTGAATGATTAATTTAATGACTTACGACTTCAAAAATAAATTGATCTACTTTTGTTTTGGTTGGGAAAATTAAAATTTGAAAATAAACATTTTTTTTTGTAACAAGCATCAAGGCTAAGATAATGAACATCTCATTCTCAACTGGTTGATAGGTACACAAAAAAAAAGTGTCAATAAACCAGATTTCTTTATTCGTATAAAACTGTAGTCTTGTTTCTGGTTTCATGTCCTCAATAAAACTCTGTTCAAGTAGGTGAACAGCAACATTTTATGAGGACTTACAAACCGAGATTTGAATCGGAGTCAATTTTTACGTTCTCCTATAATAACATTTGGTTTTTGAAGCCAGAACAATAATCATGCTAGTTTCCTGACAATAAATTACATTACTGTTTCGGAATCAAGTGTGTTTAAAAATTTAAAGTGGAAATATTCTACATACGATGTCAAATAGGTGCGTCGTGGATCAATTGAAGCGCACAAGGAATTCCAAACAAGTAATATTATGAATCAATGGACTTGATTGACTAAATAATTTGGCAAATCTCTTGACGCGTTTCGCTTTTATACGTAACAGGTCAATATTTTTTAAGCTTCACTTTCTCAATAAAAATATCGTTCAAGGGTGAATTCGAACGGGTTTTTGAGGTTTTTTGAGAATTGCGTCGGCGTTTGACATTAAAAATCTACGAAAATCCAAATATATCATTAAAAGATATTTTGATTTGAAACGGTTTATTTTGAAGTTTAAATGAGTTTCTCACATTGACTTGAATAAAATGACAAACACTGACAATCTTTGGTTTAATAAGAAAAATAAACACAACTCTACTATTTATTAAAAAAAATTAGAAACAAAAACAAAACTTTTGTAATGACACATTCTTTTCATACATTTTTAAATATCCAACGGTTCCTTCTGAGGTCTTTTTGTGATTGTGATTAATAATTCCCACAATGTGTGACACTTAGACGCTTCTATAGTCCTTACCATGTTCGAATTCGCCCCACTGTAGTAAAATATTTTGTATAGAGATCTCTCTGAATTACAGTTTCTATTATTTCACAATGAAACTTATAACATGTCTTCAAGAGACACAAAATAAACTTTGTACAAATTTTCAACCCAAGCTGAAGCTACAATCGTTAGTTTGCCGCGTATGGATAAATGGGTAATGCGATATATTACCCATTTATCCATACGATTGTGAAATTATTCAAATGTTAAGCTTTTAGTGAAAGAGCGTTTTGCTACCTTCGATGTACTCAGCTGTTCTTTTTGAGTTCGTATCACGCGGCTGGTCGGCCAAAGTTGATAATAGGTCTGTTCGTAGAACAATCCCCAACCAGTCAGCGTTTCACCGATTGGTCAATGTTCGTCAGAAATAGTTCGCAGACTCCAAATGCTAGAAGCTTATTGGCTCTGTCTGGTTTGTGATTGTTCTACGAACCGACCTAATATATTCGTTTCTTTCAAATAAATGTGGAATATGCGATGGGTGAAATTCGAATTAATACAATCCCTTCGAATTCTTCTCAAATTACGGTACGTATAAATATGGGTCCGCAAGGCCTTCGTTTTCGAAATACCTAAAAATGAGAACCTGATGACGGTTTTTTGTAGATATTTTCATAACCTGTTATATATATAGAATTATATTATATAGAATACATTTTGATACTGTTGCTAAACTTTTAATACATCTTCGTATGAATGAAAACATAGTATTGAGTATAACATTTATTCATAACAACATACAGAGAAGGGTTCAAAAAAAAGTTGCCCCACATTTTTTGGATGTTGATTTTTAGTCGTTTTGGCTACAGATTCTCAAAATCTAGCGTTTTCCACACGGATAAAGTACTTTTCTTGTACCTCGCTGGAACTCACCATTTTCGAGAAAAATGAATTTGAAAATCTTTTAACACATTGATTTTATTGAAAAATTAATACCCGTCAATTTTAGCCAATCATACGCTTGCATTTTAACATGTTGCTATGGCAACGACCTAATTTTATCGGAAATCATCCTACCCATAATCACGTGACTGGAAGATTAATAAGTGGAAATCTCCCTGGCTTTGACAGTTGTCTAAAACAATGACGTGAAACGTAAAATATTTTGATAAGTGATTTATTTTCAAATTCCAATACTTACAAAGTTGAAATGTTATCAATTATGGACAAGATTGGTTAAACATCCAAATGTTTTATGAATTCCTTATTCACTTCTTTCTTCCTCAATGGCGAGTAGAGTAAGGAGTCGTTGGTTTCTTACACTAAATGTCTATGCTCCATAAAATAAAAGTAATACCTCGACACTATTTTGTTCTTTTCCACACTAGATTCATGGGTGAAATATGGAATCATTTCACGAAGAATATTCGTCATGTCCTTAAAGAGATCTTCTTGTTCAGGATTTAGGCCAGATTTGTTCACCAAATACGTCAAGTACAGAGTCAAGTACTTTACATTTTTAAGAAAAACCTGAATATGCTCAGATTCTGTACAAAACGAACAAAAGATTGTACTTACGGCAACTCATTTTAATATACAATTTTAAAGCTAAGTTTTTCAAAATAAAACAAGGCAGTTAACAAATATTTGAAGTTAGGTTTAGTGTCTAGTTCTTTTAGCAGTGCGTCAAGGACTATAAAACCGATATATCTGTGTTAATAGATATATGATAAAACCATTGACTTTAAATACTATAGACTGGGCATCCCATTCATAAAATGGTATTAGTCTTGACGCCAACATCACAATAAGTGCGAAAGAGACAACACTATGAGTGGAAAGAGATAAAACGAGGAATCCGAACCCATCGGGCAACACCGCATGAGAACATGTGATTCTTATAATACGTACGTCCGAACTCGATTTTCATCTGGAACAGCGGCGGCACATTTCGAGTTTCTACCGTTTTGTATGAAAAATATAAATGAATATTAATTTGGGTAGGTACCTATGTCGTTATTGTTATATGACAGTATATCACATTTTTGACTTTCTGAATCAATAAAAATTGAAATTTTCATAACATTGAAAATTAAATCTCCTGATGTTCTTCCGACAATAATGAATTACGGTTCCGAATAAAATGACAACCAAAATACAAAATATATTTCGCCTTTCTTACATATCTCTAAGGCCATTTTACTCAATTTGCCATATGATTTTTGTTTTTGGAGACGGGAAACTGTATGGTCTGCCGGTGAGTCATGATTGGCAAGCTTCCCGGTTTTAAATATTTGATTCCATCAATGTCACGTAAATAGTTTTGTGGGTTAAAATGGGCCGAACACAAAAAGGGAGGTTTGATTCGAAGTCGGTCCTCGTCAATCCTCACCAAAGAACACCAAATATTTCGCAGCTCTTCATTTTTTGGAAATCTAAAATTGGATAACAAGAAAAAAATATAAAAAATAGGAAACAGCAACGTTTTACTTTTCTTGTTTCTAATACAAAAGTATAGTACAGGCGAAAAGTATTATAAATAAATGACCGAAAAACTATTTTTAACTATACCAAAATGATTATCAGTGCTGGAAAGTGAGTGGAGATAAATTCAAAGAAATATGGTGCAGGAGTCATACTAAACAAAGACCGCAAATATTGGTATACCTGCAAATTGAAGCAGGTAAGCAATATTGTTTATTGGTCTATTCTTCTTTAAATTAATGTCTAAACATAAATTTAATTTTGTATGTTTGGACATAAATTTGGCCCAAAAACATTTATGTCTAGATATACATTCAAAGAAGTAGGGGCAAATAAACAATACAATTGCTGCTTCAATTTGCAAGTACCAATATTTGCAGTTTCTATTCACTTTTCGCATTCTCCAGAAAATTAAACATTTTTTATATATCCTATACCTACCTTAAAAACAAAATTGCCATTTTTTCTGGCACGTTTTAAAATGTAAAGGTTTATTCGGAAGCCTTGGGAACAGGGTAAATATCTATTTTCAACCATTGAAGTTTTATTTAAAACTTTTTTCCAAACGTCAAATTAAAAAGTGAATTGCGGGGTCCATTTAGCTGTGCCCTGTACAAGGTTTTTTTATATATTAATTTAGACCCCCTTTATCTTTTTTATTTGACGTTTCAGACAAAAATGTCCCTTCATAAAAGTCTATTGATTGGTTTCGAGCAAATTGTTGGAAAAACTATATTTCGCTTTTACAGGAAGAAAGACTGGGCGTCGCCAAAATTTTTAATTCCAATTGAAAGGTACAGGCAAAGAGGGCGATATGTCAAAAAGTTAATTTCGAGATAAACGCAAGGTTTTAAGAGCTCTAAAAAGTGATTATAATAATAATAATTGTAAAAGTAAGCATTCTCACTGAAGACTTCAACCTTATTGTAATAAAAAAAACGAAAATAAGACAGTTGAGGAAGTATCCAATAAATAATTCATCTTGACTGTGTATGAAATAATCGAGGAAATAATGGAATAGGTATTCAAGTAATATGAATATCCTTTCTTATTTGAGAACAATCGGTTCCTATTGCATAGAACACTACCATTCAGGCTTTTTTTTCCAAATCAGTTTCATTTTTTTGTTGTTACCTATTCACGAATAAAAACAAACATTTAAACTTCCTGAAGATTGAAAAATCCTCATTTTCATGAATGAAATATGATGATGCCTACACTCTACACCACTGGATCCGTCTCCAGTCAATGCTCAATGCAAATTTGACTCTTACCTGTGAATGGTGATTTCTGGATCCGAATGGTCCAGTTTTTGACACAGGAAGCACAATCTTACCATTTTTCACAAATAAAGTCACAATACAACACTTCACAAGCACGAAAGTAGAAGTTTTCAAGTTGAAACCCCATGGCATCACCGCACTACCTTCAAAATCGAAACCAGCTGTTTAAAGGCAGCGTTGCCGTGTACTAGGACCAATATTTACTATGTATCGCCTGTATCCAATGCACAAAAAATCATTATTTAATGAATGTTAGTAATTAAGCTTTGAGTAGCACAAAAATTTTTCACATTATTTATGATATGAAATAATATCATCATTAGACACTATCACCGTTGTTCAACATTGAGTTGATTCACACGAAATCATGGTTGTAAATGTGTCTCATTATGCGCTAATCTTTAATTGATGAAGATTTGCCCAAATCGGCAACCGCGTCCAAAGCAGGTGAGTTTTCGGCGACGCAGATAGATATAACTCGACAAGGATAGCGATACAGTGAATGTCTCAAGACATACGTCCAAAATTGGATGATGGTGCCATTATTTTTGAAGGTTTCCTTCTCTAAAGCCTTATAAAACTCAATGGATAAAACCGAACAGGATGGTTCAAATTGCTACATTTGCCACCTTCCGTGACATCAGGCGAGTCATGGATTATGTTTTTTTCAAAGATCTAGCTCTTTTCGAACAATTATGAAAATTTCTAAATAAAAAATGTTCGTTGGTTGGTATCTGCCGTGCGGAAAACTTGTGTTTCATTGCAGTTATAGAAAAATCATCATTATTTTTATGTCATTATTTAATGATTATCGTAATACTTTTTCCTGTTTTGTGGTAGCATATAATTGTTATGGATCGTGTAAAGAACAATATTCATTTTATATTTTTAAACCTTCATGTACTAGAGCACAATTAATGAGAAAAATGCCACAACTCATTAGCCTCTGCATGAGGTAGGCCTAAGACTGTTTTCCCTGTCCTCTAGTACTATAAAATTGTGTGATGTTGGTAGAATATCATATACTTCATCTTATTATTTGAATGACATTTTACTAGAACATATAGAAATTTTAAGGTAAACATAGGTATGTAAAAAAATTATTTAATGGCAGTTATTTGTAGTTCTTCTCAAATAGTTTTGGCATGAAATTTTCGTGCCGAATCTCCTGCGAGCTTGAATTAAAAATCCGGAAATTGGTTCTCGTTGCGATTTTTTCAAGAAAATACGCAACTAAACAAAATTTCCGGAATTAATTCAAGCTCTAAGGAGATTATGAGCAAAAAAATTCGGTCAGGCTATCTTTCGCTAGGAGTTTTGATATACGCAATTTTGCCTGTGATAAGATTTTTTCGGAAAGCGTGCGTCCCAGTGAGCTACAAAAACAGTACCTTATCTGTGAAGAAGACTTCGGAATTTCAGAATTTGTAGACAAAACTACCAAAAATCAACAATTAAAAAATTTAGAGCACATTTTTCTTGAACCAGTCCATGTTTATCTCACTCGTGAAGGTTATGCAATACTGAGCTTTCGCTCAGATTATAATAGCATGGCAAATAATTTCCGACTATCAATACCAGCCAATACCTCCTATGTGTTGTAGAAGGTATTGTACCAACACGTGTGCATATTGCCATTACCATTCAGGATTATGACAAATCGACTAATATGCTTATGTATCAGGAAAAAAACCCGATGGTAGCAAAAGAGAGCAAGCTATGCCAGTAATGTCTCCCGATTTTCAAGATATTGTGACGAAACGTGCCCAGCGGTATGAAATTCCAAGGCAGCCTACAGCAGAGACGACGTTCCAAGCATTTTGTCTCTCTAGAATATGTCGGCTCTTGTCCCGTTCGTCACATGTTGGAACCACTGTTTTCTATGATGATCCAGTATTTTCGGTTGCCTATATCTGGAATATTGGAGAGCTTTCGCCATCTATCGAGGGATGGAAGAGGATATACAAGACCCGCCATTCAGACAAGAGTTTAGTTCAGATTTTGGTTGAGAAACATAAATAACCTGTGATTGTGAACATAAATATTTGTGGTGTTGTGATTGTGCTGTAGAGCATGACCTGGATAAAAGCGGTAAGCAGGCTGATCTACAACAGAGACTTCGCGAAGCTTTAACGAAAGAGGGCTTCGATCCTGCGCTTGAGCAAAGAATTTATGAACTCTGTCACAAAGCCAAGGAAAAGGAGGCGAGCGTTTGCCGGACAACCTTGGTGGATGATTCCTGGCAGTCTAAGGCGCTTCGCGAGGACCAGCAGAAGGATCTAGATCTAAAGCGTATCTCGTGACAAACCACATAAAAACAAGAAATATGTTTGTAATTCTAATTAATTCTTCCTTTTTCAGGTTCCACTGACGACGGAAGCAGATTTGCTTCCGAAACGTTAGGTATTGATAGGTTTAATTGTTCACTAATAGATTCTTTTTCTGGTAATACAGAAGATCAGGTATATTAACACTAGTTTGATTGTTTTTCTGATAAGATGTGGCGAAATACCATACATGGAATATCTGATTATACACGTATTTTTTTCAGCAAAAACTCCAATGTTTTTGCTGGAAACGTCAGAGTTTCTTGAAAAATGACAACAACAGAAAAAGTTTCACCACTAAATTCCCCATGGAATAAAACAATTTTTCATGTCCTCGAACGGGTGCGTCACCCTCATCAACCCATTGGAACGCATCAATTCAACTCCAATAACTTCCGATTTGTGCTCTTGGAACACCAAAAACGTGCATCAGATTTGATGATTTTAAGTTAAGGAATAACTAAGATTAACAGGGTGAGACATTCAAACGGGAAAGCTAAATCGCGCCTCAACCCTTAAAGATATCGATATGAGCAAAATGGACTTGAAAACAGGATGCCCCCGCGCAGTTTGGAAAAATGTTTGTCAATATACAGGGTGTATTATTTTTGCAGAGCAGGCATCAACATAGTTTTTTTTAAATAGCCAGGGGTTGCTAATTGATCTTTATCTTTAACTATTTGAATTTGGTAAACTTCAACTTGATTTTTTCAAATAGCACCGGCTGTACCCTGTTACATATTGGGAGTTTGATTAGGATGACTTTATACTACAAGATAGTGTGTTTTCTTTTTTTCAGGAGACATGAAATAAATGAACTGTTGTTATTTGTGATTTTAAAAGTTCGCTGGGTTTCAGACAAAGCATAATATGTGTTCGATTCTTGTGAATTTTTCAATTTGTGCATAAAAATTGAACGCTTTAAAAAAACTCGCGATGATAAGCATGAATTATTTTATTACATGATCATAAAGAATTCCTTATAGAGAGTTTTCGTAAATGAGCAAAGGTGATATTAAGTTAGGGATCAGTCCATCCACCTCACGGCGCTCAAGTCGCCGTTGATGACAAGATTTTGTCACGTGGATGTCAATTTGAGTTTTCGAGTATGACAGTGTCAGTGAGACATCTTTCATAATTTTTCGAAAAACACTATTAGTTATCATCATTATGTCTGTAAAAAAGTACTGAATGCACTAGAAATGAGCATATCCAAATGGCATCGTGGACTTCTTGGGCAGAGAGTGAGAAGCATGAACCATTCAAAACTTTTCAATGGTCAATGAAAAAATTTACAAACCACACCGAGTTTGCAAAAATCATTTTTGTTGGGATTCAATTACAGGGTACTAAGAAAAGGCTTGAGAAGAACTGCTGTTCCAACTTTCATCTACCCAGTGAGTTCCTGTTCCTAACCCATTTGATGAATGTCTTAGAACAAAAAAAAATTTATATGGAGAGTGTTGGATGCAGGTAGCATTTTTGAATGAGTTCTCCAGAATCATTAAGGTATCTAACCTTTTTTTTAACTTGTAATAAATAGATGATTTATACTTTTGTATTATTTTTTTTGCTAAAATTTGGATGGATGTTTGTAAAAAAGAAAAAATATACTTACGTTTGTATTATTTGCGAATTATTTCTGGGGGTTGGTTCTTTAGAAATCATTTTGTGAACTATTTTGTGCTTACAAATATCTTTTTGATGTTCATTTGGAATAAATTGTTTCTTTTGCATATACGTAAGATGAAAAATATTTCCTCATAACCATTTGAAAGATCTTCACAAGCACAAAATGGATCAACTACCTTTAAAATTCATTCCTCTAATATTCCCCATTAAAATATGGCGCCATTAGTTCCAAGTCCATCCACTCCACTGGTGGCGCTAACAATAATCCAACATCACTATTGTCAGACGGCGCACTATAGGGGTTTCTTTATGTCATATACTATTTATAAGTATATGCTTTATGTACATGATACACGGACTTAGTAAATAAAAGTGGACTGCTAATGCGATGAGAAGGAAATCACTGGAGCATGGGCGCTGCCATGATGGGACAATTTAAGTTGGTGCTACTGATTTTCAGTGGTGCCATCATTGAAAAATGCAGAAATCTGTAATGCGTGATTTACATTAAATTTAATTTCGAAGTGGAACTGTCAAATTTTCGCTTGGCAAACGTGAATCATATGTCAGTTTTCACAATAAATTTGGCGTAAGCGTGACACAAATACAATGTAGATAGTAACATATTATGATTCCTGTTTGCCAAGTGGAAAATTGACAGTTCCAATTCGAAAACAAATTGAATGTGAACCTTACATAAAGCTAAGCTACAGTCTGATTTCGGGGATTCGGGGTCATATTAATTAATTTGAATATAAATATATTATAGGTAAATAAATGCTGAGATAAAGGACAAAGGATCTTGGTGAATATTTCTATTTTTTCTTCGAGTGTCTGTGACTTCTCGTTCTCGTGGTTTCTGTGCATATTGAAGAGAATATTATTATATCAATTCTAAAACCGCAGAATGCATGCATATATCTTGAAACATCGACTATCTCAAGTACCTATACCTATTTTCCAGGGTCCAAGTAAAGCTAGTTAGAAAATAGTAGGTAGGTACAATAGATCCAGGATCAAGTGCTATTCGCTACTTATAAAATAATGCTGTTGAAAGGACGACATTATAGGTAATGAGATTTTTGGAAAAGTGATTTGAATGGAGGTTCATTTTTATGTTGATAATAATCCAACACAAAATGTTTCATAGTTTTATAAGTATCTAGAATAATGTCAAAAACCCTGCACAAAATCACAATGTGAATCTTGAATTTATCAAAATCCAAATCAAAATAATAAGTGACATAACCGATAACCTCAACCTCAAAAACAAAACAATCAGCCGTCTCTGCATTTTTCAATGGCCGCATAAGAGGAACTGCAGCGCTGCATCGCTTTTCTCGAGCGATCTCACTGAAATTACATAAATGATAACTTCCACCAATGCAACACAGGTTTCCTGCAATAAAGAGAAAGAAATATATGTTTTTTCGTAAGACTACTGTGCTGCAGCACAGTGAATTATGTCATTCTAGAAGGACCGCTTAAATAAAGCGCTAGTTCTCGGAACGCAGCCATAAGTGGCACGTCAAAAAAATCAGAGATACCAACCCAACTTGTCCCATCATGGCGGCGCCCATGCTACAGTGATTTTTGGCAAGGTCGGCCATATGCATTAGCAGTCCATTTTTTATACAGGTACGTGACATGATATCAGAGACAATCAACAATTTCCATCTCCATGACATCGGTTTTTCTTTTTCGCCTACTTCATCTTGCCAGCAAGTGACAGGAGATGATGCCAAGTTCAGATAATAAAAAATTTACACAAAATCAAAATAAAATAAGATTTGGCAAATTCAATGAAATATTTTACGGAAGCGTAAACATGCCCCAGCCTTGGCAAATCTTGCTAAACAAAACCAAAATATTGTTCATTCACTTATTTCTTGTCTGGACTGGAATCTTCATAAATGGGTGAAGGGCATGATACTAAAAGACACAAGATAAGCTCACTAGCTGGACGAAATTGAAACCGATTTGCGCATGGTGACCATTTGAGTCATCATGCATAGGAACGATATGCAAAAATAAGTGTTAAAAACATAACCTAGCATTGGGCACCGAAAACCCTATGCTTTTTAAATGGGCGGTCACCGGGAGAGATGCGCGTGAGCTTATCTTGTTTGTCGTAGTATGATGGGTAAAGGGTACACCGTGGCAAAAGATCGAGTAATTAATCCACTAGAGATGTTTGGATTCGAGAAACTCTGGCTCGACCGTCCTTTTCCTAAATGGCTTCCTGAACACGACCAAGCTTATTCCATCTCATGAGGGGCAGACCATCTTCTTTTATCAAAACCATTGTGTTCACGTCTATTCTTCCACTGGAACATCTCCATTTACTTCTAACCTGGAGCTCAGAAATGTACTCTTGGCTCCAACGCGCCCACATATGCTGGGATAACTGCTAAACCAGCTGATATCTGGTAAGTCGATTCGTAGCTACCGGCAAGAGATTTTCTTCTGGTGGTTAAGTCAATGGATTTCTAACCAAAAAGAGCGCAGGACAGAAATCATTGGGGTCAGATGATAAGGGTGTCAAAGGTCGGGAGTTTATTATGGCTTCAACTTGCACGAGTACCGAATAGAACTCCTCAAAAGTAAGGTGAGCATTACCTCAAAATCGACGAAGATGGTATTTCACTGTCTTCACCCCTGCTTCTCAGAGACCCCCAAAATGGAGGAGTTACAAATAACGTTATCATTCGATAGTGAATCTACCGAAGCGGGAGTACTAGATTTAAGAAATTTTTTAAATTCCCTTATTTCAGAACCGCAACAAAGAAATATGCAAATGTAACATTTTGTTAGCTTGCAACCGTGCCCTTTACGGTCTCGGATTAAATACGGCCCTGCGTAATCAACTCCCGTAAAATTAAATGGAGGTCCTGGAGAAAGCCGTTGCTACCTGCGCAACGGCTTTCTCCCAGTTTAGGATTTCGTCGGAAGCATTTAACGCAAGCATGCATAGTTTTTCTGGCTAAGTTTCTACCAGATAAGGGCCAACAAAACTCTTTTATTGAAGCTAAGAGTAGCTGCGGTCCAGCATGCATCAACTCTTCATGATAATCTCTGAAAATAAGCTTCGTAACAAGATGATCTGAAGATAAAACAAATGGATGTTTTTTATTTAATAAAAAATCTGAATTTTGTATACGCCCACCTACCCTCAGTATTTTTTGGTCATCAAGAAACGGATTTAAGTTAAAAATCTTGCTGGATTTATCTAAAGACTTATTATAGAGCTCAGTTGCCTCATTTCTTTCGTAAATATTTCTTCTTGAGCTTCAGTATTTGAAAAAATGCATGTTCTATTTCTTGAGCAGATAATGGGCAAACTATGTTTACCTTTGATTTGTATATTCTTGTGAATCGAAATACGTTTGCGAAACATTTTTTCAACCGGTTTGATCTAGAGAATCTTTGAAAAATATCAAAAAAATATGATTGGATATAAATGAAATGAAACTGTAATAACTTTTTTCTTTGTTCAGGAATATCATCCCTTAAAATGTTTGAAGTTGGCCAATTTTTGCTTCCTTGTTTAATCCATGAGAGCCACCACAATTCATTTCCAATGATGCTTTGAGCTTTGATACCTGTGGATGATAGATCCGCGGGATTATCCTGACTTCTTAAGTGACGCCATTGTGCAAATGATGTGTTTTCCTGAGTTTCTGTGACTCTGTTGCATACAAATCATTGTTTGTGTCATTTTTGTTTGCTATAAAGATATTTTTTGAAAAATAGGGACCTACTATGGTCCATCCAAAAAGTGAATTCTGCATAAATGACTTGCCTTTGCCTAAAGAGAACTTGCCTTGCAATAATAGATCCCAAAAGAGATCATTTCCAATGTGTATATCAACCTTTTGCGCTTTGAAAGGCTTTTAAAGCTAGTCTCAAAATGATTTGGAATTTTCAAATCTTCAAGATTAGAATCAATCGCTGGGATATTTCCTGTAATTTCAGGCACTACGAAACAAGTCAATTGCGTTTGGAATGTATTTATAGTTGAGTGCATTTTTATGTTACATTTGTACTTTATATTAGATGACGTATGATTAATGCCATCAACTACCAAGTTTACCTTTGACTCTTCACATCCATTATCTCACATAAATCCTCAGATATGAATGCACTTTGCGATCCACATTCCAGAAGAGCTCTGGCTACATATACCTTGCCATTTTTATCCGAGATATTTACCAAAATCGTAGATAAAATGACCTGATTTCATCATCATCATCAAACAGCCCTTTGCGCCATTGTTGGACATAGGCCTTTCCTATTTTATTCCATTCACTCCTGTTTTGTGCTGTCTGGATCCAGTTGTTGGACACTCTTTTGATGTCATCTGTCCATCGTGTAGGTGGTCTTCCTCCGCTTCGTTTATCCGTTCGCGGTCTCCACTTCAGTATTCGTTTGGTCCATCGATCATCCCGCATCCGAGCGACATGTCCAGCCCAGTTTCATTTGAGTTCCGCTATAGCAACATCTTTGACGCCAGTTTTTCTGCGTAGGTCTTCGTTTCGTACACGGTCTCTCAAGGTCACTCAAGCATCGATCTCTCCATTTTTCTCTGTGCCACTCTCAGCCTTTTGGCAGTTGCCGCTGTTAATGTTAGCGTTTCAGAGCCATATGTCACAACCAGCAGCACACACTGGTTAAAGACTTTTCTTTTCAAGTAGATAGTTATGTTACTCTTGAATACGTTTTTGAGTTTCCCGAATGCTGCCCAGGAGAGAGTGAGCCTTCTTCCCAGTTCCCCTGTTTGATTGTCTCTGGAGATACGAACTTCGAGGTATGTGTAACTATCCACCAACACGATCTCGTTGTTATCAATGTCTATGTTACAACTGGGCACAAGATTTGTGATGAATTTTGTTTTCGACATGTTGATATTTAGACCAACCTCTCCGCATGCCTCTTGCAAGTCCCGCAACATCAATCTCATTTCCTCGAGATCATCCGAAAACAACCTCACATCATCTGCAAAACGTAAGTTGATCAGGTTTTTACCATCTATGTTTATACCCTTCTGGCTCCAATTTAGTTGTTTGAAAGCGCTTTCCAGGACAGTGATAAACAATTTTGGGGACAACCTGTCGCCTTGTCTTACACCTCGTCCAATAGGTATGTGGTTGGTATTCTTTTGTAATTTGACCGTCATTGTTGCGTGCTTGTAGATGTTATTGATGAGTCTGATGTATCGGTAGTCGATTCTGCACTCCTGAAGTGCCCCGAGGACTGCGTCCAGCTCAACTGTGTCAGAAGCCTTGTGAAAGTCGACGAACGCCAAGACAAGGGGTCTGTTATGTTCGATGGTCTTCTCAATCAGTGTCTTCAGACTTTGAAGGTGATTGTTGGTGCCAAATCCATGGCGGGAACCCGCCTGTACCAGAGACTGGTAGACGTCAAGTTTGCTCTCGAGTCGGGATGTTATAACTCGTGTAAAAAGTTTGTAAAGGTGGCTTGGAAGGCTTATGGGTCGATAGTTCTCTAATTCGGCAATATCTCCTTTCTTATGTAGTAAAATTACAATGGAATTTTGCCATTGACTTGGGATTGTGCTATTGAAAAGACAGAGGTTGAAAAGAGCTTTTAACCTTTGAAGTAACCATTGGCCCCCTATTTTGATTGCATCGGCCACTATATTATCTTCTCCTGGTGCTTTGTTATTTTTAGTTTTCTTCAAGGCCGCTTTTATTTCGTCCATAGTAATATCAGGTATCTCCTCCGATCCTTGGTTGACGATGCCCCTTTCGGATGTGAATTTTTGTTCGTCTCTGTTAGTCTCCTGTCGGCTCTTGTACAGCAGCTGATAGAATTGCTCCACGATGTCCAGTATTTCCTGTCTGTTCGTTGTCAGTTTTCCATTCCTGTCTCTCATTTTGTACACTCCCCTTCTTCCATTTGTGAGTTTCCTCTTCAGCACTTTTAAACTTTTGTTGTTTTCAATGGCTTGTTCAATCTCTCTTCTTTCATAATCTCTGATATCATTTCTTATTGCTCTGGATACCTGTTTCTCAAATTCTCTCAGCTCTTCACTCGTTGCGGTTCTGTCACTCCTCATGCTTCTCCTCTCTCTTGTCTAGTTGGTTCACTGATTTTTCTGTCTTGCTTTGTTTTCGAACAATATTTTTGTTGACTTTATGATAATGCCGTGACTTAAATCGTCGATGTTTGTGTCTGTGTCTGGCTCCCCCAGTAGTTTGTCGATGTATTGTTGGAAACCATATGTATCCATAGGAGTATTCCAAAGTGTTTTAATTGACTTTCTAACTATTTTATCGCGCTCGCTTTTTAAATTTAGAAGGATTTTGGCTCTTACCATACAATGGTCACTGTTGGTGTTGAATTTATCCAGCACTGAGACATCATGACCTGATTTGCGGAACCAAAATTAGACAACGTTACAGGGGATGAGTTTTCGATCACTGCAACTGATGAACTTGGTTGCTCATCATTTGAAGTAGATTCTGAATGATTGGCTAGAAAATTGTAATTGATGTTTGAATTCTGAGGTGAACTGCCGCTCACTTTTTTAGGATGAAGTAATAAATGATGTTTCGAAGACCATTTTTTACATGAGTTTTGAGTGCATTGTTCATAAAAATGTCCAGGCTTCAGACAGTTCGTGCAAATATTGGATTCTCTGCTCTTGTCAAATTTCTCTTTAGGCAAAAGTTTCATGGATTCTTGGCAACTATAAATGCTATGATCCCTTTCACATATTGGACAGCTGCGTTGTCCTAAACCCACATGAAAACCGCGTGTTCCTGGGTTATCAAATGAATGTTTATAAAATTGCGTCTTCACATTTGCGTTCGTATGATGTTTCTTTTCAGAATTTTAAGCTTCCAATGTTTCTAATAAATCCGCTTTAGCTTTGAGAAATGATTTAAATTCATGAAAGGTAGGAATTCCGTCACTTGTTTTGGTATTTTCCCAGGCCCTTAGTGTAGACGTATCAAGTTTGCTTGAAATCATATGAATGATCAAAATGTCCCAATTTTCAGTAGGTATTCCCAATTGCTTTGGCGCATACAAATGCTTCATGAAAATGTCAAGTAAGTATCTTGATTTTTCTGATAGCTCTCTGCTTACCCCTTCCAGGATAAACAAAGCTTGGACGTGATTTGAAATAAGTAATTTTTTATTATCGTAACGCTCGCTCGAAGTAATTTCCATGCTGCTTCAAAATTGCTTGTCGTAAACTGTAATGACCTGATTACCTGCGCAGCGCCGCCCACCAAGGAACTCTTCAAATAATGGAAACGTCAGATGCCGTCCAAACTATCATTCCTATTAACTAATGACTCAAATAAGTCTGCATATTCTAACCAATTATCATAAGAACCCTCAAATTCAGGAAGCTCAATAGGCTTCTACTTTATGCCCAAGTTTCGGCCCAAGTTATGAGAACGAGAACTGCTACTGCCATTATCGCATTCGGTACGACTTTTAATCATATGCTTTGCTTTAGAAACTTGACTATAGAATGACGGATAAAAAAAATCTCGCTCCTCATACTCGCTTTCTGGATTAGCGTCTGGGCTCAAGGCCTCAATTTGATTCTGCCATTTGTGAAACTCCACAATAAGATTATCCGCATGATTTTTGCGCTCTTCCACCTGAATGACTTCTAATTCTGTAAGTTCTGAATCTTGTTTCAATTGGCTTGTTATTTATTTCAAATACTTCGAAAATGAGGTAAGTTTCGCTTTTACGCCCTCACGCTTGCGTTTTGAATCCGCCATTATATTTCACTGATTACAATGGAACGAAATCACCATTGAAATTGATCAAATTCTTTAAACACTCACACAAATTGAAGCGATGTAAAAAATTAAAATGGGAATGTAAATAATGGAACGCCCTTACCAATTGACTTATGACATTGACCATTGATGAAAAAACATGACTGCCTTGACTCGATGTGTCGAACTTCCAGTGATTACCAGCCACTGCTTACCAATGATGATCGTGAATCCTCTTTGGTCTCGCCTGAAAACCTTGCTTTTCACCTCTTCCGAATATACCCGTTCAATGCTGTCCTCTGACCTGCTCAGATGAATGTATGATGATTTTTTCACTCTGAATATCGCGTAATCCGACACCGAAGGACCAATTTGTTCGATTCTTGGGAATTTTTCAATTTGTGCATACAAATTAAAAGCTTTAAACAGACTCGCGATGATTAGCATGAATTCTTTTATCACATGATATCAGAGACAATCAACAATTTCATCTCCATGACATCGGTTCTTCTTTTTCACCTACTACATCTTGCCAGCAAGTGACAGGAAATTATGCCATGTTCAGATAATAAAGAATTTACACAAAATTAAAATAAAATAAGATTTGGCAAATTCAACAAAATATTTTAGGGAAGCGTAAACAATATGCTCTTTGAGGAACTCTGCAGAATCGTTATTTTGGAATTTAATCCACATAGAAACATCGGTAAAGTATCATAATATAACAGCACTAGCGTAATCATGTGAACTATTCCGAATTTTCTTTAATCAAGAAATCTGAAGTTGAGTATCACCAGTATCTCAGATCTTAGCAATAGCTGTGAAAGAGCCAGTTTCTTCATAATATGCTCGTAAAGGCAAAAATGTTTAATGTTATTTTTATTTTCTCTGTTTAGGTAAAACCTTTTACATTTAAGTTTTGAAGATTCCAAAAAAAGATTAAATACCAAATCAAAATATTACATCAGCAGAAGTACCGTAAGGCTTGAATAATAAACATATTAAATGAGCTTCATAAAAGTCAATATATCTTTGGACATACAGAGTGATTCTTTTTTCCATCGTTGATCATCAATAATTGCACCGTTTTGCTTTAATTGAATCTCATCATTGAACTAAAGATTCATAGATGGTGGTCACGAGACATCGAATTTGTGTTCAAAGTCACGCTCATGCCAAATTCAATGCAGATGGTATCATATAATTCCCATTCGGCATGCGGAAATCTGTCACTTCCACTTCGAAGTGAAATTCAATGTAAACCAGGGATAGGGATTCACCAATTTGGGATTGATTGAAAATTTGTCATTTTATTCGCCTCCCAAGGATTCAAGTATATAACAATATGCTGATGATAAGAGTTTTCAAATAAATCCGGTCTATGAATCATTAGTGCCGCTGCAAGTAGGTGGTTACTTACTGGAGAAAATGAGTAGACTGTAGTATTATCAATTACTGACAGTCAAAAAGTTTGAATAATAAGAGAATGGTTTGTTACCGAAACGCGTCGGACTGTTGAATTAATTTATCAATTAAACTGAGGAAAATTGGACTCCTTTTAAACTCCTTTGAATAATTAGCCTAAATTAGTTGGTCCTGCTAGTTTAAATATATAACTAGGTGATGTTGTCCATCATCAACTTAGTTAGAACTACAGTGGTCCTGGGGTTGGCGAAAAGAGTCATTAGGCCTACTCGCCGGGCAGTGGTTTGCCCCCCACCCATGCCAATACCAATAACAATACTGGAAAAAAAATATACTCATCTCATTCACTAGTAGGTATGTAAGTATAAAAAAGATCCGTTAACCGTAGAAAATTTCTTCAATGCAAAAATCCATTCCATTGAACATATTTTTATTTGATAAACTAAAATTGAAAGACTAACCCACACATGAGTTCTCAAGACATAAACGTCAAGAATAAAAAATGAATACAATGCCAAACTCGAACACTGATCATCCTGTACAAAATTTTAGATAAATAATTCTCTGGTCAGATCGCCGGCCAAGTTCATCGACTTGCAATGTCAAGGCCTAAGACAAGCCGGCACCTAAACGATCATCTCGAATGCAGTTTGCATGTCTCCAATACATGTAGAAAGGCAACAAGAAAATGAAAACGGCAGAAATATCGACTTGAAGATGCTTATAAGCAAGATGACTTTGAGAAGTCACATTGTTCTATGGTTAGTGGAGGTGCTATAATTAGCAAAGTGAATAAATACACAGACAATGAGTTGATATAACAGCGAAAATGAATGAGTGAGTCCAGTAAGAATTGTTAATTGACTGAATTAAAACTTACTACACACGTCAGTTGCAGTTGCAAAACTAGACAGATTTGTGAAATTCGTTAAATCACGTCGAAATGGCTCTTTCTATTCCAACTTTCCTAACCCCAGGGCTACCACCACAGAATGTTTAAATAAGACGCGGGTTGTAAGTTTTCAAATGTACACCCTGTATAACATACATGGTGGCAGTCCCGTCGGAGACCCAGTTTGCGAGTCAGAGAGCACCTAGTCAATAGTCCTTAATAGGCTCCATACTAACATATTAACAAACAATATCTTTTCGCATAGAATTATCGAAGCATTGGTGAATCTTCTTCACCATCACTAGAGTTTGTACTTCACTTTCACTTCACTTTCTAGATCTTCAGCAAGTTGTATAACAATAATTTGGGCATTATACAATCTTCTACGTGTTAAACATTAAAATCTTCTGCAGCCATTTTCAATTTCACATTTTAAGTAATGATTGTAGCATGCAGCATGGCAAATAGTTTCAATATTACGGTTAAAAACGTGATTCGACTGTGGAGTACGAAACTTATTCCGCCCACATATTTTATAGTTGTTACACGATCATTTGAATTCATTCATCCATTTTATTATTTGTATTGAAAAAAGACAATGAATATCATCTACTCTAAAAAAGGCCTAACTTCTAGGTGATGAATGAACCTTAGCCTAATTTCAAAATTGAAAATCAAAGTCACAAAAATGTTTTAACCAAATGGACCTACAGAAACTTGGATCAATTATGTGTGTCGGAAAAACCAAAATAAAAAGAAAAAACAGAAAAATATGAGGAATCATAATAAGATACAAATTGAAATAGACAAAAATCCAGTTGGGCAAGCTCTGGAAGTTTTGTTGATAACAACACAGCACCTATACCATGAATCAGTTTGCTATTGGTTAAGCTATTTAACAATGTTTTTCCCCGTACGGGTTTTTAATTACCTTCAATCGGAGGACGAATGGCCCATCATGCTCCTTTTTTTTTAGGGGTACCTCGCTCACTAAAACCGCACACATTATTACTTTGTTCTGAACCATCGCATGGTTTTTACCAAGTGCGGAATCTGTAGTTCCTTCCAATTATTCAAGATAGTTTTTTCTCATATTGATGAGGCGTCATTTCAAGAGCTGGGCAGTGGCATTCTAGGTATTCTATAGTTTCATCCTCCGCGATGCAGTCCTAGCAGAGATCATCGTCCGTAGACCTCATTTTCGGAGCATTGTTCCCATCTCACAGTCTTCTATGATGACCTCCTCTAGCATGGACACAAAGCTCTCTATGTGTTGCAGTCATCACTATGCAGCTTTGTTATGGTTTTATCTATTGTATTCTTGAATAGTTTGGTCGTTGGTGGCGAAGAGTTTTTCATTTCTGCTTCGTCCTTTCTCAGTCCTAATCTCATCAATCCGTCTGCCATTATGTTCCCTTCGATAATGCTATGTCCAGGAACCCAGCATAAAACGATTTTTTTTGTGTTTCTAACCCAGGACAATGCCTCACGACAATTCATAAGACTAGAAGTCTGATTTCAAATGCAAAACAGGCTTAGTATCATGTTAGGATACCGCGCGGGAGCCTAGATAAGCAGAAAGAAAGTTGAGCGATTGTTAATGAATTGCGAAACATGCTCAAATATTGTCGCGTTAACATTTATATATATAGATGCAGATTAACTCAACAAGTTTTATTGTATTATAGCTGGAGAGGTTAACTGTGATAGCTGGAGAGGTTAACTGTGACCCAGCCTTCTTATGGTATAACTTTTTTTCGAATTTCGCTTTGTTTCCAAAATACAGGGTGTTTAATTTTTTTTTTAAGTTTTTTATTTTTAATTAATGTATCTTTTACTCGATTTTGTTGAAGTTTGGTAACGGTATTTATAGTGATAACGGGCTCATTTTGCCATGAACAAATACAAATTATCGAATACAGTGGCGTCCCGAGCGGCACTTCAACCAATATTATTGGGAAAAAAATGTACGCCACTGACTTTTTGTGTCATTTTCATTTTTTTCTCAGGTTATTCAACTAAAAACGCAACTTTTTGATCTCCTGAATTTTTATCGTATCTTGCATAATTTTTGAGATAAAAAATTAAATCTAGTTGAGTGAGTTTTGACGCAAAAAGTAATTTTATCGCTGATGTTGAATTTTCTAACAAATACAGCAATCAATTATAATCATTTTAATGGAGAATTCAAAAACACTAAATAAATAAAAAAAAAAAAATATAAAATAAATAGTAATAATAAAAAAAAATAAACACCCTGTATTTTGGAAACAAAGCGAAATTCGAAAAAAAGTTATACTACATTTTCGTCTTAAAATTAAGCGAAGAATCACCCCTTTCATTTTGTCACAGAGGTTAGGAAACACCCTGTAACAGGGTGTCCCAACTATAGAGTAAAGTAGGTTTTATCATATAGGATATGAAAAATATCAATATCAATATGCGTCACCGGTTAGGGGTGTAAATAGCGCACATTCTGAAAATATCTGGAAACATACAGGGTGCGTCACAAAAGTATGGCACGAAAAAGTATGATTTTTTAAAATTGAATCCCCTGTATATTAATTGATATTTCAATTCTTTTTTCAATTTGGAACAAAAATTGTGATACAACTAATGTTCCTAAATTCAACCGTTATCGAGATATCGCGTTTTAAAAATGGCATTTTTGCAACTTTGACATTCTATAAAACTCAAACCATTCAGGTTAGAGAAAAATGGATTGCACATTCCTGTCTTGACTTTTCAAGAGCTATTCAAGGAGATTGAATCCATTATTGTGAAAAAATGTCAAAATGTGCCGAAAAAAGTTGACAGTTGACGTTACCTTCTATCCAAATGACAGAAAAGCTCTTGAAAAGTTAAGATGGGAAAGTGCAAACCATTTACCTCTAACTTGAATATTTTGAGTTTTATAGCATGTCAAAGTTGCAAAATTGCCATTTTTAAAACGCGATATCTCGATAACGGTTGAATTTAGGAACATTAGTTGTATCACAATTTTTGTTCCAAATTGAAGAAAGAATTGAAATATCAATTGATATACAGGGGGTTCCATTTAAAAAAATCATACTTTTTCGTGCCATACTTTTGTGACGCACCCTGTATGTTTCCAAATATTTCCAGAATGTGCGCTATTCACACCCCTAACCTGTGACGCATATTGATATTGATATTTTTCATATCCTATATGATAAAACCTACTTTACTCTATCGTTGGGACACCCTGTATATCCACTGTTCGGTTTATCTCTGTCCACTGGACTTCTCAGCATGATATAAAAAACGAAAAATCAAGTGGAGATGATGGCGTATCCGTGGAGATCCTACTTTCTAGCTGGGATGGTGCCTTTTCTGTTTTGGCAAAGGCTTTTAATCATCCATGGTTTACTGGCACCTTTCCGTCATCTCTGAAGAATAAAGATTGCTTTGGTGGTCCCTCTATATAAGGGTAGTGATGCAGATGATCCATCCATCCACCGACCTATCTCTTTGTGGTCGAAACCATCGAAAGTCTTCGAGAAAATTGTCAAAAGAAAGTATGTTCTTATCACAACGGGAGCGTGGAATAGCTGCGCATCTCAGTCTTGGATGATCTTCGTATAGTTGAGAATTGGTGTGTGATGCTAACCATCTTGTTTTCAACTTTGGAAAACCAGTGTTCTGGGATTTGGTAATTATTTACAAAATGATTTTCGGCTATTTTGGCAAAAAACCGCAAATAGTTTTTTTCTACGAGCGTGCGCAAAGTAACCACTTAGCACACTCATTTGCGTGTGCAAAGTAACCTTTTCCCGCACTAGTGCGGGAAAATTTTTTCCCGCACTCAAATGTCAACTCGAATAACTACCTACCAATTTGTTGTTTTAAACTTCGTTTCCATACCAACCAAACTGTAGATAATGCACTTTGTAATGCACAGAATAATGTTCTTGTTACTTTTCCCTTTTCAGTCAAAATCAAAATGAAACACACAATTCTTTTTTTTGCGTTAAAAACGCATTCGCCAGTAACGTAAACAAACATTGATAATGACGACTTTCAATCGGCATTTGTGAGTTGTTCTTGCTTGATTTCGGTGCAAACTACTGTGTTTATCGGAAATCTTCGAAAGATTTGAGCGGAATACTGGCATCAAAAAAACCTGATCATGTATATACAAACAAACGGTCCAAACGGACAATCAAATTTATAAAAGTATAAACGATTAAACGAAGACTGACTGACGCAGCTGTCTAGAGTGTCATGTCAAATCAAAACAGTGTTGCCAATAGCAGGGAATAAGGCGACAATGCCCTTGCATTTCAAATATAAAATAAATCAATTATGATTTTGATTATACCCATATTATCCAATTTTCAGCTGCCGCCACAAACTGTTCTTTCAATATAAATATATTGTTAAGCATGAATAATCATTATTCTCAAGTTCTATGTTTTTAAGTGCGTTCAAATAATATATTATCTAAAGTTTTTCGTGTCTAATCTGTGAACGCTCGTAGAAAAAATATTGTTACTAAAATGTTCGCAAAGTGTCTTTCCCGCCCTTAAAGCATATCCGAACTCCGCTTCGCGTCGTTCGTCTAACTGCTTTTGCGTGCGGGAAAGCATCACTTTGCGAACTTGTTAGGAAAATAACTACTTTTCACATAGGAACGTTCTATTGCTTATAAGAAACATAAATTCACTCGCGCAGGAACAAATTTTGTTGTTTTTTTTTTGTTTAAATGTGAAAAACGTACTTACATGATTAACAGAAAATAGAGTGGCAAGTTGTGATGAAAATGACGATAAAGTTATATTGATTGGTGGTAAAACACTATTTTCTTCGAATTACATTGGAAATACTTTTTTTGTCCATTGAAATTCTGAAAAAAAAAGAAAAACTGGCAAATTTTGCATGGTCAATTAAACATTCAGGCAATATCTTTGTCTATCTCTTTCTTACTCATAACAAAGGTATAATGACGTAGGTATGTCCTACTTCACATTTCATTGACATCTCGTATATTTCCCCGTTTTCTGTCAAAGGCCATGTTGCCACAATTCTTTCCGAATTGTCAGGAATTTTTTTAAATAACCAAGCGCCTGAAGGCTAGGGGTGGCCAAAGACATGTATTTCTCTGCTAATCAGTGCGGCTTGAATCTGCAGGAGAAAAATACATGGTTTCGCAGGTCTCAACTCTAACTTCAAATCAAAATCTATCAAATCAAAAAATGCTTCGAGCGAATACTTCGCAGGGTTGTGTTGATTTAAATCAATTTATTTATCAATGATTTGAATCACGATTTTAATCACAAGTTAAAAAAAAAAGTAGATTTGAATCACATTCATGTATAAAAAAATATATTTTCCCTTATCTTTTGAAAAGCGAACTTAAATCAAGTCATCACAATCAATAATTTAGTCTTGGCGATGCTTTTTTTGTTGGATTTGTTCTTTAAAGATGATGAAATGTCAGTTATGTTTCACAAATTTTGTTAAATATGAACCAAGTTGTAGGTAGTTTGCGTTGTGTTATGTGTTGAAACAACAACACTGATACTACGTACGATAGTTCTTGAAAGTAGGTTTCTGATTACCACCAATAGATGGAGATGTTTCTCCAAACCTGTGGCTCATGATAAAGAAGTTTCAAGGATTTCAAGATTTGAAGTGGAGGAAGTGGATGCGGTTTCAAGGATTGCTGGATCGATATACGCGGTTGCTTGGTGATGTCAAGTTTTGATTACGATTGTCATTTTTTCCAACTTGCTTCAGATTATTAGAATTCTCATCTAGTTAAATAGTATCTTTATTGCCCTGCAACCGAAGTGCATAAATGTATGGACCTTCTGGTGCCTACATTAATTGGTGACCCCGACGTGATTCAGGGCAAAGCAGTGAAATCGTGCAATTGTGCTATTGTGACAGTGACAGTACTTTTATTCGTGGACTTGGACTTTTGACTCATACCAAGTGTTGTGCGGTATTTTGTGGTCGATCATCGTGAGGATTCGCGACTCATCATTTGAAAACTGTGCCTTATCCTTCACTGCAACTCACAGCTATGTCCAACCCCATTGACGCATCAGGTGAAAAACCGGGTGAAATCGAAGTAGCTCAGGTTTGATTAATAAAATTACCACCTTTCTGGAAAGAAAATCCGTCGCTTTGGTTCTCACAAGTGGAAGCTGTGTTCACGATATCCACCATAACTGCTGACACTACGAAGTTTAATAACATAGTTGCCAATTTAGACAATGACCTGTTACCTTTTGTCTCAGATATAATCACGAATCCACCTGCACAAGACCAGTATCAAACAATCAAGGACAGACATATTGGTGCTTTCTCTGAGGCAAATGAAAGTAAACTTCGCCGACTTCTCAGAGGAGCTGTATTTCTGGATGAGAAACCCTCCAATTTTCTACAACGTCTGAGAAATTTGGCAGGTAATCAATGTAGTGATAGTATTTTGCGTAGCTTGTTCTTGGAGCACCTGCCTGAACATGTACGAGGTATTCTAGTCATTAGTGAGGTAGCTGACCTCACCCGCTCAGCTATGCAGGCAGACCAAATATTAGAAGTTTCCCAACCCAGTATTTCAGCCATTCAAAACGATGCCAACGCCATTGCTCCAACATCTAGTCAACATACTAATCAATCTGATATCTTGAATAATCTAGTGACTGAAATAAATACCCTTTCCAAAAGAATGGAAGACTTACAACTCCAACTCAGAGGCAGAAACCGTTCTAGCAGAAGAAATCGCGAGAATTTTAAGTCACTTACGGGCAACAATAATCAAGGGGGCTATTGTTTTTATCATCAAAAATTTGGCTACAGAGCTCGGTCTTGCCGCAGTCTCTGCTCCTTCACGATAAATGATCAGTCGTCAAACTAGAGCAGACTTCGAAGATGGCAAGCGTCTCCGAAGCCTGCAACGTCTAGTCACGCTTGCAAATTGAAGACAGGATAACGATTTTTGGTCGACACAGGTGCTGATATTTTTCTTACCCAGGAAGACTGCTAAATGCTCAACAGAAACCAAATCAGAATCCAGTATTAAGTTATCTGCAGCAAATGGCTCATTGATTAACACCTTTGGTAGATCTACGCTCACACTTAGGGATTCATCAAGCCAAGTAGCTTGACTATTTTCTTAGATACTTGACTTGACTTGAAAACTCAAGCTTTTCAAATTTTTTTACTTGACTTGACTTGATTCACGGTCAGAACTACTTGACTTGACTTGACTTGAAATCAAGCTACTTGATACTTGATTGCGTGAAATGTACATACACAGAAGATTCACTGAGCTTACAGCAAGCAGGCACTTGCGTCTAGCCGGCATGTATGTGGAAACATCTTTACCGACCTCTTTAACTTCAATTTGAGATTTCATAAATTCAAATCAATCTCGAATTGAAACTGATTAATATTATGTAGACGAAATATATCTATTTTGGGGATTTTTTTAATAAGATGTAGATTAATTAGTGAGTCAATTCATGTATTAATTTGCAATAAATAAACAACAACAACTGCGCAAGATATGTGGCACACATTGAAAGGTTTATTCCAGAATCTTTGAATTAAGTTTACATTCGAGTAAATTAAAAAGTATAATGTATAATGACATATCAAATTCGTCTTCGTGGTACTCACGTATTGAACTTATTCATTATAATATCATGTTACATATGTATTTTTCCACTTTTTATCTAAAATGTACATAATAATAATAATTCTAATGATTATTCTAATAATTAAGCAATAATTGTCATTATGACTGCCAAATAATATTAATCTCGATTTTCTTATGTATCAAGATATAGGAATCAACTATTTGATTCAGCTTAGTTTCAATTTGATGGCTTTCCATGGTCGAAGTCCACGTCCGGTGAAAAAATGACAAGCTCTAAGCTCTGCTTCATTTTGAATCCTAGCTGTATAGGTGGTATGGCGTTAAACCGAAAACTTGAGACAATTATGCTGTTACGATTATATTTCTTCAAAATTTAATTGGTGAACATATTGGGGTTTAATTGTCACGATTTGATATAAGGGGATATACTATGGTCAGTATGTACTGGAGTCAAGATTAGAATGAATAGTAGTACATGAGCTGCTGGCAATTGTTTAAAAAAAAATATGATAACCACGAAAAGAATAACAAAGGAGAAGCAAGCTGAAAAATATCGTCGGTCAAGAACAAGCCAAGAATAATTCTTCGGAATTAAAGTATCCACGATAAGGTGGGATTTATCTTGACGACGAAAAGGTGACTGAATACAGAAGTCGAATATTCTGCACGAATTCCCATTTGGGGAAGATTTTTATTGGAAGCTTGTGCCTGCAAGAATTTATTCTATTTTGGTGTGGAGCAGCATAGTCGGAGTAGACGGAGTACGTACTGACTGTACTGTCCAATAAGAGTACTGATAAAGAAGTTCTGAGCCATTGCGAAATACCTATCCAGCATTCTACTGACTGTACTGTCCAATAAGAGTACTGACAAAGAAGTTCTGGGCCATTGCGAAATACCTATCCTGCATTCAACAGCACTGGCAATAGAGATATCCAGCAGCCTATGGTTCCAGTTCTACCAGCATAACACCCAGCTAAGTAAACTTTTATTTGCCTGAGTGAAGTTTACCATTCTGCCCATTTGCAAGACGTTATTATGTCACTGTAAAATTTTCATTTTTTAATTTGATTGCTATATTATCTTCTTTTGGACATTGGTATTGCGTACATACTATTCTAGAAAATCGTCATTATCTAATTTGTTCGCTTTCCGCAATTGCGTTAAGTAACTAGTATTTACTTTGTTTATGATCCTAGTTTACACGTACTCTTTTCCAAAGTAAATTCTTATTATCTTTGTTTTCAAAAATTATTGTTCGCGCATTCAGGACAATATATTTGCCAGTTTCATAGGACAAAATTCTGAGGTTTTATTGACTGATATTATATTTACTCTGAACCGTTCCTGGAGGTAAGGACAATCTTCATTTTAATAAATATAATATTTAAAACGATAAATTCCTTCACAGACTGTAGAGATAAATATTGCTACGGAAATAACTGTGGACCTGCAGTTGGTGGATGTCTCTTGCCTGTGCTGAGTAAATCCGGAAGACGAAAGGTATCGTGGACAAAAGAAGTTTTCAGGGTGAGAATACCTTTTTCTTTATTTTATCCATTTTGCCACCACCAACTCAGGCGTATTTTGTAATACCGTGAAGTAACACCTTAACGCGAGAAAAAACGGTATCATATTTTTGGCGCCCAACTCAAAAGAACCACAATAAAAGTTACGACAGTTTTGAAATTCTTCAAACATGTCTGTCAAATTGTATCCGGAAAGACTTATCAAGGAAGAACTTGAATATGAAATTAAAATAAGAGGTGCAGTACCTTCAGGCACTGTGAAAGACCTCACGAGTACTTTGAAGCAGTTAATTAAACTTCAACAAGAAGGTCATACTTTCAAGTTATTCTATGATTTTGATGTTAAGGATGAATTAACGATTTGTAAGACAAAAATTGATGAATTGAAGCAGATTTTAACTCAAGAGTTCACATATACACTTTCACGGAAATTAGAATCTAAACTGGCACATATTTTGGTTCGGATTGAGAATATTTCTCCGAAGGAAAACGATGAGAGAGTTGAACGTTCGGAGTTACTATCAGCTGCTTTAGAGTGTTTATCAGCGTTTGAAAAAAAGCATTCCGATTTCACAAAGCCTAAAACGACCAACCCGATTGACATTGATTTTCATAGTAGTGGTATGTTGTTGGAAGGAAGTACTTCTACACCGGTTAAAGGTCAATTAGGTAATGTGGATGAAGATACATCGAAAATAACTCAACGAATGTCTAATGTGTGTATAAACTCAAATATTGATATTTCGAAATGGGGACTCAAATTCAGCGGAGAATCGGACGCATTTGGTTTAAACGCATTTTTGGAAAGAGTAAACGAATTAAGGGAATCAAGAGGAGTCACAACTCAAAAACTTTTTCGAAGTGCTGTAGAACTATTCGAAGGTAAAGCTCTAATTTACTATCGTTCATTGAGGGATAAAATCAATGACTGGGAAACGCTATGCAATTATTTTTGGGATGAATTTTTGCCTAGAGATTTTAATGAAAAAGTATGGGAACAAATAAAATCGAGAACTCAAGGAGACAAAGAAAGTATTGCTATTTATGTCGCTTATATGAATAATTTATTCAGTAGACTTACGATCCAGGTAGATGATTGTGTTAAACTTAAAATTATGCGGAAAAATATATTGCCATTTTAGCAAAGCCAACTTCTGTTAGTAGATGTTAATTCAGTCGATGTACTAATAGAATTGTGTCGTAAAATTGAAGACAATCGCAAAGATATTTTAAATTTTCTTCCGCCATCAAGCAGTAAAAATGCGGTAGAAACAGACTTGTCTTATAAAGAAGATAAAAGTTCTAAGAAGAAATTGGACAATCTTGAATTGAAGAAGGTTTCTTTTGTTGACGATAATTTTGATAATTTATCGCTGTGCGACAGTGACGGTGATCATGAGTCGTCACGAAATAGAGCAGAATCAAAGTGCCCAAATCGCCGAGAACGATTACGAAGAAACAGTAGTGCCGAGAGTAGATGTAGCTCAACAGATGGTTATGGAACAGGGAATTATACCAGTCATAGAAGAGGAAGAAGACGTTCTGGTGATAGGAATTGGGAAAAATCTAGGAATAGAGTGAGTAGTATTGAGAAAGATAGAGATTCTTCTGGTGATAGAAGAGATTTTTCTAGAGATAGAAGAGATTTTTCTAGAGATAGAAGAGATTTTTCTAGAGATAGAAGAGATTTATCTAGAGAAAGAAGAGATCAATCGAGAGATAGTAGCGATTTATCTAGAGATAGATTAAGAAATATTTCAAACCGAGACTACTCAGCCAATAGATATCGAAATTTTTCAATAGAAAGATTTCATAATAGAGATTTTTCTAGAGATAGATATCGTCAAAATCCAAATATACATCAGACTCGTAAATATAATGAGAATAATCGCAATTATTCTAGAGAAAGACCTTACAATGAGAAGAACGGTGACAATCAAAAAGATCGTGATTTTGAAATTGTGTGTTATAAATGCCAGGGTAAAAATCACATTGCTCGATTTTGTACCAAAAAGATGGAAAACTTCAATCGAAACAGAATCTAGGCCGTATTCGTGTTTCTGGTGAAGTTAAACCGGTCTTAACAGAAGAAAATGATGTCGTGTTTTCACAAGATGAACTTGATTTTTATAACAATCATAGTAAACCTATTTTGTCTTATATGTTATCGCAAGCAAACCAAAACGAATGTCCCTACTTAACAGTATCAATTTATGGAACTAAAATCGATGGTCTATTGGATTCTGGAGCTAACAAAATATTTTTGGGATTTAAAGGTTATAACATTTTGTTGAATTTTGGAGTTAAATTACAACCAATGTACTCAAATGAAAATTGTCAAGTCGCTAATGGAGATTCAATTGAATGTATTGGGTTCATGTCAATTCCAATACACAAAATTACAAAATAAAGTGAAGATTTTTAACTGTTATGTTATGCCACAGTTGAGACATACACTTGTTCTGGGTACTGAATTTTGGATTAAAATGGGAATCATTCCAGATTTAAGAAAGGGAGAATTTCATTTTTTCACAGATGAACAAAATTTAACAATTAGTTCAATCCAATCAGCTGATGATTTGACACTACAACAACGAGAAAAATTGAATACTTTGGTCGAAAATTATTTTGATTCAGTTAAAGAGATAAAACAAGGATGTACTGATATAGTGGAACATGAAATTATTGTTACAAATAGCCCACCAATAAGATCACGTTATTATCCTGTGAGTCCGCAGATGCAACAGAAAATTGATGACGAAGTAACAAAACTTTTAGAAATGGACATTATAGAGAAGAGCGAAAGTCCATGGTCTTCACCTGAATTAATGGTACCAAAAAGTGACGGATCCTATAGATTTTGCATTGATTTTCGAAAATTAAATGCAGTTACGGAAAAAAATGCGTATCCTTTACCAATAATTAACTCTATTTTGGACCGTTTAGGAAATGCCAGATACTTAACTACGCTAGATATCAAAACGGCATACTTTCAAGTAAAAATGGCGGAGAGTTCAAAAAAATACACTGCTTTTAAAATTCCAGGAAGAGGACATTTTATGTTCAAAAGATTACCTTTCGGATTAACTAACGCACCAGCTACGTTTCAATCTTTAATTGATAAAATATTTGGACCTGAATTAGAACCTTATGTATTCAAATTCTTGGATGATTTAGTTATAGTTACGCCAGATTTCGACAGTCACATGCGTACTTTGGAAGAAGTTTTTAAAAGGTTAAAATCAGCTAATTTGACACTTAACACAGAGAAATGTAAATTTTGTAGGAGTGAACTGAAATATGTTGGTTATGTAGTAAATAGATCAGGGTTATCAGTAGATCCTGAAAAAGTGAGTGCTATAGTTGATATGAAAGCACCACGTACGCCTAAACAGGTTCGTTCTTTTTTAGGGATGATTTCTTACTACAGACGTTTCGTTCCTTGCCTATCAGAAATGGTAGCCCCTCTTACAAATTTGACGAAAAAGAACACTAAATTCAATTGGACATCAGAATGTCAACTTTCTTTTGAGAAAGTCAAAAATGCTCTTGTTAGTGCACCAATTTTAGCCTGCCCTGATTTTGAAAAACCTTATATTCTTCACTGTGACGCAAGTTCGTATGGTCTTGGATGTGTACTTACTCAAGAATATAATGGTAAATGTAATGTTATATGTTATCTTTCAAGAACTTTGAATAAGCATGAAATGAAGTATTCGGTAACGGAGAAAGAACTACTTTGTGTCATATGGGCAATTGAGAAACCACGATGTTATTTAGAATTAGCGGAATTTACAGTCGTTACGGATCATAGTAGTTTGATTTGGCTGAATAATTTAAAAAATCCACAAGGTCGCCTAGGAAGATGGTCTTTACGATTACAACAATATCGTTTTAAAATAATTCACAAGCGTGGTGTTTTACATACGGTTCCAGACTGTTTATCGAGAGCTCCTTTGGGATTGGAAACTATAGATTCTATCAAATTGGCAAACTCAATCAATTTTGAAAATGAGTGTAACTGGTATAACGGAATGTATGACCAAATTTCAGAGAAACCTTTGAAATACCCACTTTGGCGAGTAGATTCAGATGGTAAAATCTTCAAGTACGTCAATGACAATAATTTCAATGAACCTTTTGATAAATGGAAAATTGTTTTACCAAATTCAGAAAGATCCAAAATTTTATATGAATGTCATAATGATTCTAAATCTGGTCATCTTGGAGTTTATAAAACTTATAATAAAATACTTAACAAGTACTATTGGCCAAAAATGAAATCTGATGTCATGAGTTATATCGCCAAATGTCGTGTCTGTGCTGAGCAAAAACCAGAACAGAAGAAAATAGCAGGATTGATGGGTTCAAAACCTAATATTACAAGATGTTGGCAGTATGTTTCAACTGATTTGATGGGACCTTTTCCAAGAAGTTCATCGGGACATCGATTTATACTGGTGGTAGTGGATTATTTTAGCAAGTTCACACTAATATTTCCTTTAAGAACTGCTACTGCAAAAAAAGTTGCTAAATTGATTGAAGATAATGTTTTTCTAATTTTTGGAGTTCCAGAATTTCTAAGATCTGATAATGGTGGTCAATATAGATCTAAAGAGTTTGAAAATCTTTTAAAAGCTTATAATATCACTTTCTTAACTAATCCATTATATAACCCAGGACCAAACTTTACTGAACGATATAACAGAGTGATAAAGACCATGATTCGTTCGTATATAGACGGCAATCAGAAACATTGGGACAAAAATCTACCTCAACTTTCTTGTGCGTTGCGAACGGCGAAATCTGAAGTTACTAAAAATACACCATATTTTGTAAATTTTGGGTATGAAATGATAACGGATGGTAACGATTATAAGGACATGCGTAAGAGACAATCTTTGGATCAAAGCACATGTATCGAAAATACTAAAGATCATAGTCAAGAATCAGAAGTAGCGGAATCTGAAAGAGTAGTTGGTGGGAAATCAAGCAAACTGAAGGATCTACACATTTTCGTGAAAAAGAGACTTGAAGATGCGCACTTGAAATCTTCTAACAATTATAATTTGCGGCATAGACCAGTTCAATTTAAGGAAGGACAATACGTGTGGAAGAAAGAGTATAATCTTTCAGACAAAAGTAAAGGTTATTCCGCGAAACTGGATAAAAAATATTCAGGACCGTATAGAATATCTCGTAAGTTAGGTATAAATACGTATGAGTTGGTGGATGGTGATGGACGAAGTTTAGGGAAATGGAATGTACAGGATTTAAAAGAGGATAGAACTCGTTTAGATGATCAACCTGAACATAGAAAGTCTAGTCGTAGGAAATGTGATGTAGAGAAGTCCTAATATGTTGGTTGACAGTTTGTACATTTTCTAAAAATTTCTTTGAAATTTTCTCTGGAAGAGGGGGGTAATGTTACGATTATATTTCTTCAAAATTTAATTGGTGAACATATTGGGGTTTAATTGTCACGATTTGATATAAGGGGATATACTATGGTCAGTATGTACTGGAGTCAAGATTAGAATGAATAGTAGTACATGAGCTGCTGGCAATTGTTAAAAAAAAAAATATGATAACCACGAAAAGAATAACAAAGGAGAAGCAAGCTGAAAAATATCGTCGGTCAAGAACAAGCCAAGAATAATTCTTCGGAATTAAAGTATCCACGATAAGGTGGGATTTATCTTGACGACGAAAAGGTGACTGAATACAGAAGTCGAATATTCTGCACGAATTCCCATTTGGGGAAGATTTTTATTGGAAGCTTGTGCCTGCAAGAATTTATTCTATTTTGGTGTGGAGCAGCATAGTCGGAGTAGACGGAGTACGTACTGACTGTACTGTCCAATAAGAGTACTGATAAAGAAGTTCTGAGCCATTGCGAAATACCTATCCAGCATTCTACTGACTGTACTGTCCAATAAGAGTACTGACAAAGAAGTTCTGGGCCATTGCGAAATACCTATCCTGCATTCAACAGCACTGGCAATAGAGATATCCAGCAGCCTATGGTTCCAGTTCTACCAGCATAACACCCAGCTAAGTAAACTTTTATTTGCCTGAGTGAAGTTTACCATTCTGCCCATTTGCAAGACGTTATTATGTCACTGTCAAATTTTCATTTTTTAATTTGATTGCTATATTATCTTCTTTTGGACATTGGTATTGCGTACATACTATTCTAGAAAATCGTCATTATCTAATTTGTTCGCTTTCCGCAATTGCGTTAAGTAACTAGTATTTACTATGGTTATGATCCTAGTTTACACGTACTCTTTTCCAAAGTAAATTCTTATTATCTTTGTTTTCAAAAATTATTGTTCGCGCATTCAGGACAATATATTTGCCAGTTTCATAGGACAAAATTCTGAGGTTTTATTGACTGATATTATATGTACTCTGAACCGTTCCTGGTAAGGACAATCTTCATTTTAATAAATATAATATTTAAAACGATAAATTCCTTCACAGACTGTAGAGATAAATATTGCTACGGAAATAACTGTGGACCTGCAGTTGGTGGATGTCTCTTGCCTGTGCTGAGTAAATCCGGAAGACGAAAGGTATCGTGGACAAAAGAAGTTTTCAGGGTGAGAATACCTTGAAGTAACACCTTAACGCGAGAAAAAACGGTATCAATGCAGCTTGGCAATATTGATCTCGATTGATGCGGTGATATGCGTCATTCCTGTCAATGTCACCACTGTCAGGAACGTAGCTTACTAAGCTCAACTGCCGGCCTGCAGTGAAAACAATATCAATAATAATTTACTGTTTTCATTTTTGTTTTTTTGTATTATTACAAGATTGCGTTTTGTTGTTTTATTATTCATTATTTAACAAAGTATGTCCGTTTGATTTATTTTCATACTTTCAGATGAAAAATTGCTTTTTTTGTACTCAGATTTTTATTCTTTTTACGTTTGGGCAGTTTAGATTATTGTTATAAAATGTACATTTTTTGAAATCAAACTCAAGTAGCTTGAATATTTTGAGCTTGATCGTCAAGCTACTTGATGTTCAACCACTTGACTTGACTTGAATTCCAAAAACAGATACTTGACTCGAGATTGACTTGATTTCAAGTCAAGTTGCTTGAAAATCAAGTCAAGCCGTGAATCACTACTCACACTCACCCATCCCATCATTGAGGCAGACTTCCTCGAACACCATGGCCTGCTGGTAGATCTCAAGAGGAAACAGCTCCATGATGGAAAAACCGAGCTGAGTAGAGTAGCACAAGTTGTGCACTCTACTCAACCAACAATCTGTTCAGTTAATGCCCTACTTCCATTTTTTCATATTTTAAAAGATTTTCCAGAAGTTACCAGACCTGTGGGTTTCAAGCCTCCTACTCACGGAGTTCAGCACCACATAGTAACACAAGGACCTCCAGTGGCTTGAAGATCACAACGTCTAGTGGGTAAAAAACTTCAGGCAGCAAAGGCCGAATTCAACCACATGTTGGAACAGCAACTCTGTGAGCCTTCAAATGTCGCATGGGCAAGTCCACTGCATTTGGTCCAAAAGAAATGTGGCGAATGATGGACTCTATCTTGCGAGGTTTAGATTTTTCTCACGTCTATATAGATGACATTCTGGTTGCCTCAAAGTCACCTGCCGAACATGAAGATCATCTTCGACAAGTTCTTCACAAGTTGCAGCAGCATGGCCTATCTATCAATGTACATAAATGCTCATTTGTCCAATCAGAAGTTACCTACCTGGGATACACAGTCAACACGAATGGAATAAAACCTCCACCAGAGCGTGTAGAAGCAATTAAAAACTATTCCAAACCTCAAACAGTTGCAGAGCTGCGTAGATTTTTGAGTTCCTGGAATTTCTACATGCTCAACATGCCTGAAGCTGCTGAAGTTCGTTCGTTGAAGTTGGTTGATCTTATTCCGCCCTCTAAAAGGAATGATAAGCGCTCTATGTTTTGGACACATGAAGCAGACGAAGCTTTCAGATGCTGTAAGGAACTTCTTGCAAATGCGGTCCAACTTGCATATCCTGCGCCTGGAGCTCAAATATCACTTCGCTGCGACGCCTCTGACATGGCCATAGGAGCTGCGTTAGATCAAACCATCAATGGTATTACTCAACCTCTAGGACTCCACGAAAAAGCTATCCAAAGCTGAAAAATCTTACAGTACATACGACAGATAATTGCTAGCCATTTTCAAGGGGATCAAGTTTTTTAAACACTATGTGGAGAGACGCAATGTGACGGTGTTTACTGATCATAAACCGTTATCCTATGCATTCTTTCAGAGCTCGGACAAGGCATCTCCCAGACAACAACGACATTTACAATGTATAAGTCAATTCACGACGAACATTGAGTATGTTTCAGGCAAATCCAACATCGTTGCTGATGCCTTATCAAGAGTAAATGCAATTCAAATCACAATTAAGTATACACTTGTTGCCTGCTTTCACGATTTGGCTTTCTTCAGTCTGAGAGCTCCCTTTGCGGCAGAGCTTTTAATAAACAAGACAATGGGCAGGAGGTTTAGAATAACGTCTTGAGCTACCTGCGGTGTGATATTTTTTTCTCCTGGTGTACTTAGGGTTTCCAGGCGTTGTACATTCGGTAGAATTCTCAAATTCGAGTTCGTGTCTGAGGCTTTCCAACATACTAAAGTTCTGTACGTGAAAGGTCTGTTCACAAAAAAAAGTGAACGTATTTCAAGCCAGAATGTTACGTCCGCCTTTAGCTACTAGCTTTTTCTAGCATCTACGCGTTTAAAAAAAAATTATCACGAATAACGCAAAAAATATATGATTATTTTCTCTTAAACTTTATAGGAGTTCAGATTAGGGTGAAGTGGGGCGAGTGTAATCAAAAATTGATAGATGAGCTTTAATCTCTTATATCAAGAGAACCAAAAGAGATATCGGTTTTGATTTTTCGACAGAACACAGCTTGTCTTATTCTATGATAAATATAATATTTTTCAATTTTTGATACGCCTTAGATTTTTTTGTATGCAAAAATAAAAAAATATGTCCGCTGAATACCTGGGGCAAGTGTATTCAGCGGACATGTTTTTTATTTTTGCATACAAAAAATCCAAGGCGTATCAAAAATTGAGCAAATGTGGGGCAAATGTAATCA
This sequence comes from Orchestes rusci, assembly GCA_958502075.1. Classification (NCBI taxonomy): domain Eukaryota; kingdom Metazoa; phylum Arthropoda; class Insecta; order Coleoptera; family Curculionidae; genus Orchestes; species Orchestes rusci. The sequence continues at coordinate 42,715,541 of OY293304.1, forward strand.
CGCCTTGGAACTGCCTTATGCACACTGTGTATATGGATCTGAGACAAGTATATTATAGACTAGAACATTCAAGTTTGAACAAAAAAAAATCAACGTGATATCTTGATTTATAAGGGGGTTATGAACTTTTTTGTGGGCCAATAACAAGGAATTGGACTCTCTTTTTTTCAAAAAGTATACCCATTATGTGGGTATTTGCGCGAAATAGAAAGTGGAATGCATTTTTTTTCTCAATTCCCGTTATAAGGTAAGAACCGGAAAAACCATAAGTTCTGCCCTTTGTCCTAAAATGAATTAGTTTGAGCTAGTTTGGGTTACTAGCTATATATCCTATGCAGCCACTGTATCATGATTCTCTAGTTCCGAGTCTTGTTCAGGCGAGTGGAAAACTGAATTATGAGAATTTTGGTCTGATGTGATCAGTGATTACATACTTACCCCAGCGTCGTGATTATACACCTACTTTAGATGCTCATTTTAGTGGGGTGAATATAATCACTGGTAGACAAAATCGCAAACAAAATGGAAATACATATTTGACGGCAGAATCTTATTTCTTGTCAAGAATTATCTAAGCAAGCAAAATATCATAACTCTATTCTAATATTCGCGGCAGTGACAGGGAATTGAAAATGGTGAACGACACTCACAAAGCGAGTATAAATGCAGACTCAATTGAAAAATTGAAAATATCCTCAAACTGGCACTAAAAGAGGTTGATGAAAAGAAATAAGGGGATAAAAAGGGTGATATTTTCGAATTCTGGACAATGAAAGTTCGCAAACGTTATTCCAAAAAATACAGGTGGCCTGAGTACACTTGCCGCATGATTACATCAACCCCACTTGACCCTATACCCAAAAAATCTACCATTTTCAATAAAAAACTGAATTTTCTGGACAGACGATCGCTGTATACGCATCCAGTGGATTATCTGCGGTTAAAGTCCCCATTTCTTAGCAATCATTCTCCTGCATGTTCCAAATGTATCAAGGCCTTTCTTCATTATTTGCTCTGCGTTCCTTTTCTAGGAATTCTTTAGAACATGGGTTATTCCTAGGTACTGTGCTTCATAAGAAAGGGACTCATTTGAACAGTACCAAATTCGTCATTTAAGGGTCTACTCAAAGACCTTATATACCTTTCGGGTAATTTCTCAATGAACATATGAATATACAGTAGAAGCTGTAACATTCAACACATTCCCTTGTTTGTAAAAAAATCTTATCTTCAGTTAAGACCCATTAGCTTGGGTTAGTTTTTTTCAGCTGGTCTTCTGTCGATATTTGTTCAACTCTAAGTTCACCTTCTATCGCTTTTGTCGATCAGAAAAGTACTTCAAATTTATATTACGTCTCGTTCTGCTATGAAACTAAGAATTTGCTTATCTGCTGCTGAATTATCAACTTGAAGAACTGGAATGAAAATGGTCTTACAGATCTCTGCAAACAATGCCCTTGACCAAATAACTTTGTTGGTGAGTTCACTAGCTGCTACAATGTTTGCTCCAGTTATTGAAATAGATGGTGGCTTTGATTTACACTGCTCCATGATATAGCTCCACCAGCAAATATGATAATGATTCCAGAAGTCAACATTCCTGTTTTGGTACAGATTCTAAAATTTTCGTCACTGTAACACTCCAATAATTATTGGGTTTTTTGTGATCTAGTATGTGATGCCGAAAGTTCGTGTTCCAGCAAGTTAACCAAACACTCGTTTCAACATCACTTTGTCGTCTGTGCTTGGATTCTTCAATCACCTTGACAGAAATCCAACACTGTATGTCAAATCAGTTCTTGTACCAATCATCAAGTACATCAATGCCCCAACAAGCTGTAGGGAGAACTTGTCTCGGTTCTCGACACTTTCCCTGATTCCCAATGTTTGTATCGTCTTTTTGTCGAGTATTTAGACAGATCTATGGTAAACATCAAACAACTTTGAATCTACGCTTCGTCATTGATGTCGCCAAGCGAGTTATATGATTTGCTGGTGACCAAATGTGGATACCATCAAACTACATAACAACGCGCCTAGTGTCATCGATGAAGATTCAAATCTGTTTAGCGTTTACTGTACATTGCTTCTCTGGAGTCCCAGCTTTACTAAAACGTATCAATCTTTTTATTTCAACATCGCGGCGCGGCGCTTGCTTCAATCCATACAGACTTCTATTGAGACTGCAAACTCGGTCTGTTTCATCTGAGTACCCCTCTGGCAGTGTTAACAAACTGAATAATGCCTATTCCAACAGCCTTCAGTGTCTCTTTTCAATCAGCTTTTATTGAACATGAAACACCGAAATGCTCAAAATAACTGAAGTAAATCGCTGTATTGGGCTCTTTGAAATAAATGACCGCCGATAGATCACAGAGAAAAATCAATTATTCGCTTGGGTCTGCCATGAACGTGAGCTGCATGAAACAAAGGTGGCGCTGCAAGATGTACGATTAATGGTATTTTTACAATAATGACTAGCTCAATATGATGAATGATAGATAATCGATACGTTTAGGATAACTCGAGGAATAACTTAAAAATTGTTTACAGACTGGGTTTCATGATACCATTGACTGTATCATAAAAACATCAAGATATTTATTTTTCTCACACCCAAATTAATGCTGATGCTGCGCTAGATGTGTAGAGTAATTATTTATCAGACGTGATAAATGCAAAGTATGGGCCAGAAGCGTCATTCTAAACAAAGACCGTGAATATTAGTACCTTCAAATTGAAGCAGGTTGGTAATATTGTTTATTGGCCCATTCTTTTTTGAATTTATGTCTGGATATTGGTATTGGATTAGTGAATGGTGAGTTTCAAATCTGAATGTATCTGAAAAACAATCATTTTTATTAACTGGTCGTTCTGGTTTTGATTCATAATTATTCACAGAAGAACAGAGTTGAACCAAACCACGAACGTGAATTTGATATTGAGAAATCGCCGGAATAAACGTTGATCGGCATGCTTCACCTGGACACCGAGAAGCAACTCGGCCACGTTTCAAAATTTTGCATTGATTGAAGGGGCTTTTTTTGAAAATTAAGTTATATTACGAATACGAGATACAAAAATTGTTCAATAAAACTGTAATTTGGAAGAATAACTTATATATTATCGCAACAGGTATGATGTTTGTAGTGTCGTGAACATGTAAACACACCTTTAATATTAATGAAGTTAGGAGATGTGCAGTTGTCAAAGATGACAAATAAGAAGAGCTCTGTCAAATCGTGCGGTTCTGTTCGAAATGCTGTTTGCTGTTTGCTTCGCACGTGTTTGTATTAGCGGGTATATTTTTCAATATTAATAGAGTTAAAGTAATTATCGGTGTTTTATCCCGACTACATTACAATGTTCATCACCTCATGACATAAACATTTACATAAAACATATCCAAACTTAACAAGAGTTATTTTATGATTTGTGAAGACAAAATATTAATTCTAAACAATAAAACATTAAAACTGGAAGATAGGTAGATGGTTACAGATTTTGGAATGTGATTGAAGCAGTTTCTGGAGGACTGGAAATGATAATAACGTTCAAAACTGATTAACCAGAAAGCACTATCTACGTCGCCATATTGGTTTTCCAAAGTGAACGAAACAACACTCGTTTATTCTGGTTTTGCCGCATGACATAGAAGCTGGTGCTTATATGTGTGAGAAATCCAGGATGAGGCATATTATTTAATCAAGTTTTCCTATTTGAATATGTATTTTTCTCATCCAGTATTCCCCGAAAGGCATAGACACACACATACCATAATATAAAACTATCTACCAGTCTATCATGAAAATACTGACTGTTAGATTGCGATATATCTGGTACCTACTATTACCTATCCACATACCTCAATCCTCAATCTTAACGCAAAAATCACTTCATTTTCCACCGTGTTTCGCAGTTTTTCAAAATACCATTTGAAGTTGAATGAAAGCATGTTGAAACTAGTTGAATAGTTGCAGAGCCGTCTAGAGTTTTATAGTTGGATCTAGAAGTGAACATGACCTCAATCAAGACCACACGCGGTGTTGCCAAAACTATTACTTCATGACTTTGTATTACAATATAGACGGCTCTGACCCAGAGAAATGGGAGGGGAGTAGAACTCGTTTGACAGATTCGCGGACGGTGAGATTTACGAACCCATCATTTTGAAGTATAGCTGTCAAAATCATGGCCGCATTCAGGGACGGAGCGGATCACAAGCGCTGATTCGCGTGTTAGTTTGCAGTGTTGATACCATCATAGTATAATAATGTTAGGTATATGGTTACTTCGATGATAGAATTTAAAGAAATGACTTATGGTAATGAAATTCAGTTAATTTGACAAAGATCAATCGAACTCTTGTTAAATTCATATCACAGAATGCATCCATCAACAAGAAACAAACTCGATAGTTATGACACATGACATGACAACAACAGTCACGGGTCAAGGGATCAAAGCTTTGATCCCCGACAATCGACATTAATGACATTTTAATGACGTAAAATAGACACTCTTGACAGATATACTCACGAGATGTCTGCGCCCTTGCCGTTCCACAAAAATTGGATGCGCAGTGGTCGAAAAGCGTTCTACTCCCCTCCCAACCTCCCATTTCTCTGCTCTGACCGAGCCGATCGTTAATTGGATCCAAACGGCTACGCCGACGATTCATGAACATCTAAAGGGGTTAAATATCAAATATTAAATATTACATGGATGATTTTGATTGTCGCTTTGACTACCAGGGAAATTGTCAAATTACGGTTTGAAGCTATATCGTTGATGAAGTATTATGAATAAACTCCAATGAGATTGAATCATTTCTGGGACATAAAAATGATTTGAGAAAGTTTCAGTATTTTTGATGATCAGCTATTTCGTGATTTTTAAAGTAAGTATACAGGGTCCTTCATTAGTGCGTCGGGCAATCCTAGCGTGGTTATTTACAAAAGTAGAAAAAAAAGTTTTATAGGTACAAAAGTTGTAGAATGTGACTTTATGCATATTTTAAAAATATTTTCAAACATACAGGGTGCGTCACAAAAGTATGGCACGAAAAAGTATGATTTTTTTAAATGAAACCCCCTGTATATTAATTGATATTTCAATTCTTTCTTCAATTTGGAACAAAAATTGTGCTACAACTAATGTTCCTAAATTCAACCGTTATCGAGATATCGCGTTTTAAAAATGGCATTTTTGCAACTTTGGCATGCTATAAAACTCAAACTATTCAAGTTAGAGGAAAATGGTTTGCACTTTCCTATCTTAACTTTTCAAGAGCTCTTCTGTCATTTGGATAGAAGGTAACGTCAACTGTCAACTTTTTTCGGCACATTTTGACATTTTTTCACAATAATGGATTTAATCTCCTTGAATAGCTCTTGAAAAGTTAAGATAGGAATGTGCAATCCATTTTTCTCTAACTTGAATAGTTTGAGTTTTATAGCATGTCAAAGTTGCAAAAATGCCATTTTTAAAACGCGATATCTCGATAACGGTTGAATTTAGGAACATTAGTTGTATCACAATTTTTGTTCCAAATTGAAGAAAGAATTGAAATATCAATTAATATACAGGGGGTTCCATTTAAAAAAATCATACTTTTTCGTGCCATACCTTTGTGACGCACCCTGTATGTTTGAAAATATTTTTAAAATATGCATAAAGTCACATTCTACAACTTTTGTGAAAAACTTTTTTTTCTACTTTTGTAAATAACCACGCTAGGATTGCCCGACGCACTAATGAAGGACCCTGTATAGTGGGAAATACTATATCTAATGATAGGGTACCAGTGGAAAAATAGTGTGTAGATCACGGCGATAAATCGATTTTTCCAGGCTTCAAGAAGTGTCCGGACTCACTACAGCTCGCCCATACAGGGTGATTCATTTTCAGCGACAGGATGCCAGTTCTCGTAAACTATTCATCATAGAGACTGAGATTCTGTATAGTTAGGATCATTCCAAGAGGAAAAGCTGGAAATATATTTCAAGCTTATAGGATCATCGCAAGGGGGCGTACCGTAACGGTATATAGGTACTGTGAAAATAGAAAATCAGCAAATTTTCGAAATTTTTCACAGTGAACTACCAAAACAGACCATGGAAACAGATTTTGGACTATATTCTTTACAAAATTGCTTCCGGACACTTCTCTCTAAGTTGTCGAATAAGATAGCTACAGGCTACAGATTCAATATCCAACTTGAACTTCCAATATGTAAAACAAGAAGTGCAGTTAAAATTCAGCAGCAAAACTGCAATTTGTATGGAATACGGAATGATAAGGTTAGAGCAAATGTGTAAGAGAGAAAATTATCCATTCGTATTTTGCTCTCTTATATTTTGTTGAATAAAACAACATGCACAACTATTTCTAAATATTGTTGCTGTGAAACAAAATAGAAACATCATCACATTTGATCACGTTTATTAGCTGTTCTATATTTCAGTCATCTAAATATTTTCATGTTAGAATCACCAAAATTAAAGAAAACAAATCTGAAAAAACCTTTGTATGTACATCTAAAGGCGAATACATCATTATGTACTGAATCTTCACAGTAGACACGCGTAAATGATATTTGAAAACGTTTTGAAGTACCACCAGTTTATCAAGAAGAAAGTTCTTGAATGGATAATAATCTCGTATGCATGAGCATTCTATAATAAGACTATATTGGGATATTTCTTATGGGGCGAATTATCCGCACTTTGGTCACTGAAAAATAAACTGTAAGATGGCGCAAAGATGCAGTTATATTCAGAAAGAATATTTAATAACACGTCGCCCTCTGTTGACGATACCTACCGCAGATTTCTTCATGATGTTGAAAAAGAAAGTAAGATACAACAAGAGGACGAAAGTCGTAACTCGTGACGTTGATCTCAATCATACTGTTTAGGGGTCAGGACCACATAACATTAAAGGGTTTATAGTTTTGTAGTAGGGTGTTGGGTCAAATATTTCAAGAATGCTATTCACCGAAATACCTAATAGCATTTAATAATATAGTCTTATTATAAAATGCTGATACGGTTATTTCTTATTTCTGGACATAACAAAGTTTTGTTGCCCTGTGTGCAAAAAGCAAATGTATTTTTTTTCTATTAAGGCATGTACAGGGTGTTTCCGTATATTTCGTCTGCAGACTAACTCGCTTATTATGCAAGATAGATAGGGACTCTGAATACAAAGTTGGTAGGTATTAACATGAACCGCCAGAAAAAAATATTTTTGTATATACCGGGTGCACGAGAAAAGTGTGACAGACACAACTTGCATTTTTTTAATGGAACACCCTATATATTATTTTATAATCAAATAGACATCATTTTTCTGATCTTAAAAATATACAACATGTAGGCATTCCTTCCAGCCGTTTTCAAAATATTTGAGTTTTAAAGTTGGTTTTTTGATATTGCCAAATTGTAGTATCTATGACTACAATAATTGTTTTAACATTATTTATCAATTTTTATCCTTCCAATAATCGAAAACAAGTGAATACATTATTATTATAATAAATTGATCTTATTGAATATACCCGCCATTATTCACAACACATTTTCTTAAATGCATTTTATGATATCAATTTATTAAGAATTTAATGTATTCACTTAATTTATTCGTTGATTTAGATTACTGGAAGGATAAAAATTAATAAATAATGTTCAAACAATTATTGTAGTCATAGATACCAAATTTGGCAATACCAAAAAACCAACTTTAAAACTTATGTATTTTGAAAACGGCTGGAAGGAATGCCAACATATTGTATATTTTTGAGATCAGAAAAATGATGTCTATCTGATTATGAAATAATATATAGGGTGTTCCATTTAAAAAAATGCAAGTTGTGTCTGCCACACTTTTCTCGTGCACCCGGTATACGAAAAAATATTTTTTTCTGGCGGTGCATGTTAATACCTACAACTTTGTATTCAGAGTCCCTATCTATCTTGCATAATAAGCGAGTTAGTCTGCAAACGAAATATACGGAAACACCCTGTACAGACCAAACAACAAAAGTTATCAACATGTTGCCAACATATTGTTGAACACACCAACTTGTATCCGGATACATGTTGTAAACACTGTTGCGCGTCCAAACTATGGAGGACTGTAACTAGGAGAGTAATCGAAATGCATAAAAGTGGTCCAGGTTTCAAATCGTAATTCAGCTTCAATTGTTACCCCCAGCTGGCGAAGAGTCGTTAGCGACTTCAAGTCAAACAAAAATGTTACATAGGTAACATAATTGAAACAACGTTACGAATACTCTATCAAAATGCAACAATTTTCATTGGCTAGGTTGCATCAAAACTCTCACTATTTGATGATAATAGGTACCTATGAATATATTTCTTGTTATACATTATTCTGAAATTCATAGAATTTTCATATTTTTTTTGTTTAATTGCATTAATTGATAGAGTGACTGAGTGGCGTCATATCCTTCATTGCCAACAGTCATCATTAAACAAAGCATGGGCTTGAAACACGATGCTGCGACGATGCAAAATTCAACCTCAATTTTTTCCTTATAGATAATGCATTGCATGTGGAATGTGAAGTGGAAATTTGGAAAAAATGAATGAAAATGTGATAAAAGTATCTTGACAAATTATTGACAAGCAATAAACATTACCATCACAATGAATAAATAAAAGCGCTACTAGCAACAGCGCCCTCAAATGAACTAAGCAAAAAGAGAGACAGATTTTTAGGGATATTCGTATGTCGATTCGTCTCCTAGTTATAGATAGTAGAGTCCTCCATAGTCATTGAACTCCATACTACGTACCTGGAAAGGACCCGCTTATTATTGAGAGTGAATCAAGTAGAGATAGCGATTGTTACGGATCCCTATTTCTTTCTAACTCATTGGCCCATACGCATGGAGTAGAGAGAGAGATAGCGATAGTTACGGATACCTGTCTCTTTCTAACCCCTTGGTTATATATGGAGAGAAATGACACACTTTACGATCCGTTGAAGACAACGACCGGGTCCTTTCCAGGTACGTAGTATAGAGTTGAATGTCCATAGTCCAAACCATTGACGTAATAAGAAAGAGGACACGTAACTCTTTATAAACGTCATACCACGAAATTGCAGCCTGTTTGGAGTCAGTTTGGACACAAAAAAATGGCGTCCGTCCATTTGTACTAATTGGTATCATTGCGGATACTGATTTTGTGAATTTAACATATTATGCAGTAATCACTAAACAAAAGTTGAATTTAAAATATTTGATAAAGAAAGATCATGAATTCCGCACGACCTGAAAAATTGATACCGAATTTGACAGTGACGGCGATGTTTTTGGTGTCAAAAGGTCGCAAAACAACTCACATTGTGGGGTATCCTCTCTTTTCCCAGACGACACAAAAATGAACAGAGTTAAACGAAAACGAAAGCCCATTTTTTGTAGCTTCATGTCTATCACATATTACTCAAAATATATAGGGAACTCGTACTTTTGACTATTTTTTCTCAAAAACGTAAAGAAATCTGTTTTTATTGCATACGGTGGAGCCATCTATTGGATAAAATAGGATTTATACCACGTTCGAAATTATAATTCAGATATTTATCACATGGTTTATCAAAAGTTATTCTGAAAAAATGCATAACTATTTTTTAAAAACGTTCATTTAATAATGTCCAAAAACTATGTCCTGGATAAATGCAACCTATGCATATTTTACAGATTATTACTTTTGATAAGACATGTGAATCAATATTTAAATTAAATTTCGAATGTTGAGTCTATAAAATGCAAACCACAAAATTTAGGACTTGTATACACAGTTGTGCTTTGGTTTTGTTGTTCAAAATCGGATTTCAAACATGCTGAACCAATTTTTCTAAAACAGTGGAAGAACTTTCATTGGAAAGGATGTGAATCGTGTTTTGTTAAAAATATCCACACATCCAGGGGACGATACATCCCTCAAAGAACTCACGATAAGCTTACATTATAGTCCAATCCAAGGTTCAAACACAAATTTCAAGATGATCTAGGTACTGAAAATTAGAAACTTACGACATAAAATTCAAATTACCCGTGAAATGACAATGACGTCTAGGGTTAGGGATTGGTTATTTATGGCAACCGTTGTTAAGGAAAACCTCCGTCTCTAGCGCCATCCAACGGGTAGTCCTCTAAACAAATCCGACTTGATTTTCTGCTTGCCTAAAACTTTATTTACATTGGCTCCCATTCAAGTTTCCTATATATTTTTAGTGATGTGTGATGTCTTTGAGACCTTTTTTAATAAAAGTACCTCAGGAATCACCCCACCAATATTTTATTTAATACACACGGTATGAGTAGCGCTCTTGATTATGACCATTCTAATAAAATATTTGACAATCTTATCAACTTTTTTCCGCAGAAGGCCCTATAATAATTTTGTGCTCCTCTATGTAGATACTTCTCAGAAACCAGCACGTACAGGGTGTCTATTTATGAATGGCAAGGTGCCAGATCTTTGAAACTAGTCATCCCAGAGACTTGCGAAAAAAAAATCACTGGGTAATATGGATTGGAGAAAATGCTGGAAATATATCAGAAGTTCCCAAGATAGCCACAAGATGGCGTAACGGTTCTATCAAAACACAAAATTGCTGTTTTTTCGTGATTTTTAAATAGAAACAAATATAAATGAGTACCGCTATGGATACTTGAAGAATTTTCTTCAAATTTGTTCTTTGATTTTTTTTCTAGCATGTCAAATAAAACAGGTATCAGCTGTCAAACCTTACAACGTAAGAATGCTCATAACTTTAGAGCAAGTCAACTGATTGACGCGATCTTGGTCTCATTTTGAAAAGGAGCCTCTCCTCTTCCACAATTTTGAGATTTCAAAAGATTCTAATCATAAGAGACAATTTTATTCAACATAATATGCGGACGACGAGCATTTTTCAAATTCACTCGTTTTTTTTTAAATACAACGGCATAGTGAAAATAGTTCGTCTGGAAGTTCGACCAAATTTCGCACATCTTTTATGCATTACGCTTTTTTATAGCTCTCGAAATAAATAGGCTAAATGCCTTTTTGTAATTATTATTCAATGCAAAAGAGTCCTACTATTCAAGATATAATTTGTTTGAAATAGAACAGTGACTGGGTGGTAACTAGGTAACGCAAAAATTAGTTAATATCTTCTTTACGAGGGCATCTTGAATAGGATCACTATTTTACATTAAATAACAGAAAAACGTATAGGTAACTTTTTTAATTCGAAATCTAGAAACAAGTGTTATGCATGAAAGTTGTGCGGAATTTTGTTGAGAATTCAGATGAACAATTTTCAGTGTACCTTTACATTTGAAAATTTTAAGTAAATTCAGAAATTGTCCGTCGTCCGCATATTATACTGAATACAATCGTCTGTTTTGATCGGAGTCATTTGAAATCTCAAAATTGTGGAAGAGGAGAACCTCCTCTTCAAAATAAGACCAAGATCGTGTCAATCGGTAGGGTTGTTTCAAAGTTATGAGCATTTTTGCGTTGTAAGGTTTGACAGCTGATACCTGTCTTATTTGACATGCTAGATATATGTTTATATATTATCAAAAAACCCCATACTGTACCATTTGAAATGGTGTCGGGTGTATACATGTCTACATTTTTTTTTTCTCAATTTACATTAATTGTGCACGAATCTGGCCCATTCCTTCTTATTTCTGGTCAATGCTTTAGCCTCATTCCATGATTTTTCTCTTTTCTCCAGTGCATCCCCTACAGTCTGGTTCCATGTTTTTTTGGTCTTCCTCTCATCCTTCTTCCTTCCGCTCTTGCTTCCCAGATTTGCTTCACCTGCCTATTGCTCCCCATTCTTTGTAAATGTCCCCACCAACTCAATTTTCTCTTTTCAATAAATTCTAGGATTGATTCTATATCCATTTTTTCCCTGATGTCGTTGTTCTTGATCTTGTCCATCCTTGTTACCCCCATTACTCTTCTTAAGTATTTCATTTCCATGGCCTGTATTTTGCTTTCTTGTCTTTGAGATAGTATCCATGATTCACATCCATATGTCAGTACTGGTCTGTAGATAGTTTTGAATACTTTCATCTTTGTGTTTTTGGATATTTCTTTTCTGTTTATTATTTTTTTGTTTATTGCATAGTAAAGTTTTGTTGAGGTCTCTATTCGTCTGTTGTCTTCTGGTTCTGCTGTTCCTAATTGGTCCAGTTCCACCCCTGAGTATTTATAAGTTTTGACCTGCTCTATTCTCTCTCCTTCCACTTGAATGTTCATTTGATGAATGTTTTTTCCAACTATCATAACTTTTGTTTTGGTTTTGTTGATTTGCATTCCATATTCTTTTGTCACCTGACTCCATATGTTGATGTTACTGTTAAGGTCTCTTTCATTTTCTGCAAATAATACAATGTCGTCTGCAAAAGCTGCCTCTGATGTTTGTATATTTTGCATGTTTCTGTAGCCTACTTGCAGTTTTTTTGTCCTGATTGTACACCTTCTTATTATTTCATCCATATATATGGTAAATAAGACTGGGCTTAATCCACCTCCTTGTCTTAGGCCCTCTTCAATTTTGAAACAGTTTGAGCGTCTGCCTTGGCTGATTACGAAGTTTTTGTTGTTTTCATACATTTCCTTTATCAGTCTTATTACCTTTGGTTGAACTTCTTTCTTTCTTAATATGTCCCACAATTTACTCCTTTGTATTTTATCGAAAGCTTTTTCCAAATCTATGAAAGCCAGGTAGGTATTTTTTCCTTGTTCCATTCTCTTTTCTGTGATTTGTCTCACTGTGAATATATGGTCTTGTGTACTTCTTCCTTTCCGAAAGGCACTTTGTGCTTTGTGCATTGAATTCTCTATAATGTTGCTCATTTTACTGTTTATAATTTTTTCCAATATTTTCATTGCTGTGCAGATAAGTGTTATTCCTCTGTAGCTATTACAGTCTTGCTTATTTCCTTTTTTATAAATCGGCACGATGAGTGATGTTTTCCATTCTTCCGGTAGCTCTTCTTCTTTCCATATTTGATTGTAGATTACCAGTAATATTTCTTTTCCTTCGTCACCCATGTATTTTATCATTTCGCTTGTAATGTTGTCGGTTCCTGGTGCTTTTCCATTTTTAAGTTCCCTTATTGCCTTTTCAAGTTCCTCAAATGTTATGTGTTCATCTTGCGTCTCCCAAGTCGAACTCATTGTTTCCTCTTCTATCCCTTCTGTTGCTTCTGTATTTTTGTTTGCCTCTAGCAATTCTTTAAAGTATTCGACCCATCTCTGCATGATTCCTTGTTCATCTGTTAATATTTCCTCCTTCTTACTTTTTATGTTGAATGTTTTTTGTCCTTTGGGTTCGCCTCTGCATGATTTCACTATATTGTAGAAAAGCTTTTGGTTTCCCTTCGCCGCATTTTCGATTTTTTGTCCAAATTCCTCCCATTTTTTCTTTTTCTCTTGATTCACCATATTTTTTACCTTTTTTCTTTCCTCTGTATATATTTCATATTTTTCTGTCGTTTTCACCTTGAGGTAGTTCTTCCAGGCTTCCTTCTTTTTCTTTATCTGCTCTTTGATTTCATTGTTCCACCATGCCGTTTGTTTTTGTTTAGTTAGTATTCTGCTGATTCCACACGTCTCAGTAGCTGTTTCCATTATAATTTGTTCGAAATTAATCCACATCTCCTGAATAGTTCGTAGATGTTTATGCTCTCTTAATCTCTCACATTTTTTGGAAATTTCTTGTGCATATTTTTCTGCCACTTCTTTTTCTGTCAGTTTGTAGGCTTTGATTTTTTCATGTTTTGGTTTCAGGTTTGTATGATTTTTCTCTATTCTTTTACGGTATTCTTGTCTTCCTCTAATCTTTGTTGTTACCAAGAAGTGGTCGCTTCCGAATTCTGGTCCTCTCTTCACTCGTGTGTCTATTATATTTGGTTTGTTTTTCTGCTCTACAACCACATAGTCAATAATTGATCTCTCTTTTCTGGAAATAACTTCTCTTGTGTATTTGTGTATATCTTTGTGCTGGAAGAGTGTATTTGTAATGACTAGGTCATGCATCACACAGAAGTCAAGCAACCGTTTGCCATTGTTGTTTCTTGTATCTTCTCCATATTGGCCAATCACTGTTGGGTAATTTTCATCTTTTCTCCCTACTCTGCTGTTGAAGTCACCTGTTAGATAGATCTCTCCCTTCAGTGTTTCCATAGTTTTTGTCAACTCCTCCCAGAACAGGTCTTTTTTTCTTGTTGCCTCATCTTCGTTTGGTCCATATACCACTATGGTTCTTGTGTTCCCATTTTCATTCTTGAGTTCAACTACTAAAATTCTTTCAGACACAGCCGTCCATTTCTGTAGATTTTTCTTCATATTTTTATGAACTATACATCCGACTCCTGCTCTTGCACGCTCCTCTTTAGATACACCACTGTATATGAGTACATGTTCATTTTGCATTATGATATCTCCATTACCTTTCTTTTTTGTTTCTGTTAATGTCAGAATGTCCAAATTTGCTCTTTCAAATTCTGTCTCTAGTTCGTCCTGTTTTCCTTGAATTGTTTTTATGTTCCATGTTCCTATCCTCCAATTTTCAAATTCTTCCTTATTTTTGTTCAACTTTTCTTTTCGGTTCTCCTTATCAATGTCCATTTCGAAATCCTTTGTCGTTTTACCATTTTGTCTCGTGCTTGTTTTATTTTTTTTAAGTTTTTGGTTGTACTTTCACCATCCTTGTAAAATTTTGTTGTTCGTTGTTCCATTTCCATTCTTCATTGTTTATGATAATTTTTTGAAAGCCAATTTTCACATTTTGTCCTCTTTCTTTTTCTAATTTAGCCTTGTTCCTGATTTTGGATTGTATAATTCTCTCATCTTTCGTCATGTCATCATCTATATGTATAGGGTACTCAAGTTTTCTCAGCTTCTGTTTGTTTTTCATGATTGTTAGCTTATCGTTTTTATTGTTGAGTTCGACCAGCCACATTTTTTCCCCGATTTTGTATACATTTTTAATGTCCACTCTAACTTCTAATTTCTCCGTAATAAATTTTGATACCTCGGTTTTTTGTTCTTCTCCTGGTTTTCCTGCTATTTTTATCCCCTTGATTACAATATTATTTCTTCTTTTTTCCTTTTCCATTGCATCCAATTTTTGATTTATGTTTCCGATTTCCATCTTCATTGCTTGATTTTCTTTTTTAATGTTTTCATTCTCTGTTCTCAGAGTCAGTATTTCTTCTTTGAAGTCTCTTTGTTCTTTTCGTAGTTCTTTCATCTCCGTGGTTAAGTTTTGTAGCATTTGGATAACCATCTCCATTCTCTCTTCTCTTCTAGCAACTTGATCCGGGCTCCTCATACATTTTTTGTTTTTATTAGCGGTCTCAGTTATATCATCACCTTCTCTTCTTCGTTTTCCATCATCTGTTGAATAATCGTCGGAGTCCATTTTTCCCTTAATCCGTCTCTGTTGTTCGTGGAGTGCTCAAGCTCCAAACCGACAACACTGACATGCTAGAAAAAAAATCAAAAAACAAAATTGGAGGAAATGTATCAATGAATCCATAGCGGTACTCATTTATATTTGTTTCTATTTAAAAATCACGAAAAAACAGCAATTTTGTGTTTTGATAGCACCATTACGCCTTCTTGTGGCTACCTTGGGAACTTCTGATATATTTCCAGCATTTTCCCTAATCCATATTACCCAGTATTTTTTTTTTCGCAAGTCTCTGGGATGCCTAGTTTCTGAGATCTGGCACCATGCCATTCTTAAATAGACACCCGTACATGTGTCACCTTACCGGTGTGTTTTATTTGATCAGTCAAATAAGTTAGAGAATATAGAGATGATTTAAATATCCAATAATTCCGAAACTAAGTATGGATGGTTATTAAAAGCTTATCATTAGAAGAAGTTCTTCCTTAATGGATGTCCTCATAAACTACACAAATTGATCGGTAATTTAAATAAATGCATAGCTATATTGCAAAATGATCGCCCCTTGAACAAAACCGAAAGTGGTGGGTGCCTTGATATTCTACAGTGTATATTTTGAATGCGCCGACACAGTCGATCAAAATACGGCGAAATGAAGAGCTTTGCAATTTTGATTCTTTGTGCTTTGGCAAAAATTTCTTATGGAAAAATTCGTAAGTATTTGATGAAATAGTATACACGGTGTCGGAGTTTACAAGCATTTGAATTTAAAACTTCATGAATAAGGGAAGCGAATGTACTTGTTTCAACATACATCAATTGGCTGCATAATTTTTCAACCTGAACTTTACGACAATAGTAATTTTTAAAACTAGACTCTTGGCAAAGATGTTTATACCTCAAGACATAGAAAAAACTCGATTTTAAAAATTGTGCTCTAATAATCCGATTCAAAGAACAAAAAATGCTTTCTTTGGTATCTTACCTATTTTTTGCTAATTTTCAGTGTGGTGGAAGAGAATCAATGTTTGTTGTACCTGCATAATATGTATAATTTTAAACATGACTTTGATGTTTTTTTTTTAGATTATATCAGGTTATAAACTTTTTTTGATAGTAACTGTTATAACATTTATCTTGAAATAACTCTCTATATTGGCTGTGATTTTCAAAATAGATCTACTCCAGACAAATAATTACTCATCATACATTTGTGCTGCAAATTTGAACATACAAGAATATAATATGTTTGTTCCAAAAGATCTTGAACCTTGCCCAAGAAGGTGCACACATCTCAAGGCAAACATGTCTGAGAAGCTTACAAGTTTTAGTGCATATTTTCGAATTTAGTGCTTCTTCGAATCGGTGATCATAAATTGGCGAAGGTCGATAATGTATAAGAAAATCTTGGTGCAGGATTCAATACATAAAATATCATATTTGTATCTGTCATGTTAATTTCTTAGTTCGACATAAAGTTTCATGATTTCTTCTCTGCTTTTTTTATCAATTCAATCAGTACCAATATTCAAATTTACTATGCCGGTATCAAGTCTTTGTGCAAACAAACAAAGCTTATTTCAAAGAACCACTCTTCAATTGCCATGTATAATTTATAATACTGTGTATTAAGTAACCTACAGACTTTCACAACTCGGTCTTGATTACGCTATATACCTAATTGAGTAGGTCAGTGACATTAAAACCATAGAATATAATACGTAAAATATTCTATTCGTTTATTTTATGTAAAGGTGATGTGAGTGTTATAGAAGTAGAAAACTTTGTCTGCTGTTTAAGAATTGAACAATCTAGATTTTCAAGTTCTCAGCCAAAAACAAAACACCTACACTTTTCTGGATTTTAATCGTAGGTACTGATGATGATTGGACCCGAATTATGTTTATAAGAAATCGTTGGCGATAAGTAGACATATCGATCAACAATACTTACATCTATCTTTTTCTACTCCAAATTTCTCATGTCTCAGCGTGGTCTTATTTGCGCAGCAAACAAGTAAAACAATTATCTAGTAGGCTAAATATAGAAGATTACTATTGCATCTCACGTGTTATGCAAAACCAATTTGTGTCAAGGATGTGCATTTAACGAAATATACATAAGTTTCATTTTATCAATTTATGTATGTCAAGACTTACGAGATCCATCGATTTTTTCTGAATGACCTCAAATATAACCTATCTGATCTGCAAACCCATTGTACGTGATTTTTTTTTCCAGCTGAATACCTTCAACCTTTTATATGTAGAGCATCAGATCCTGCATACGAAACATGTGTTCTAGAAAGCTTTGAAAAATCTCGGCCATACTTAATGTCGGGTATTCCGGAAGTAAGCTTGCCACCAATGGACCCTTTCATTCTTCCTTTGATGACTGTTAATAATACTTTGAATGAAGCGATTAGTATTAAAGCAATTTGCAAGAATATCAGAGTTGAAGGGGGAAGGAATACTGTGATAGATGATCTAAAGTGAGTATATAGAGTGTGCTTTGTATAGAGTATATATTATGTGGATGAAAAGTTTCGAGGTGATTATGTATACTTGCGCTTCAAAAATTATTGAGATATATGTGTGATTTTGTTCTAATTTCAGAGCCGATCCCATCAAACACGCAGGAGAGATAAGATTGACAATGCCGTGGGCTTACCTAGAAATGGAATATGATGTCAGTGGCCGCCTTTTGACCATTCCTCTAGAAAGCAAGGGATTTTTTAAAGGAAACTTTAGTGAGTATGCTGGAAAGTGTCTTTGGTGATCGAAGTTCATACAGTTATTGTCTTCAACAAAATTATTGAGCTTAACATGCCTTTTCATCACAGCTACAGTCCAATTCTATGTAAAGGGATCATTAGAAAAATACCAGAAGCACAATGACGAATATTTTAAAGTCAGAAGAATCAATTCCAAAATCGTTGTAGGAGACGGATGGATCAAGCTTACTTCAAAGAACCCTGGACTTCAATTTGGAGGTGAGTATTTACTATGATACGAGATGTGATTGGATAGATTTAAAATTTCGAATTTTCCATAAGAACATTTTCAAATACAAACCTATTGAAATAAGATTCAAGTATTTTTTTAGTTTCTAATCTATTTTCTGATGACTGAACGAATTCCAAAATAATCGATAATTCAAACCAATTTTGGTAAACTAATTCTTCATTCAGAAAATGAATATTTATAATCGCATGTGTGTTGTACGTTATACCGGAAAAATGAGAAGATTTCTTTAACCATATTCATTTCTTACAGCTGACCTTATCTCCAATTTCTTCAATGAAGATCCCAAAAGAGTACTTGATGCAGTCAATCCAATATTTATTGATACATCTAATGAATTGTTCAGAGTTGTTGCTGACCAGATTCTTGCAAACCTTAAAGTTTCTGAGTGGCTTCCAGCATAAATAGGATTCATTCATTCATCAGCAATTTGAACAAAGTTACATTTTGGTAGCAATCGATTTGATACAATACGCTAGTCCGTAACTAGATGGAAGCATATGCTATGTTTATCAAAACTGTGATAACTTGGTATGTTGAGAGTTTTGAACGAGCTCCAATTTTTAAAATTTGCCAATGTTTGAATGTATCAAAAATCATCACTCTTTAGATATGTTCACTGAAAAACAACAATTTTGGGAAAAGAACTATAATGGCTATGCATTTTTTTTTTACTTTTCAGGATAATACCCACCGATTTTTGTCAAAAATCTATTATAATCTCAATTATTGCACGTTTTGGATTGCTTTGATCTGTATATTTTGTTATTTTCTATATGTTTCCTATTGTTCTTTTTATTAGAATGTTTTGTAGCGAAAGGATATCAATTCTTATTGAATACAAATTAAGATTTTTAGCAATTTCGTTATTCTTATAGTTATAGGTACTTATCAGTTGTTGAATAAAAATGAATGATGATTGGAACTCGCTCACTGATTTTGATCGATAGAGAACGTTTTTCCTCATATATTTTTTGGGACAAGAATCGAAGCTCCATTCCTCTGGTGATATCTTTCATCAATTCTTATTATTGTGCGTGCAAGCATGCAACTCAGAAGATCTTCATACTAGTTTGGATTCAAAATAGTTAAATTCTCACACACTTGGGGCGGTTTTTCATGAATAACATTTCTGATGTTAGTTTTCATATTCTCTAAAGGGTGCCACAGATTCGAGTGCATGAATGGGGATCTCAGTTATTCTGAGAGATGCAGGGTCGATCAAATGGATGCAAAGTTGCACATTTTTATGCTCAACAAAATGTCATTTTGACATTTGAAAATTCCCACTACTTTCGAAGATATTCGAAAAAAACAAAAATTTTGCAAAAACGTTATTATTTTTTCCTGAGTTTATTTGAGAAGAAAAATTTGCAATGAATTGCACTTTCTCATTGCCACTTTTTCTCCTCTACGATATGGCGGTTTCAAATTAGAAATCTGACGTTTCGTCTTTGAGGGGCCATCATCAAGTTCATTTTTTTAAATACCGACCTGGATTTTTCATTTTATTTTTAGAAATCTTTTGACGTCCATAATGCATTGAGGTATCGCAACCGGCAAAAAAATACTCATCTAAAAAATAATACCAGAGAAAATTGGTTAGGCAACCCTTGTCTCCCTAATACATAGTTTGGTTTATGAATACATCTTTATTCGACACGTTATTCTCATGAGAAAACCTGCACAGATAAATGAAACTAATTGACTGAACCAAAGTCGAAATAACATCCAATAACGATAAACTTTTGAAATTAAATCAAATCCACAAATGACATGAAATATAAAAAAAATACATGTAAAAAACAGAATCAGTTTCTGCAAACGTGATCAAAAATATTGCCATTCTAACAAAATATTGAAAATAACAATAATATAGGTGGTAAAATGGCATATTCTTGAGCATAAAAATTGTGCAACTCTGCATCCATTTATCCGACCCTGTATCTCTGATAATAACTAAGATCCCCATGCTCGAATCGGTGGCACCCTGTATTGTTCTCAAATTGTGACATTTGAGAAAACAATTTCTTTCAGTTTAGAAAAAACGATTTTAGAAACTCAACAGTGCAATAGACTCGAGTCCAATTAATTCCTCCTATATAGGAGTTGTTGGTCCAATCCATTTTTGCATGTTTATCCAAGCAAAAAGAAATGAACACAGTAGAGAGTAGGCTCGTTCAGCATATTTTTTTCATTACGTATTCTGAAGAAGCGTATTGAATTTAGTACTTGTGCAAATTTTCTTACATATCCGAGCCCGTTTTCGTATGTAAATAAATTATTAAAACCTTGAAAATTTCAGACGCTTCGCGCTCCACCACTGACGTCACTACTTTCGTCGTATCTAACCGGGTTTGAGTGAACACTGAACAGTATCGCCGGTTGCAGGCCGGTCGATACTGGCGTTGTTTTCAAACTTTTAGTTTGACAGGTTTGAATGTTTGAAATAATAATAATTATTCTATCCCATAAAACACAAAACTACACAGGGAGGTATTTGTTTTCTGTCTTATATTCGATGATTTCTTTGTCGCTGCTTGATATTATTTATTCAGTATAACAATGGAAGAGCAAGACAAAAAAAAATTATAAATATTGTATGGTGCCGGAATGTAAAAACACTACTGTGACTACCCCAGATAAAACTTTTGGTACTATGCCGAGAAATATCGAATCAAGGAAGTTGTGGCAACAAGCTATGTGTAGAACCAATTTTGTAAGCAATAGTTCAACGAGTCATTGTTGTGATGATCATTTCAATGTGAGTTTTTTTTATAATCGCAAATGTAAATCAAGTTATGAGTTTATTTTAGCTTGAGGAGGATATGGAGAATTACATGCGTTTTAAACTTGTTAAAAATACGAAAATAAGGAAGTCGTGAGTGGTTCCACACATTTTTGATTGGCAAAAACACCGGAAACTTGCACACATTCCAAATGCTCTAAGTATTTTTTTTCCTAACTATTTATGTAGAGACTTGGTTTATGTTAGTGATGTTCATAGTTATGATACTCGAAATGCGACCAGTTTTTATGTTCAAACTAATAGACTATCAAAAACCAAAAAAAGTCTATTTTATCAAGGGCTGGTGGAGTTTAATAGTTAGCCTGCTGATTTGAAGAGCATTGATAATCTTTATTTTTTTAAAAATTCCATCAGGGCATTTATACTAGAAAAGTACTCATAAAAAAGTTATATATTGCTGCAGATTTCTGTCCATTGTTAATAAATTTTTCCGAAGTTTGTGTTTATGTCAATAATTAATTTTTTGTATTGAACATTGTACATATTTATATTTATAACACTATTTAATTATTACGTAATTTCTACTACTTACTTATTCTAACCATTTTATGTAAAACATGTATTTTTTTTTATAGCTTGTTTGCTAATAAACGATCTTTTTTTTTTTTTTTTTTTTTTTTCACAAAAGACAGCGGCACAAAGCTTTAGAAGGACCAAGTTCAAAAAGAACTCGATTTTCGTCATCACGCAGCGAAGCTTGCATAAAAAATATTCCTAGTTCTGAAAATACCGGGGAGGAAAGTCGCAAGGCGAATTAACGTGTCCAAGTTAATCTAAGGGCCAAAATGAGATCAAAATCTATTGGATGTAATTTGTTAAAAGTACCAAAAAAGGGGAAACAAATGCAAATAACATCCAAATATATACCGGAGCCATGTTTCTAGACAAGTAACTCGAGCTCCGATCATTCGAGATCCTACAGCCCAACATCCAATGACTCTTCGTCAACGGCAGGCATAAAAAAACAAGTTGATACGGAAGAAAATGTAGAAAGAACTGTTTTTCTTATAGAAAAAAGTTCAAACATTTATATCGGGATACCCAGTCATTCACTCTCTGTGGTTGACATGATTCATACAAAATGTCAGCTAACAAAAATAGAGATATTTGTAACTTAAAAAAAAAATCAAACTCAATCTTCCATATAAAATATTAGCAGATGATTTTTGTATATCGGCTGCAACAGTCTCCTCAATAATTAAAAAAACAATGCCCAAACTAGTTAAACATTTGAAGTCATTCATTCAATGGAAATCGCTTTCGGAAGTCCAAAAATGTTTGCCAATACCTTTCCGAACAAGATTCAAGAATGTGCAATGTATAATCGACTGTTTTGAAATTTAGATTCAAAAACCCAGAAACCCTATATTGCAATCATTTTTTTGGTCCGAATATAAAAAAGCAATACCATGAAATATTTATTAGCTTGCACTCCTGATGAGCTCATTGGCCTTGTATCTAAAGGTTTTGGTAGCAGGTCTACTGATAAGATGATCGTGGAAGAGTCCGGATTTTTGAACGTATTAGAAAATGAAGCACAAGTTATGGCAGATCGGGGATTTAAACACATCGATGAACTTTTAAAGACAAAAATTACACGTTGGTAAGACCACCGTCGGTTTCAGCAAAAATAAATAATTCGAAGGAAGATGTCAAACAGTCCAAAAGAATTGTGAGTCTGCGAATACACGTAGAAAGAGTCATATCAAGAATACCAGAATATGCCATTTTAGTGCCCCATGCTTGTGTTCATGCGAGCTTGGTTAAATATTCAAATGATATTGTTATAGTAGTGTGTGCTTTGATAAATTTACAGGATTATTTGCTAAAATAAAACCATAAACTATGTTTGCTAAATTTTATTGTAAATTGCTTTAATCCAAAACTTTTCTACTTTACGCAACATCGCATCAACATGTTTATCATAATCATAATTTGTAAGTTATCTCATTATTTTTCTCAAAATTAGGGCTAGCTACAACATAATTACCTTTTTTTTAAGGGAAGTTTCTTTGTCCGAATAATGTAAAGAAGGGAGTTTTCGTGGCGTGGGGACAGAAAGGGAAATGAGAAAAGTTGGCACTAGGCGGGATTTGAACCCACGACCTTCTGGCGACGAAGGTCGTGGGCTCAAACCCCGTCTGGTGCCAACTTTTCTCATTTTTCTTCCTGTCCCTATACGCCACAAAAACTCCCTTCTTTAAATACCTTTTTGTTTTTTTTTAAGATGCATTTGCATTTTTTGGATTTTATGATAATATTTAGGTACTTTTTATATTGCCATCAATATCAATAAAATTATGGAAGGTTTTATCGAAATGAGGGCTTTTTATTTTGACCACATACTCTTCATTTATAGCGTCTGGACTAGCACCTATCACTGGACACTCTGTCGAAAGAAACGACATTTTCGAAAGGTTTGTGAAGTTTTCATCGAAAGTACCTTCAGGACAGCTTCCTCTAAATCTAGGCCTCTTTTCATTGCTTCCGTTTGAAATACTTTGCCTCCCAATATATTTTCTACGAGCGTCCCATCGAAGGTAGAACAGTGATTTAGATGCTGTAATACGTGCGTACCGCATTTCGGACCATGGGCTGCACCTTGACTGGTTCCTAGTTTTTATTTCAATTTGTTTTCATCGAAAGTACCTACAGGACAGCTTCCTCTAAATCTAGGCCTCTTTTCATAGCTTCCGTTTGAAATACTTTGCCTCCCAATATACTTTATACGAGCGTCCCATCGAAGGAAGAACAGTGGACAACGTCATATGATTTTGATGCTGTAATACGTGCGTACCGCATTTCGGACCATAGGCTGCACCTTGACTGGTTCCAGGTTTTTATTTCAATTTGTTTAAACAAATATTCTTCCATTTGTTGTTTGCAGAAGTTTAAAAATACATTCGCATCATTCATATCCGCATCAGTTGACATGAAACGAATTTTTATTTGATGAAGGGAAATGCAAACGTAGTTTTGAGAAATATGGTACCTCATAGTGCTATTTTCAATTTTACGTTTCTTTGCTTCAAGAATATAATCATTTAAACTGTTATCGTTTGTATGCATTGGTGGTTTACCGCCAAAATCTCCCAATAACAAATTTTGTCGGTTGATGGGGATGGTTCTTCGCTTCTACGATGAATCCACATCAAAAAAGCCACTGCATGTTTGCAACCTCCCTCCAAAGCAGGACAATCATGACAATGTACCTCCACAACTGTTTTTTCCAACTCGTCGATCACACAAGACACTTGATAGTTTTTCGACCGTATTTTGTGTTCTGGGTGACCTTTGCTTTTAAATAGCATATATTATTGGTCCGCTTGAGCTGCACATATCCCACCGCATTGTCTCCATAATATTTACGGGCAGATCTGAAACAATATTACCATAATAAACAAGTAGTACCTATCACCACCTATTACAGCGGGTCAGGAATCGGTGTTTTATTGAATGGACGTTCAATACGTTTCCGCATAAAAAACTTCAATATTTTATATTCTGAGAACCTATTCCTACTATAATATTAAATGATACGTCTAAAATACTCACTGCTGCATCTTAACACCCCTCATCTCTGCACTGATGAAATCACGATTTGTATTGAAGTAGTCCATAACCATGATGACATCTACTTCTGGCATATTCGATGAATCGGCTTTCAAAAAGTCCGCATCACACATATTTTCACCACAATTAATTAATACCACAATAATCATTATATGATTATATTATGATCACAACCGTTTTTTGAAAAACAAGGACAGAACCTGACAGAACTATCTAATAAAACAATTTCTAACTTCAAACAAACCAAAGGAGATACGCGTGCAATATTTCCCGTCACTTAACCGGTAGCAGAGAAGCCGTTTGGACGAGAGACGTTCAGTGACGTCACAGCGCCGCTCGAATTATTTTAATGTTTGAAGGCCTATAAGTTTCTTAATTTTTATGCAACCGAGCTGAAATGTTGTTTATCTGTTTTTGATGTATAATACATCATAAAAATGTCAAAAAACATCTTTGTCAAAATTTCACTGGACAAGCCTATTAGTGTGCTTTGATTTGCAAGAAAAATTCCTAGTAATATTTATCTTTTTCATAAGACCTAATCTCTTAGAAGCCCTTGAATTCTTCATTCCTGCAAAGTTTTCACAGTGATTTTTCTGTTGTGATACACTCGAGTTGATAAGATCTTTTCTGTACAATCCTCCACCCGGATCCTGTCCACTTGCATGATCTGGACTTTTCCAGTAGCGAATTTGGTTTTCAACTCGCTGCTTCGCCACCACAAAAATTCTATAACTGTCTCGAATTGATTTCAATTTCACCTTCTAGTGCCTGCATTGCCTCTGTATTGTGGGTCATGATCGAGAATGATCATCACAATTGCAATGTACAGCTTGAAAGTCGGTGATCTCTTGCGTTCTCTGTCTAGAGATCACTATTTCATCTACAGATACGTCAAATTTCGACCGTTTGTATTCTACATAGCATTTTTTGATCTTCCTCTTATCCTCTTGTTCAAGTCTGGCAATCTGGTTAGCTGATTCCCCAACTATTATTCAATAATAAGGCTCATGAGGCCTTTGTTGGGATTTTTCTTCTTGACTTCTGTTCTGCCAGACAGATTTTCTGTTATGTCTATTCCTCAATTATGGTATCATTTCATAATAATTTCTGGTATATTTTCCACGGCTGCAGTTGATGTGCGCCAGTTATTTCCAGGCAAGCGAATCTTTGTATCTACAAAGTGTCTGTTTTACAATTCTTGTTCCAATTGCTTGCCACCATATCAGTGTTGCATAGGTAATTATGAGTATGACCATGATTTTGTACACCTACAGCATCATGGCTGCTGATAGTCCCAGAGACTTATCTAACGTACTTTTGCAGGTCATGATGGTCTTTATCTCTCTGCTTGTTATGCAGTGGCGACTTGTGGTTAATTTTTTTTGGGAGGTGAAAAATCAGGGTTGAAAAGATCTTTGCGTCGCAGGCAAGCTAGCGCCGAATGGAATTTTAAATTTATTCTATCTCTTTATTTTATCATTCTAGCGATGATCAATCATCGCTAGAATGATAAAATAAGACTATAAATTCATTTTAAAGTGTTGTAAATGTCTCGTACGTGCTTATGTTTAATGTTATTTTAATCTTGTTAACTTGATTGACCTCGATAACTTCTGAAAAAAGTATTGTATGATGCCGGACCACTTTTACGAATAATATGCACCCTTGAAAGGGGTCTAATGATGGTCAAATTGATGAAAAATGTCCACTGTACACAACTGACTATTGGGGCACTGATGATGGCTTATTATTAGCCGAAAGCGCTTTGCCAGCTACATTAATAAAAGATTATTGCTCTGAGTACTCAAACTGTTTTCTTCCTTCTATATTTTTGTCTTTACTGGTTTGTCAGGCACTGAGCGACCACTTTCCTTGAATTCACTTATTTTTGCAAAGTCTAGTTTGTTGGCACTTTTAGTTGTTCAATTTTCTGCACTACCGTCATTCTATTATCTATCAAAGTATACTCGACAGGTAATAACTCAAAATTACTTGAAACCAATCTACCAAACTACCAATAATGCATTTTCATTTTGACATGATAAATAGAGTATAGTAGAATGATTACTTTTTGTATATGAGCATGTGTACGCAAACGTTCCATTGAGAAAATAATAATAGTACAACAATAATAATTTCGATTTTTTGTCTGTGAATTCGAAACTTTCCAAGCGTTTTTGATAAAATTTGTAGAGTTCTGTTGTTTTTTAAGCAGAAAAAAGCAACACTCTCCGCAGTTGTTATGAAATCATGTGATTTTCCATTTTTATTAGACCTTGAAACGAGTGAGTTTTTCTGAATAACATTGATTTTTATTTTTTATCTCGAAGACGACGAATCGAAGAACTCAAGTTACCTTTTTTGCTCAAATTTGAACGGAAAACTGGAACATGGTTTTTACTCTATGAAAACCATATGGCGTACCTCTTTTTTCATCGATAAAAAAATATGACTCTCTCTAGGTCCGGTCCTGGAAAAGTTAAACTCAAACGAATTTGTTAAGAACATGCTTAAAGACCCCGGATATACTTTCTGAAAGTTTGAACTAAATCACATGAGGCGTTTTGAATCTACAGCCCAAAAATCGAAATTTTCCTCAACTTTGAATACTCTGTATTTTTTCAACGAAACATTTGCGGACACATGTTCATTCATAAAAAAATATTATCCTACAGTACTTTATTCATCATTTCAAAATGCGCACGTTTTTCAGACTGTATAAGTAATGCGCTTCGTGATCAGTGAATCCGTTAATACGCGTATCCATTTTGTCGAAAGGATAGGTGGCGGCGATATGTTCCAAATTTTATGCTGGCTCTTGACCCAAGACACGGTTCAATTTTCCAATACGCTTAGACGTTCGGCTACGCTCGTTAGCAGTGTATTTCTCGCCAAGCGTTATCGCCATAAGGGCAATTCCAACAACTAGTCCAAGCCATAGATAAATATCATCCACTGGATGGGCCAAGGCCAAGCCGTATTTCTGAATTCTGACCACGCTTGCGCTCGACAACTAGGGACAGTCAAAATAATATAAGGTGTATTTTGAAATTGATTTGATGATAGTAGATAAGCAAGGCCGGTTCGACCATTTTTACATGTAAATCTCCATAAGGAAATCGCAGGTCCATCCTACCCTTCTTAGAACCGTTGAAGAGGTCATCGCATAGGTGGTTGCGTCACAACGTTCTCCAGGTAGACCACCTGATTGGAAGTCACCACCTGATTGGAGGTCCCCATTTGATTGCAAGTCCCCATCTGATTGAAAGTCGCCATCTGCGGAAGTCCCTCAGGTGGGTGAATGTGTGTACTATGACTCACTTTTTTTTAGCCTCCGTTGGGTTTCGAACCCGAGCATTCTGGATGTTAGTCCTATGCGCTAACCAATACTCTATTGGAGCTTTGATAAATACTTGCGTGGATGCTGTTAGATATGACGCGTACTGTTATATGATATCGTACTATGACTCACCTTTTTTTAGCCTCCGTTGGGTTTCGAACCCGAGCCTTCTGGATATTAGTTATTAGTCCTATACGCTAACCAATACTCTATTGGAGCTTTAAGAAATATTTGCGAAGATGGTGATAGACATGATGCGTACTATTATTGTGATTGTGTACGTGTGGCGCTACTATGATGACTGTGCAGATGGGAATGGGGATGGGAGTCCCCCAGTATATGTAGAATTTAAAAGGAACATTTTGATTGTGGAAATTATGTTAGTCGTAGACGGTGACAAATAAATGTGAAGGTGGTCACTGAACCATAACCTTTGAAAAAATAGGATCCAATTCAAGTCTTGAGTGGAGGTCTTGAGTGGGGGGTGGGGAGTGGGGAGTGGGGGTCCTCAGTAGGTTGCGGTGGAGGAGTTGACTATAGTTCGTCATCCAAGATGTCACATTTCTGTTGTGAGAAAAAATGTTTTATCACCCCAAGTTTACGAGTTGATGGCTTAGCCTGCTCCGAATGTGAGTCATATAGTTATTGTTGCTGCAAATGTGTTCCACACATACCATCTAAAAGTCATATTGAAATAACCATTATTGCAGTTCGTATCAATGGTAATTTGCGATAGATTGTAAAACATGGGTGAATTTATCTGCGATAAAAATCCAATGATACATCCAGAGATGTTGAGCACCACCAAAGTGGGGCAGGCGGATCAGTTGTGTGCGAGACGATGGACAAAACAGATGCAGAAAAAATTGGGGAATTCTGTAAACGATTGGAGCAGCTGAGGAATGACATTACATTCTATGAACAAAAAAAGTTCATGATTCAAGCCTTGAAGAAATTGAGTATTGTGGGTAAGTGTTATCATCATCTTTATCGTTCTCCACAGGGTTGTGGTTTCACACCAAAAAGCTCGAATGTGGTCTTCTTATCACCAGTAGACAGGATGTGGTTTTCACGTCACACACTCTTATCAATATTTCTAAATTTAAGTTGAATGTGGTTTTCCTATCAATAACAAGTCTTAACAACTATAAATTGATATTTATCTAGTTAAAATTATCTCATCTCAATTTTATTTATTTTTCCAGAACCAATCCATCATGAAAATCATTGCAATAGACATGCTGACATGCAGGGCTTCAATTTGACACAAGATTTCAAAATCAAGGGGCTGTCAATCACAAATAGCCTTCAATCTAGTCATTTTCTTTTCTGAGAACATGTGTATTACAATTGCTTGACTATTTTTGTTAAAGGATTGTAGCTGAATGATTTATCATGTAAAATCAGACAATATACTGATGTATCCTTTTTTGTATTATTATTTGTCTCGAATTCAACTCTCAAAACAACAGTTCCTGTTTGAAGTGTTTCTTTCTGATGAGAACAATCAATGTGTGTGATTGGACTTATTTTAAAGTTTTGAGGGTTGAAAATTTGTGAATACCTACCTCTAAATATTTATAAAAAGGTTTTTGAAATAAAATAAAAAATGTAATCAAAAATGTGATTTATTCAATCATTAAACATGTTTTATACAAATTATAAACATAAGTAAGTGCACACATTGCAGGTGATGATAAATGGTATAGAAAATGTGGTTTTCTCATAACTAAAATATATCTAGGTATATCCTTTTTTATTTTTGAATATGGCTACATTTCATCTAAATCTGTTTGTTGGTTTGTGTAGCACATTCACCACATCTTTTTTGATAGTATTCATTATTGAACTGTTTCATTTTCAATCAATACAGGACATTCTATTTGTAATTCGCCATAAAATTCTGTTATTTTACTACCAGTTTCACGTCTAAACGCTATCAAGTCATTTTTTTTAAGACTTCTGTTTTCTAATTTTTCCCCTTTACCATTAATTAACAATGAGACATCTTTCTTTAAATATTCTCCATACAAAATGTTTTCCTGTTCGAAAGGAAATCTATATGATTGTTTTCCATCCGGCATTAAAACAAAATTTGTCTCGCCTTCTACATATCGACCAATAAATGGTAAAACCATTACATAAGATAAATTAACCTCAGAAAGATTAAATGACTTGATATTGTTTTCTGTTTCATCTCTCTTGAATAAATAAGAACCGAACTTGTTGAGTGACATTTTCGGATTGGTTTTACGTATTTGAGGATGTATTTATACAATTACTTTAGCTTCACGTAACACTTCGATTATTGAAAGTGTTTCATTATTATGACCAGTATGACCAGCTCTCATGGAAGCTGTTATTAGTCTCAATCTATCAAGTTCGTTGATATTATCTCAATAAACATAATCTATATCGTTTTTATTAATATTCCACAACCCCTTTCCCGTTCGCATTCTAGTTATTGGAGGTTTCAGTTTCTTTAAAAAACGAGAATATAATGGTTTGATGTGTCGTGTTTTTGTTATGCCATGTTTTTGTAGGTACGGTCCTATTATAGTTATATATTTTGAAGATCCATTTCCTTGCACACGTTCATTTGGATCATAATTTCTTCGATATGCATTGGTTTTAGCTAAAATATCCATATAATTATCCAAATCCTCATCTTCAAAGTCTTTAGGATATTTTTCAAATAGTAATTCGTACAATCCTTTTGTACCATCATAAATTTTTCCATCTACTTCTAGATTTTTTCCAATAATTTCTACAAATTTAAGTGTGGTGCCCAAATAGAATTTATCAGTATCTATATCATGTACTATTCCATAATGATGATCAAAATTATGTTCAGTATCCTTCACACTAGCATCAATATAATCTCTTGGTAGTGGATCAAAACTTTGTAACCATATTTCATATGGTTGCGTGTCGATTAAATTTTGAACCGATTGCCTTGACTGTTCCAATATATCTGAAAGATTTTGATTTTCCGAACTTTCGAAGGGGTTGGTTTGGTTCTAGTATAGTTGGTAACTGACTACGTTCTTGTCTAGTATTAGGTAACTGACTAGGTTCTTGTATAGATGGTAACTGGCTAACAGATGCAAGGCTTGTATCAAAAAATGATGGTATTTCCATCGGTAGAATAGGAGTTCTACCAGTTCTTGTAGGTCTTGTAGGTGTTGATGTCTCATAAAATAATCTTGAAAAACTTGGTGTTGTGGGAAACATAGATGTTTCAGGTTCTTCTTGTTCTTCTTTGAATTCTTCCTTTATGTTGAAAGGTTCATTTATTTTAGAAATAAGTTGTTGTACTGGTTGAGTTATTGGTTTGTAAGATTGCTCGTGTTGTGATTGTGTAGTGGTCATAGCTAATTTTAGACTATTATATTTATCCTTGACAGCTTTTCTAGACTTTATCAATTCCTCAGCCAACCGCTTATCCATTTTATAGATATATGAATGAATCAAAATTTTTCCCATATCTTCCGCAATTCAGTTCACAATCTTTATCAATAACCAGAAAACTATAAGGGTCTTTCCAACAGTGTGAGCAGAGTTGCTTCAATTGCTCAAATGACATATCCAGCATACAATGATCATTATATATATGATTCAAATTCATAGAATCCTGCTTGAATAAAATTAGCAAATTTGCGTTCTCACGTAAAAGTCTTTTCTGAATTGATGAATAAGCTTGAAAAATAGAAAAGCAGTCTGTATTTTCATGCCTCCCTTGTGAAAAATAGTCCCTTATTATAGTTTGACTTCCACATGGTATATCATCAAATAAGATGACCGAATTTGGTGCTATTTCATGAGGAGGAATGATATTTTCATCGCTTTTATACTCGAAATATCCAATCTCTTTCATGGGTGCCAATAGTTGTCTTAAATATTTATACTTTGGCTGTTGTAATGATTTGTAATAAAGGTACACGTTTGCAAATCTTATTCCATTTGGATGCTCAAGTAAAGCCAACATCACATTGGTTTTACCTGAAGCAGATGGTCCTACAATGAGACATCTTTTTGATTCCCCACCAAATAAATCACCATGTTTTTGGATTGGTTTCGTAAAATTCTTCACATCATGGTTTGTGATGGGTGAGGAAAACGATTGTTTTTCTATCCGCATTCTAGATACCAATAAACAGAATTGTTTTTTTGCAAAAGTATTTATACATTAATCAGATGGACATATTGATCAGATAGCATTAAATCGATAGACAATCGTGTTGCAAATTTTTAAACTGAAAATAGTATTTAAATGATACACACAAACCTCTATGGTTATAAAATGATTGAACACGCTTCACGAAAGTAGGTACACTTCCTCCAAAGACTCCAAGATGGGAAGGTCGAGGTTTAATAAACACTCTAATTAATAGACTACCTGTTGAGCTTCATATTCCTGGCTATCAATTTTGTGGTCCTGGTACAAATTTAGAAGAAATATTGAATAGGGGAGAGTCTGGTATCAATCCATTGGAAGCTGCGTGTCGAGAACACGATATCGCATATTCACAAACAACTGATTCACCTCAACGACATCGAGCGGATAAAGCTCTATCAGATAAAGCTTGGCAGAGAGTTGGAGCAAAAGATTTCTCGGTAGAAGAAAGAATTGCTGCTCTAACAGTAAGTGGAATTATGAAAGGTAAACGGAAACTAGGAATGGGGATCAAGAGACCCATTATTACTTCCAATTTTGGGTGCACTAGGAGCTTTAGGCGGTGGTGCAGCTGGAATAGCTAAGACCGTTAATGATATTAAAGTATCAAAGGAGCAATTCGAAGAATTACATCGACACAATAAAGTAATGGAAAAACTTTCCAAGTGGGGCGGTGGATTATACATTAAACCCTACAAAGGAGGCACTATCAAGAAAAAAACCATAAAAAAAATCAAATAAAATTTTTGCAGAGATCCCTTTCAAATAACGATATACTAAAAAATGTGAAAATATTGAATATCCCACATTAAAGAGGTGTATTTATGCGTGACAACCTCCCCAAAAAATTTAAAGTGAAGGAATGTGGTATTTTGAGTCTAGAAAGTTAACAAAATCATGGAAGTCATTGTACTGCATACATAATAAAATAAAAATTAAGCGTTTTATTTTGATAGTTATGGAAACTTGAGACCACCTATCAAACTCGTTAATTATTTAAAAACTTATGACAAAATCCAAATCTGGTATTCGTATGAAACAGTACAAAAATTCAATACAAATAATTGTGGACAATTGTCAATCGAATTTCTATATAATAATATGACATGATTGAGAACCAACAGTAACGTTGAGAGTGTCATCATGACTAGAACTATAACAATAACGGGAAATACTTCTGTGTTGAAAGCAGAATTCAATCCGCCTATATTTTTGGATGAAAAAACATACAACCGGGCAGCAATAAAATATATGTAGCAGATAAAGTTATTACAATGCCAGAAGGAACTTACGATTTAAAAGATATTGAAACATATATTCATTATGTATTTGATGACATTTTTGGAGAAAAAGTTGGGTTCCAGATGAAAGCAAACCCCAATACATTAAAATGTCAGCTTTATTGCACAAAGGAGATAGATTTCACACCAAATGACTCCATAGCGAAAATATTGGGTTTTAAGAAACGAAAAATTGCATCAAATGAATTATCTGAATCGGATGAAGTTGTTAATATATTTAAAGTTAATGCAATTTGTGTTGATCATATAGTAATGGTCTACCCGTTCATATAATTCAACAGTTTTTTCCATCTGTTCCCCCAGGGTATAAAATAGTGGAATCACCATTACCAATACTTTATTTCCCCATCAGCGTCAAGACAATCAACAACATCACTGTTAAAATAGTAGATCAAGACGGTGATTTGATTAATTTCTGAAACGAGACCATAACAGTTCGATTACATCTTAAAAATCAGAAAATATTATGGTTATTAAATACAACTATCGCTATTTCAAAAAATCGCCATATAAAAAGGAGAAGCTGTCTATAGAAACCAGTCCAAGACGAAACTCCAACAAGTTAACATCACAAGAAACCAGTCCAAGACGAGACTCCAACAAGTTAACATCACAAAATCACCAATTTTTTATTTCTCTAGGGTAAAAAGTATTGAAATAATGGATATATTGAACGTTGATTAAAAATTATATGTAGATAATTCAATAATAAGCTCTGAGCTTCATTCATATCATATCAACCAAGTTTGTCTCTGCAAAATTTGAATACAATGATGAAATTCGCATACCTGTTCAAGAACTTGACATATACACACTACCTTCAGGGAGTCATCTTTACATTGAAGGTTCCTTGACCAACAATAAGGGTGCCTATTCTAAAAAATTACAATTTGTCAACAATGGTATAGCTTATTTGTTTCGGGAAATTCGCTATGAACTTAATGGAGTTACTATAGATTCAGTAAGAAATGTTGGTTTAGCTTCAACCTTGAAGGGTTATCTTTCGTTTCATACAAATGAAAGCTTGAAGCTGCAAAATACTGGATGGTTTCCAAATAGAGATGAAAAGGAAAACATTTTAGTTGATGATAAAGGAAAATTTAATGTATCTATACCTTTGAAAATGTTGATGGGATTTTTTGAAGACTATAAAAAAATAATCTTGAATATGAAACAAGAACTGGTTTTGATCCGAGCCAGCGATGATGTTGATGCTGTTTTATATGTTGAAGATATGCAAAATCCATCACCCGAAGCGGAAAATCCAAAAGTTACATTTGACAAGATCTATTGGAAAGTACCTCATATTCAAGTTGATATACCACAACAACTAGCTTTAACACAAATTCTTGAAACTAATAAAGATGTTACTTAGATTTCGTAGGTGGGAAATTGTTGAATATTCCTCGCTACCTGAAGCAACCCGTCATACTTGGCCCGTTAAAACAAGTAGTAAACTTGAAGCACCTCGTCATATAATAATTGGTTTTCAAGAAAATAGAAAAGGACGCATCATGAAAGATGCTAGTCAATTTGATAATATAAATCTCTCAAATATTAGAGTATTTTTGAATTCTGAAAGATATCCATTACATGATTTGTATTTGAATTTCAATGATAACAAGTTTTCAGCTCTCTATGAAATGTTTGCAAACTTTAAAAATTCCTACTATGATATACCAATCGAACCAATTTTCAGCCCTCAAAACTTTAAAAATAAGTGTCCAATCGCACATATTGATTGTTCCCACCAGAAAGAAACACTTCAAACAGGCACTGTTTGCTTGCCGTCAGCTTCTTTAATTTAATGTCGCTGGACGGACATCAAACCTTTAGATTTAATTTTTTTTTTTAGTAAAACACCGCTGGGTTTTAAGAGAGGCTGTATTGCTCCTACCAATTTACAAAATTATATATTATTATATTTTTTTTCCTAGCAACCATCCTTTTTTTCTCATCGACTTCTTCCAAATGTGACAACTGGTCATCGAATTTTGACAGGTTTGCAGAGTTCCGAAAATATGAAGGAAAACTTGAAAATTTATATTATTTTCTGAACATTCCGCCGCCCTTGAAAGATTCGGCTTTCAACAGAATACTATTCAAATGTCTTAGACAAAAATTGAAACCAAAAACTTGAAACAGTCACTATCTGGTTATACAGTCATTCAAGAGTCTTCATTTATCGGGAGAACACATATCTTTCTAACGTCACGTTTAAAAAGTTCACCTTTCGTTAACACACTTACGACACGCACTATCGAATCCGAACCAGGGTGTGTCTCGACGATCCTGCCCAGTGGCCAACAGAGGGGTGGTAAGTTGTCCTCCTTTATCAGAACCATAGTTCCAACAGCAAGTTGTGGATTTCCAGATTGCCATTTTGTACGTTGTTGCAATAAATGAAGATATTCCTTCATCCACCTTGACCAAAAATGCTGGACAATTTGTTGAGTCAGGTTATATCTCTTCACATAATTGACTTTCAAGTCAATCAAATTCCTTTGTGGAACTGCAGTTATCACTCGTCCAATGAGGAAATGTCCCGGAGTCAGGGCTTTGAGATCGGAGGGATCATTGGATAAAGGAGTGATAGGACGAGAATTGGGAACCGCTTCCACTTGTGTTAAAATGGAATAAAATTCTTCATACGTTAAATGTCTTTGATTCAAAACGCGCCTCAAATGATGTTTCGTAGACTTCACTGCAGCCTCCCAAAGTCCACCAAAATTGGGGGACCGAGGTGGTATAAAATAAAATTTAATTTGATTATTAGTAAAATAGTTATTCACGTTTACCGAATTTGTCAAATTCTGGATAGTTAACAGCTCGTTATTTGCGCCTACAAAATTTGTAGCATTATCGCAATATAAATCTTTACATAAACCTTGCCTAGAAACGAATCCTTGAAGCACATTCAAAAAACCATCGCTAGTCAGATCAGAAATAAGTTCGAGGTGTACAGCTTTCGTAGACATACAGACAAATACGGAAATGTATGCCTTTATAATTTTGCGATTTTTCAATATTCCATCTTTCAAGTCATATGGCCCAGCAAAATCAACTGAAGAAGAGAAAAATGGGAAATTAGGAATTAATCGTGAAGCCGGTGATTGACCCATTTTAGCACTTGAAGTTTTGGGTTTTGACTTGAAACACAATATACACTTTCGTATGTAATTTTTAACAGAATTTTTACCACTCAAAGGCCAAAATTTTTGTCTTACAAAGGAAATAGTAGTTTGTGTACCAGCATGTAAACTGCGTTCATGTTCGTTTTTAATAATCAAACGTGTGAATGGGTGTGATTGAGGGATAATGATTGGGTGTTTTGAGTTGTAAGAAACATTCGCATTTTCGAGTCTACCGCCGACTCGAATCAAACCATTCTCAAGAATAGGTGATAAAGATTTCAATTTACTTTTGGAACTAACAAAACCAGATTTTTGAAGTGATTTTAAATCAGCGGAAAATGCGGTTCGTTGTACTATTCTGGAAAGCGACTCTATGCTTAATATCTATTTCCGAAGGAGATAAAACTTTAGAGTACACTCTATTTTCTTTACTCAATTTCAAATTATCAATGAATCTTAAGCAAAAACCAAACACACGAATTAATTTGTTATAATCCGAATATTTTCCAAATATGTCAAGTGTTTCATTGTCGAAATTGAGAAATGTTTGAGATTTAAATTCGGGAACTCTATCGACATTTTTCGCAAAATTAGAAATATTACAATCAGTTGGCCAATGCTCAAAAGATGTTTGAAGAAAGTCAGGCCCGTTCCACCACAGATTTGAACACTTTAAATCATGTAGAGAACAACCACGAGGAATAATATCTGCGGGGTTAAGAGAAGAAGCTATGTGATTCCAATCTTTAACCAATGTTAGTGATTGAATTTCCGACAACCGGTTACTAACAAAGGTTTTCCACATTCGAGGCTGACCTGCTATCAACGATAAAACTATGGTAGAATCTGTCCAAAGAAACACGTCATCAATGAACAGATCTAGAATTGATTTACATTTAGATAATAGTCGAGACATCAATAGGGCTCCACAGAGCTCTAAACGCGGAAGAGAAATAGATTTTAAGGGTGCAACACGGGATTTCGCACAAAGTAAATGACATTCGATGTGACCTTGATCATCTATAGAGCGTAAATATATTGCGCATCCATAAGATTTTTCACTAGAATCTGAAAAAGCATGAATTTGTACATTACGAGGGTTAGTTACTAATATAGGTCTACGTATTTGTAAAGATTGAATTTCTGATAGATCCTTTTGAAAATCAACCCATTGCGCGTAGATTGTCGCAGGAATGGGCTCATCCCACTGTAATTGAAGTTGCCACAAATTTTGCATGATAAGCTTAGCTCGAACTAAAATAGGACCTAAAAGACAAAGTGGATCGAATATTTTAGCGATAAAGGAAAGTATTGATCGTTTGGTTGCGTTACTAGGATCAAAATTTATCTCTTGACCTTTATATCGAAATAAGTCTAAAGAAGGAATCCAACATACACCTAAAGTTTTGGTAGATGAGTCATCCGTGATCATATATTGCGTATCCAAATCAGATGATATTTTATTTAGAAAATCGATATCATTGGATTGAAAGTTCCTTATTTCAAACCCATATTCTAGCAAAAGACTGGTCAAATTTTCACGTATTTTGGATAGCACAGCACTATCCGACGCACCTGTTAAGATATCATCCATGTACATATCTTTATTGATTACATCACATTCAGTGGGGTATTTATCAATATTTTCTATGGCGATTTGTTTAAGACATCGTGTGGCTAGAAATGAAGCTGGTTTTTCACCATAAGTTAACGTTTGCAAGTTATAATATTTCACTTAATCCTGAGGATTGTCTCGCCAAAGTATTCTTTGCAAGTTCTGATGTTCAGGATGTATTAATATTTGACGATACATTTTTGTCAAGTCGCCAATAAAAACTACATTGTGTTTTCGAAATCTCAATAAAATAGAAAAAAGATCGTTCTGTAATGTCGGACCATCCATTAAAACATCATTCAATGATAAATTTGAAGAACTTTTGGCGCTAGCATCAAATACAACTCTGACTTTTGTTGTAACGCTATCTAGTTTGATGACACTGTGATGAGGTAAATAATATATGGGGGTTAAAGATTTTTGATCTCGTAAAATTTGTGTCATATGACCAAGATCTTTCATATTCGTGCATAAATTCATTATAATGAACTTTTAAATCCCTATTCTTGGACAGTTTTTGTTCTATCGAGTACAATCGGTTTAATGCGCGTTTTTCGGAATCACCAAGTTTTGAAAAATTACCCTTTAATGGTAATTTCAGAATGAACCTACCCTGCTCAGTTCTAGAAAAGGTATTCGAGAAATGTTGTTCGCATTCGAGTTCTTCTGTTGTCCATGATTTTTCTGGGTTCTTGGGAACTTCCTCGATTTTCCAAAATTTTTCTATTTGAGCATTCAAATTATGATCATCATCATTTGAATGTGAATTCACGAAGAAACATTTTGACAGTCGTTGGTTTATAGGTATGTTACCCGCTACTATCCAGCCGAGAACGCTGTTTTGTAATACAGGTAATTTGTTGCCTAGTTTGATACGACCTTCAGAAAGTAAATTGTAAAATATCGAAGAACCGATAAGCATATCTATGCTTGAGGCGACGTTAAAATCGGGAAGATGGGGTATATTTAAGTCTGCTATATCGAAAGATCTTTGTGGAGTAAGATCGCTAATTTTGTCAATAACTAAACAAGAAATATTTGACTTGTATGAACTATGAATGGACGAAAACATGATGTCAACTTGCTCATTTATTGTTGTCTTGATTTGATTTATTCCGGAAACAGGAATATTTATTCTTCGTGATTTTAAATTTAGTCGTCTGACCATTTCTCGAGTAATAAAATTGGACTGTGAGCCACTATCGAGTAGAACACGGCACGGAAATGGAACATTGTTCACATCACAAACGTGAATGAGCGCAGTAGATAACAGAACAAAAAGTTCTGAGTTTTTCATAGAATGATGTGACAACGCTGTGCAGTTTTGAATTTCATTTGGGTTAGGGTTGGAATCATTTTGAGTATTTTCGAGAGCATTAATCGTATTATCGTGATTCATTGAATCATTACATTCATTAGTTAGCGAGATATTAACGTGACTTTGAGTATTGGATTTTGATTGAAAACCAACCTTATTCGGTGTTACATTTTTTGAAAAAGACGCTCCTGGTTGATGTAAAAGGGTGGAATGTCTCCCATTGCAAATCCTACAACCTGTCGACTTACACTCCGAATTTCTATGTCCTTTTCGCAAGCAATTTGTGCAAAGTGATAATCGTTTTACTTCCTCAAAACGAGATGCAACTGAGAACGATTTAAATTTTGGACATGAATAAATGAAATGTTTATTGTTACAGGAAGGACAATTAGGACTTGATAGTTCAAACGACTGAAAGCTTTGTTTTTGACGATAACTTAGGCTTGGGGTAGATTTTGTATGTAAAGCCTCTAAGACCTGACATCTTTGTGATAGGAATTTAGAAAAATCATCTATTTTGGGTTTGGCGATATCTCTACTGAACTGTTCCCACTCGCGTTTTGTAGGAAAATCCAGCTTCGAGTTTAAGAGATATATTAAAATAGTACTAGAACTATCAATTGGTTTGCCTAAGCTCTCCAAAGCACGTATATTTTTCAAAAATGTATCGAGAAAATTGCGTAATGTGGAGTGCGATTCTTTATGTACGTTTGGTAAATCGAATATTTCTTTGAAATGAGCGTTTATTATAGCCTTTTGGTTATCGAATCTCTCTGTTAATAATTTAAAAGCGGTGACGTAATTAACGTCCGAGAGGGGTAACGATGCTATGACTTGAGCGGCCTCACCTTTCAAACAAGATTGAAGATGATAGAATTTTTCAATATTTTGCAGTGTATTGTTATTGTGAACCAAAGCTGTAAATGTGTCTCTAAATCTTTGCCATTCAGAATATTGGCCTGAAAATTCGGGAATTTTTATGGGTTGTAATTTTGCATTCATTTGTAAAGGCGGTACCCCAACAGGAGTAAACATTTGAGTATTGGAATTTGCTGGTGGTGAAAGATGGAAAATAAGATCTTTCGCAGTTGAAATAGCGTTGAAATATTTTTTTTGAAAATCTTCGCGATCCGCGCTTGCTTGATCTTGATTTAAGATACCTGCAGCCAGCATGACATCCTCGAGCTCACCCTGTATAGTTTTAAATTCTGACAAAATATCTTTGGTGGCTTCGTAACGGGTTTCGATTTCTATGAGCGAGTATTTTCCGGCAGTATACTTATCTAAATAAGTTTGAAACCGTGTGAGTTCGGCTTCAATTTGACCGCGACGAGCTATTAACCTTTTATCCTCATTTGATCGTTCTGTCGTATTGACTTTTGTAAATTGTCAAAATACCTAACCAAAATGTGCGAGTACGAGATATTTGGGTGTTTTGATTAGATTATACAACCCAAATAGTGTTTTATAGCGATTAAAATGTATCGATGATATTCGAGCAAAACAAAACTATAACGTGTATAAAAATATCGAGATTAACACAAGTTGAAGGTCCGTGAAATGATATCAAAATGATATGCGAAAAACAAAATGAAAATAAGAAAATGTTTGCTTTACCTTTACCTCCGATCAAGACAGCTTCTGAAACGAGAATCTTTCCAGTGCGTTATGGACGTGGACGTGATAAGTACGTGACTTCGAGTATAGGGTATGATATCGGGCTGCTAATTCAACCTTGTATCTGCATTCGGCGGTGTTTCCTTTGTACTCCGATTCTTCTATCCGGCTACCAAGGACCAAACTATGTTTGCTTGCCGTCAGCTTCTTTAATTTAATGTCGCTGGACGGACATCAAACCTTCAGATTTAATTTTTTCTTTTTAGTGAAACACCGCTGGGTTTTAAAAGAGGCTGTATTGCTCCTACCAATTTACAAAATTATATATTATTATATTTTTTTTCCTAGCAACCATCCTTTTTTTCTCATCGACTTCTTCCAAATGTGACAACTGGTCATCGAATTTTGACAGGTTTGCAGAGTTCCGAAAATATGAAGGAAAACTTGAAAATTTGTATTATTTTCTGAACAGGCACTGTTGATTTGAGAGTTGAATTCGAGACAAATAATAATACAAAAAATGATACATCAGTATATTGTCTGATTTTACATGATAAATTATTTAGCAACAATCCTTTAACAAAAATAGTCAAGCAATTAATATTCATCTTTATTTTTGCAATGGGCAAGATACAGTGTAATACTTAATCTACTTTATATATATATAGTATATGCTTGGCCGGATTGCAAAAAAAGGAGCTGAAAGCAATTAAAAATTGATCAAAGTTCAGCTCCCTTGAAATATGAACTAACAAAAAAAAACCCATTTTAATACAAAATTCGCTCAAACTTAGAACAAAAAACCAAAAAATTAATAAAAAAATAGTACCTATCGTGAGTATACCTACATAATAACATTTCAAAGGACCACAGAAGGATGACGCTGCAAGAAATTTCTTCTAACAATAGATTTGAAAATTGACGGCTTGATTGACTTGAGACTTTCTGACACAGTATTATAGACTTTATATACATTATAAGTGAAGCTTCTCTGAAATAGTGAGGTTTTATGAGGAGGAGGTGGTTGAAATACGCATGTTCTCAAATAATTATATAAACCATTTTATTTCTCTAAATGATGCTCAGTATGTCTCCAGAATTTAAGCTTTGCTTATCTTATCATTTAAAGAGATCGAAAGAATCAAAAAAACAAATTCAAGATTATAGTGGTGAAAAGCAGATGATGGTAAAATTCTCACAATTAAAAATATGAAACTACTCGTTTTGGATGTACAAGGATTTATAATTGAAAACAAAAAGTTTATTCCTTAAGAACTGGCTACCTATGATGGAGAAAAAATATGTCATTATTTATTTAGATCCCCCTTTTTTATGGAACACTTGCCCCCAGAACTGCGTAAACAAGCAAACTGGTTGATGAAAAATCATCATTGTATTTCATGGAATGAAGAATTCACGCAATCACATAAGTTTTCCGACATTGTGAAAAATATAACAAGAAACGTGGATCATGTGTACGTGAAAGGAAAAGAAAAGACGCAATACATTGGGAAATATTCATCGAAGCCCGTTATCGAACTTGATGACAATCCATCTTTATCGTTGGAAAAACCACATTGTCTATACCATTTATCATCACCTGCAATGTGTGCACTTACTAATGTTTATAATTTGTATAAAACATGTTTAATGATTGAATGAATCACATTTCTGATTACATTTTTTATTTTATTTCAAACACCTTTTTATAAATATTTACAGGTAGGTAGGTCTATACCATTTATCATCACCTGCAATGTGTGCACTCACTTATGTTTATAATTTGTATAAAACATGTTTAATGATTGAATAAATCACATTTTTGTTTACATTTTTTATTTTATTTCAAAC
Source organism: Orchestes rusci (assembly GCA_958502075.1). Classification (NCBI taxonomy): domain Eukaryota; kingdom Metazoa; phylum Arthropoda; class Insecta; order Coleoptera; family Curculionidae; genus Orchestes; species Orchestes rusci. The sequence continues at coordinate 42,758,758 of OY293304.1, forward strand.
ACCTTTTTATAAATATTTTCAGGTAGGTATTCACAAATTTTCAACCCTCAAAACTTTAAAATAAGTGTCCAATCACACACAGTGATTGTTATCATCACAAAGAAACAATTCAAGCAGGCACTGTTTTGTTTTGAGAGTTGTATTCGAAACAAATAATAATACAAAAAGGATTCATCAGTATATTGTCTGATTTTGACATGATAAATTATTTAGCTATAATCCTTTGACAAGATTAGTCAAGCAATTGTAATTCGCATGTTCTCAAATGATTATATAAACCATTTATTTCTCTAAATGATGTTCAGTATGTCTCCAGAATTGAAGCTTTGCTTATCTAACCATTTAGTATGAGTAGAGAGTTTAAATGCTATTAATTAATCGTACCGAAACTATAGCTTTTAGACGTGAAGCTAATAGTAAAATAACAGAATTTTATGGTAACGTACATATAAAATGTCCTGTATTGATTGAAAATAAAACAGTTCAATAATGAATACTATCAAAGAAGATGTGGTGAATGAGCTACACAAACCAGCCAGAAGATTTTTTAAAAGAAGAGCAGTCATTGTAAAGGGGATCAATGATCTTTTTCAAGCAGATTTAGTTGAAATGCAACCATATTCAAAAATAAACAAAGGATATGGATATATTTTAGTCATAATTAATGTGTTTTCAAAATTTGTTTGGGCAATTCTTGTCAAAACAAAGACTGCTAAAGATGTAACCACAGCCATGAAATTAATTTTAAACAGTGTAAAAACACCTCCTAAAAATTTGCAAACAGATCATGGAAAGGAATTTTTTGATACAGAGTTCCAAGATTTGATGAAAAAATTCAACATCAATCACTTCTCAACATTTTCCAATATGAAAGCTAGCATCGTAGAAAGGGTGAACAACATTGAAAAACAGAATGTGGAAAAAATTCGGTTTGCAGGGAAACTATAAAGTGTTAAAAATATTACCTGAGATAGTATCAGAATACAATAATACCAAACATTCTGTTATTGGAATGAAACCTATACAAGTATTCAAAAAACATGAAAAGCACCTACTATCAAAAGTTTATGGTCGTATAAAAACAGTGAATCCTTCCAAATATGAAAAGGGTGACTATGTGCGAATAAGTAAGTTTCGTGAGATGTTTTCAAAAGGGTATACACCTAACTGGTCAAATGAAATCTCTGTGATTAAAAAAATAAAAATACAAATCCAACAACCTACATATTGGAGGATCATAGAGGTGAAGAGATACAGGGTGCATTTTATAAGGAGGAGTTGCCAAAAGTTAAACATCCTGACGTGTATTTGGTAGAAAAGATTCTAAGACGGAAGGGAAATAAAGTTTATGTTAAATGGTTGGGCATGAATAATTCACATTATTCATGGGTTATGAAAAATAGTGTATTGTAATATCTTGTTATTCAATAAAAACACTTGCTAGTAGAATATTCTTTTATTTCTATACAAATATACTCCTAGAATGGGTAGCATGATACAAAAAATGAATACAAAGATTGATATAATAGCGAATTCTATATGATTTTTACATTCAAACGAATCAATAAGTACATTCCAGTTTGTTGGTTCAAAATTTTCATCTACAAAATAAAGTCTCAACTTCAAAGCTAAATATGACAAATTTTTAATTGACTCATCAATTTTTTAGCCAATCAATCCATTAATAACAATTGATTTTTCTCAGTTTGATGGTCAAGAGTCATTATAATTGGTTGATAATGTTGATATGCAAATAAACGTTTCTTGTATATTTAAATCTACTTGTATATACAAGGTATTGTTATAAAAGGCGTTCAGAAACAATACTCCTGCTGGAAGTCCTGTTGTCATTGTTAATTTTTATACTAATGGATATATTGTGGCAATATTTATCTACTTCACCCAGCAGGTATTATTTTTTAAATTCAGCTACTTTTCAATGTGAATCATCTTTATGTGATTGAATTAAACAAAACCTGTCTTGTTGAAAACCACAAAGCAAACCGATCCTGAATTTATACCTGAAATTTTATAATCAGTGAACTAATACTGCAGCCTACATTTGTTCATTTTATTTTCTTATGACAACAATTGCTTATGAGATGTTTTTGTTAATGTTTTCTGTTGTTTTCTTTGTTTTCTTGTTTCGTTGTTTTTGGTGATGTTTGTTCTTGTTTTCTTGTTGTCGTGTTTTCTTGTTTTCTTGTTCTCTTGTTTTCTTGTTTTCTTGTTTTCTTGTTTTCTTGTTTTCTTGTTTTGTTGCTGTTGTAGTTACTGATACTTGTTATTGATAAGAAAACCACATTCAACCTAAATTTAGAACTGTTGATAAGAGGAGTGTGACGTTGATAAGGCTGTGGTTGGTGTGATAAGAAACCCACATCCTGTTTACTGTTGATAAGAAAACCGCATTCAACCTAAATTTAGAACTGTTGTGGTTTTGACGATCGTCTCGCACACAACTGATTCGCCTGCCCCACGTTGGTGGTGCTCAACATCTCTGGATGTATCATTGGATTCTTATCGCAGATAAATTCACTCATGTTTGATTTTGTAGAGTGGTAGTTACGTGTTACAATCCATCGCAAATTACCATTGATACGAACTGCATTAATGGTTATTTCAATATGACTTTTAGATGGTATGTGTGAAACACATTTGCCGCAACAATAACTGTATGACTCACATTCGGAGCAGACTAAGCCATCAACTTGTGAACTTGGGGTGATCAAACATTTTTTCTCACAACAGAAATGTGACATCTTGGATGACGAACTATAGTCAACTCCTCCACCGCAACCTACTGAGGACCCCCACTCCCCACTCCCCACCCTCACTCAAGACCCTCAAGACTTGAATTGGATCCTTTTTTTTCAAAGGTTATGGTTCAGTGACCACCTTCGAATTTATTTGTCACCGTCTTCGACTAACTAAATAGATTGAAGGGAGTTTTGGACCAGTGCCAAGTGACTCTGGAATACTTCGGAACCAGAAAGGAGAAACTCTGCCCGATGAACCCAAGAACACCTATTTTATATGGTTTGCCCAAAGTTCACAAGGAGGATATGCCAGTGAGACCAGTGGTGTCATATGTGGATTCCCCTTGCTATAGACCATCGGTATATGTCGGCCAAACCGGAAGAAAAATATCTGAACGAGTGAAGGAACACCTGAGCTTGTTCAATAAATACAAGGACACGGACATCACAGAGACAAAATCGGCTTTTGCCAATCATCTTCTGAGTACGGGCCACAACTTTTCAGTTGACAGTAATGTGAACGTACTCCACCAATGTACAAAGGGAGCCAGGTTGGATTTGTTGGAGAAGATGGAGATATCAAAGGCTAAGAAGAGTCCTATTTTGAAATGTGTCAATAAAATTTTCAATTTTGAACTAAACCTTATTTTTAATAACTTGAATTAGTTGAAGATACCATGGAATTTTCAACAGGGTTCGGTAGCGCAGTGGTAGCGTGGCGGCGCTATGATTATGATACCTATGGTCATGGTATGGTTCAATACCAAGACAGGGCTATTTTCTTTTTTCTTTTTGAATGTGTTTAATAGTGTCAATTCCTAAACCTCACTTTGTAGTGTTTGTTTTCGTGAGATGTTTCTTTATTTCTGAGTGTTTGTACGGTAATTATTTTATACTTTTTAATATTAACCGGACGTAAATATTGTATTTTGTAGGTCTGATGATGCCATAGTATGTGGCGAAACATGTAACCTTTTCATCCGTATATTATATTTGTTTGAGGCCTGAATACGTTGATCGTTGTTTTTCTTCATTTACCATATTGATAGTTTATTGGTCAAATTACCAGATATAAAAAGGAGATCATCTCAAGATCTAAGACAGTTGATTGATGCAGTCACTCAACATAAAAGCGCTATGGAAAAATTGAATTTACCTGGAGAACATTGGGGAGCAATATTGATACCAATTATTTTGAAATGATTAGATGATAGATCACGAAGAGAATGGGAAGGTAAATTGGAAAATAATAGAATGCCTACGTTAAAGGAATTTATGGACCTCTTATCTAAGAAATATATTCACTTTGGAAGCGTTGAATAGTGATAATCAACATAAATATATTAGCAAATCAAGAAGCTCAAACGCGATTTTTTTCTCAAATTCTCATAGTTTTAACAAAAATCAAAAATATTCAAAAAACTTGCAAGATAACCTCCAAATATGCTACGCGGGAGCAGAAGAACACTCATGTGAAATATGTCAAGAGTCGCATTTCGTTCATCAGTGTTCCAAGTTTTTATCTTTATCTTTAAATGAAATATATAATGAACTAAGGAAACATAGGCTTTGTAGTAATTGTTCACATACAGGACATTTTAAAATGCAATGCCAGTCTAGCAGCTGTAGAAAATGTAATTTGAGACATAACACTCTTTTACATGACGATAATTATCCAAAAGGTTCTAATAGAAATAATGAACGTAGGAAATTTGATAGTCCTGCAAATCCAAATAGCCCAAGAACGACGTCATTAAATTCTCAAGTACGCAAGACAGCTCATGTTTTTACAGAGATACCGGAAGAACGCTTTACGATGCCATCAGGTGATCAGAATCTTATGGACGGATTCAACGGAAACATAGAAAATGATATTTCTCAAAACAAAATACAATATTTGTCAGTTAATAATATAGTTGGGAATTTCTGTGAAGTATCGTTCGCTAATGTGAATCAAAGTCAAGTGTTACTATCTACGGCAAAAATATTAATAAAAGACAGATCGGGAATATTTCATGAATGTGTTGCATTGTTAGATTCCGGTAGTCAATCCAATTTGATGAGTGAATCATTATGTAAAAAACTTGGATTGTATTGCGATAATTTCAACATGCCTCTTGCAGGAATTAATCAAATGGGCACAAACATCAAATCAAAAACCAATGCCAAAATAAAATCACGATTCAGCTCATTTGAAACTCGCTTAACCTTTTTGATATAACCAATCATCACAGAAAAGTTACCTTTGGTGGAATTTCGAAAAGATATTGTTTTCCACACAATATTCAGCTAGCTGATGAAAGATATAACGAACCGAAAGTTATTGATCTGCTTTTGGGCGCAAGCATTTTTTATGAAGTATTGAGAAACAAAAGAATCAAACTCGGAAAAATATGCCAATATTGCAAGAAACATTATTGGGTTGGATTTTGACTGGTACACTAAGTTTGAATTCACATGAAAGGCAAAATACAGAAAAAACTATTTGTAATTTTGTACAAAACAGTAAAAATGGAAAGTTAAAGAAACTGCTAACTAAATTTTGGCAAATTGAGGAGCTGCCTCAAAAACAAATATTATCACCCGAAGCACAATTTTGTGAAGAATATTTTATACAAACGACAAAACGAAATTTAGACGGTCGGTTTGTAGTAAAATTACCGTTTATCGAATATTTTGAAAATATGCTCGGTAATTCGAAAGAATTATGTTTAGAACGTTTTTCAAATATTGAATCGCGATTAAAGCGAAATGAAACATTAAAATCGCAATATGTTCAATTCATGAGGGAATATGAAAAACTGGAGCATATGACGTTAAAATGTAATTTTGATAACGATGAGTCTGTTGAAAGTGTTTCATATTTTATTCCTCATCATGCAGTACTACGCGATTCCAGTTTGACTTGACCACACCATGCAGAGAAGTATTGGTAGTATTTGATGCTAGTTTCAAAACCAAAAAAGACGTGTCACTCAATGATTTGATGGGTCTAGGACTAACGGTGCAAGACGACTTATTTTCTGTTGTTCTTAGATTTCGCCTTAGATCTGTTGTTTTGAACGCCGATGTCAAAATGATGTATAGGCAAATATTAGTCGATTCTTCAGATCGTTCGTATCAACAAATCTTATGGAGAAGTGATACAGATAAACCAATTCAAGTCTACCTATTAAATACAATTACATATGGAACCAAATGCGCACCTTATCTCGCAACCAGATGTCTAAAGCAACTCGCTATAGAAAATCAAGAACTTTTTCCTCGAACATCGAAAATAAAAGAAAATTTACATGGATGATTTGATTTTGAGTGTTGATACAATCGATGAAGCTTTGAGATATATATCAGGAGATAATACAAATTCTTTATCAAGCAGGCTTTGAGCTGAGAAAATGGACTTCCAACAAAAATGCGATTTTCAATTACATTTCTGAAATATGGTGACCATCATTTTTATCAGAAGATGACACCCTTGATCAATCTATGGGAACTTTAACGTCGAGTGATGAAATTAGGGATCTCTCAGAAGTAAAACGTTCACTGGTAACTTTTACAACAGTTGTAAACCAAGAATTCATTATCTTTAAAAAATACTCAACTCTAGTACGTTTACAAAGAGTTATTGGATATGTTTTGAGATTCAAATTTAGAACTTTGAATAAAATTAACCCTTTGTCAATGTTTTTAACAGTGGAAGAGCTTTCAGAATCATTAAATGATTTAATTCGATTAGCACAAATCCAATGTTTTTATCGAGAGATCAATTGTTTGAAAAGTAACAAGTCATTAGACAAAAGGAGCAAGATTATAAGTTTACATCCATTTCTTGACTCTCAGGATATATTACGAGTCAGAGGGAGACTTTTGCATTCAAATTTAGAATATGACCAAAAATGTCCAATTATTTTGCCTTATAAACACTAACTGTCCTTATAATCAGAGATGAACATATCAAACATTTACATTCATGAGTACAGAATCTGCTTTCAATTTTACGTTCAAAGTACTGGCCTGTAAATGGAAAAAATATGGTGAAATATGTGATACGATCTTGTATCAGATGTTTTCGAGTGAATCCACAACCTTCCACATTTCTAATGGGACAGCTACCATCTCCTCGAGTAACCCCAAGTCGAGTTTTTTCAAATTGTGCTGTAGACTATATTGGTCCTATATTTGTCAAAGATGGTGTGAGACGTAAAAGTCTACTTGTAATAACTTATTTCTGCGTATTTGTATGTTTGGCAGTTAGGGCTGTACACATCGAGCTTGTAAATGATCTAACAACAAATACATTTCTAAATGCTTTGAAACGATGTGTATCTCGTAGAGGAAAACCTAACGACATATACTCTGATAATGGTTTAAATTTTGTGGGGGCAAAGAATCATTTTATTGAGTTATATGAATTACTCTCTGATGATGCTCATAATGATACAGTTTCTCAATTTTTAGCCAAAGATAAAATAAATTGGCATTTCGTTCCATCTAAGTCACCCCATGGGAAGCAGTAATAAAGTCCACAAAATATCATTTACGCAGAGATTTAGCTAATTCTTCGTCAAATTATGAAGAAATGTGTACTGTATTGATAAAAATAGAAGCGTGTCTTGATTCCCGACCATTGACACCATTGTCAAACGATCCAAATGATTTGTTACCTTTGACGCCAGGACATTTCCTTATAGGAAATTCTTTATTATGTACACCTCAAGCAGACGTCAAAGAGATCAAAGTTAATAGACTTAATCGTTATCAATATCAACAACAATTGTTGCAACATTTTTGGACTCGTTGGTCACGTGAATATTTATCTCAATTACAAACGAGAACAAAATGGAAAACAGATATTGACATGAGTTTAAAGGTTGATTCTTTAGTGGTTATAGTAGAGGACAATAATGCCTCCGCTTAAATGGCCAATGGCCAGAGTGGTAGAACTTCTCCCTGGAACAGACAAAACTATTAGAGTAGTAACAGTGCGCGTAGCAAGTGGTAGTATTTTAAGATCAGTTTTGAAAATCTGTAACGAGTGTTCAATAAAAAATACGATCAAGTCACCTCTGTATTTCTTTTTCTGTCATGAACGTAGGTCGTTGCTAGTTTGTATGGTTTGTCATCATGGCATCTGTGACGGTTAGAAAGTGGATGTCATGTCATATTTGCGATGTTTACCAAGACATACGTTTTTTGGAACAATTTCAATCCATAGGTGACTTGATCGTATTCTTTATTGAACACTCTTTACCTATAGATATTGACTCTCATTAGATTTTATGAAAATGTTTTGGATGGGCTAGTAAGTTGTTCACTATGCCCTCAATAATTCCAAATTTTTGACATCCACCTATATAGTAAGTATTATGTATGTTATGACAGGCTTTTCAACGCGGGCGGCTATGTTCAGTTTTCTCATTGGTTGATAAATTATAATGAAACATGGAACAGAGCCTTCAGCTCAAAGGCTCCAACTATCATTAATGTGCTGTGACTGTTTTGTTTTGCCTGCCTAGCAATAGATATAATATGTCAGAATAAAATGTCATGCATGTATAATGCATAATCACCATCGAGATAGAATCATAAGAGTCGCTAAGGAGCATTCAAACATTGATAGAAAATAGGATCGGTAGGTGGAGCTTAGAATAGGTGCAATATGGAGACGTAGACAGGGGCGAACTGGCCGACAGATAAAAAAAACTTCCGGATTGTTACTCTAGATTTAAACTTTATTCGAATTTATTAACGGTAACATTATTTTTTTGATTTATTAATCATAATTGTTTCAATTCACTTTTAACTTTTCTTGATATTATGTGTGAAGTATTATAAAACAATCCGAAAAAGTATTTTCCAATCGTGAAACTGAATTTAATATTATGTACCAAACGAAACAGTACTGGAGTAGATATTAAACAAAACAATTGGAAGTACATAAAACTAAATCTAAGATGCAAACACAGATGTATAACAATTATTAGTTATGCCAAGAGTTATACTATAATAATACAAATCATGCAGGTCAATATTCACTTGGACATGAATAAAAAGAAATAAGAAAGCTGATAATAATTATTCGAACATGTTCTATTATATTTTGAAAGATTAGAAAAGTTCTGGAATATTTTTATGTATTTGAGAAATTAACAAGCATAGAAAAGATATGCAAAACTAAGTGTTAAAAACCTAACCTAGCATTGGGCACCGAACACCCTATGCATTTTAAATGGGCGGTCACCGGGAGAGATGCGCGTGAGCTTATCTTGTTTGTCGTAGTATCATGGTTTTTATGTAGCCCTGATGAAGGTGTAATGTGAACCATAACGTTAACACATGCTCTCGATCAATCCTGGAGTTTTCATTGACCCCAAAACTCACAATCCAGAAACCTTAAAATGATAAGATTGGGTCTTAACATGCGATAAAAAAGATATTTAATTTTGATTATACTTTGTACCCAAGTAGAAGGATGCAAGGTGACTAATATAATAAAACTAATGATAATTGAGATTTTTTTATTGTCCTTTGGATAGTATTATTACTTCTATGCATGTCTTATACCTATACTATTAGCTTCAAGATCACTAGATTTATTAAAAAAAAAATAAAACACTCGTCTATCTAGGTACTTCGCATCAATGCTTTTCATAAGTAAATACCTATGATTGTCCAAGCACAAATTGATCATAGCTATGACTGAGTAAAATGGAAAAAATATTGGAATCAACAATAATATAATGTGATTAAACATTTACAAATCTCAACCATATAAATATTTCAGTAAACTCGACACAAATTTTAATCCCGGTCCTGTATAATGCTATACCAACCTATGAAATGTGATTTTAGTCGATTTTTTCTTATCGATAGCGTCTCTACTCGCACAACTTCTCAGGGCACATGAAACAATAATTACGAAATGTAAAAACACACAAAAATCACAAAATAATCCTCACAACACAGCTAAAACTGAGAAAAACCGTTCTACAAATGTAAACTGACACTTTGACAAAACGATGGCGGTAAGATGGCGGAAGTGATCCCATTTTAGTCACGTGATGTCGTCTCCACCCCTTTCTACCTCCATGATAATCACATATAAAATTCATTTTTTCATATAAAATTCTTGTAAAAGGCTGCAATAAGAGGTGCTACGACAAGAAAACGTGTCCTTATGTCCTAACCCATGGTTGGGTGGTCCTTTGAGAGGAAAAAGTTCAAGCACGCAACAAAGTTTTTTTTTGCAAGATTCAATCTGGGTCCCTCCTCATTACACCAGTTTTTGACAATATTTGGCGTCCTTTGCATTTTCATGAATATATTGGCAGCGTTACTGTCTCTGTTAAGGAGTAAGATATCAGTTTTATAAGAATATGCGGATCTTTCGTGGAATTACCAATTGCTACACACGACTAGTGATTATGTCATCAATTAACACAGAATAAATTGAAAAAAAAGATTTAAAAAATGCATTTATCAATTGGAACGTAATATTTTTTACTAGCCTTGTATATACCACTATCAACTAATGACTTCATTGTCAAATTGTAATTTCATTTATTTCTAACAGTATAATACGATAATAAAAATCAAACATTATTTCTTTGGTGAACTGTTCAGAGTGTCCCCTATTCACGGTCAAGCAGTATCATTAACGGCGGTCATTAAAATAAAAAAGAAATTTTTGTACAACCTTCACGTAAAGTCCACTTTTCAATGCATGCAAAGTCGCTGATTTTGGCAGACGGGCCTAAAAGTACTTTGGCGCCCGCAAGCTCAAAGTAGGTCGCTTAGCAACGGTTCCTTGGATCCCAACGCCTCTGGATCTAATAACCACGTGACAGTCTAGCATACTAACAGCCATATGCACCGTATGTGAGCTTAGCCAATCTCGATTAATTTTCAAAGTTAGATTAAGCGGTGTTTTGTATGCACCAAAGAATTCGCTGCAATGATCGTTAATCCCTGGTGAGACATTTGACAACGTCACAAAATAACCTGAAAAAAAATATCAATTACAATTTTGAAATTTATGTTGAGTGATTTGTATTGAGTTTTGCTATTTGCTTGCAAGTTTTAATGAAAAATAAGCAACTATATGGATCAGTTACATCTGCAAGCCTGATATGACGTTTAGCAAACATTAGCCAAGGGGTTTTTTTTGTAAATTCAATATTTGGTGTAATATGAACTTTTATTCTTGAATCATTCCTATATTTGCTGTTCCTTTTTTCTTGGGCTTAGATTTCATGATAGTGAGTGATTATTATAAACTGGTATGCCTGGTCTAATACAGCTTGAATAAAAATCCCATCCCCCTGATGATAAATAAAAACATCACTTTTTACAACACAAAAAAATATATTTTAGAAGAAACAAGTAGTGGTTGATTAAATGATTTTGTAAGGAATGCCCCGAGGAATGCCCATTGATAAATTGACAATATTGTATAATTCTTAAAATCATTATCTGCCTACTTTGAAATTATTACAAATATGTACAACTTTTGGAAAACGCATCGTTTGACAACTCAAGGAAAGAGGAAAAACAAATATAATTAAAATAATTTCTTATATAGTTGATAAAAACAAAAACCTTCTTAAATTTGGATATCTGTTATAAATTGGGACTTGGATGAAGTCAAGAAAATTGAATGAAAAAATCTCATTTGGGAAAATAAATAAAAAGTGATGAGACCATCACTTTCAATGGTTTTTATTTTAGTTTATCTTGTAGATATGATTAGTATCTAAAGCTTGAGTAAAAAAGTAAATCAAGAAGTCTATTTGTTTATGGGAGTCTGGGTTTACCCAAAAACTTAAAATTTTGAATTGAATTAGAATAAGACAAAACTTTGAGATAGGTAGCCATTAGATACCTCTACAGGATATAGATAGGTAGTTGCCTACTTTCAACACCAATCCAAATTGAGTCGATCGATTGAATGATAAAAAATCATAGGTAAAATATGCGGTAGATATCCGAGTGTGATAGGTACACTGTTTTTTTTTGTACCTACCCACAAAAATGGGTACCTATTCAATTCGATATTCTATTGAGCAATTCGCATTATTATGAGTGTATTGTGGAGCAATAAATATTGCTTGATATTGAGATCTATTTTGTATAGTACTCATTGACTCGAGCATTGACTATACCTATTGGAATTGGAAAAGAATCCTACTCCAATCGATGATTTTTTAAAAATCTAAATAATCCTCCGATAATATTTCACTCTCATAGTTTTGTCTTTCGTCGCAAAACCTCAAAATCTGTACGAAAAACATAAACAAATGAAAGACTAGGTTAGAATTCGTTGAAATTCTTCGATTAAGCCTAGAAAATGGGGCGATCAGAGTTAAGCGACCGATTCAGGCTTAAACGCTGCGGTGCATAAAAAAATTGGAATATAATCGCGATAAAGACTTTATCCGGATTAGATTTCTACGGTGCATATAGGTGTAAAAGGTGACAATCTCAGTGACAACGAATCCGCACCACCAAAGAATACGGGAACACATCTATTGTAACCAGGATTGACAGTTTCCACTCAACTTGTCAGTTGTCTGACTTGTCAGCAGTGTAGTGCAGTGTATCGATTATTTATTTTTGATTTTCGTAATAATTCTTTTTTAAATGATAACAAACTGGTTGTTCAAAAAGCACTGTTTTCACCACGGACGAAAGATGATTTTGACTCGTCTAATATCTGCCCTCGCTTCGCTCGTGCTGCTACTTTTACCCTCGTCAAAATCATCTACTTTCCGCCCTTGATACAAAATGAACTATTTCTAGTTAAACAGATTGCCAATGAAGTTAGACACCTTAGAAAATTGGTTGTCACCGTCATATACAAGGCATGTTAAAAGTTTAACTTTCTGATAAAGCATTTTTTGAGTATTTTTCCAAGTTATTCTGGCGTGATTGATGAACTAACATAATCTCGAAGCAGCAAAGTTCATCTACGGCAAGTGTTAGCTGTGTACTACGAATAGAAGTACTGCTAACATGAGATTACAAATTTAACAAGGGAATCCCTATGTTCCGTCTTAAAAAAAAACGCACTGTAGAAACTGATGACACACACATGTGATTAATTGAAATCATTTTATTTTTCAGCTTTTCATGAACTTGTTATATGACTCGGACTAGATTGAATCATAATAAGTAGGAAAGTTATTAGTAGAAACTGGTTTTAAATAAAATGTGAAGTTCACTACGTTCAAGATAATAGTTAGATATTTTCCGTGAATATTCGACAAGCAACATTACTAACGAATAGTGAATAATGTTTGGGTTTCTTAGAGAATCAACTATATCATTTTTGCAAATATTTTTTTTGATTGATGTGGTATTGACAGTGCGACGTAAGTAACATAAAAAAATATACAGTGTGTGTTTTCTCTAAGACAAAATTCGCTCAGACACATCATTTTCGTTTTTTCTGGGAAGACTTTTTTGTTGTATCTTTTACCCCTACCTTTAAACCCCCAAGCGGGGGTCACAGCTCACGGCTATCCACAAAAAATCAATAAACATAAAAAAATGATAAATAATAAGAAAAAATTATAAATAGTAGCAACTTGAAACTTTGGGTGGATGATCTTGATAAAGATACCTATCAAATGACGTATCACTTGACCCCCTTCCCCATTTGAAACTCTTCCTCTATTATCCCCACTTAGGGGTTGAGAGGTGGAGGGGTATTCACAGATAAATGGACCCCCCATTAACTTTTTAATTTGATGTTTGGGAAAAAATAGTTTCAAATGAAAGTTTAATGGTTCAAAATAAATTTTGTGAAACCAAAGTTTTCACATGCATGTACAAGTGTTTCAGAGCTTCTGGGCGTGGTCCAACTTTCTTATTTCAAATTGCAACTCTATTTTTTTTATTTGATTTTTGCATTCTCCGGAAAATTTTTAACATTTTTCATATAGCATACCCTTTACCCAAATTCAACCAATAAGAACGTCACAAGTTTGCTATTTTTTCGAGAATGTTTTAAAATGTATGGTATTATTTCGAAACCTTGGAAACGAAGTGGTTGTTAATAGATGTCAACTTGTCAAGAAAGATTTGAACATGTTATATTGCGAAGAGGAAAAAGTTGGAATATTCTCTTTATACATACAGGGTGAGCCAGTTTCATCCTACAATATTTTAAATTAAGATTCCATCTCGGATTCTACTAAGTAATTAAAATGAACAATTTTTATTCTATGAAAACCTTTAAAATATTTAGTTTTTTTCCAGAAGCTTTTTCAAAAATGGATATAACTCCTATTGTTTGAGTGGATTTTGTCATGGTTCGAGGGGCTCTTTCGTCGTCTTTCAAAATAAATGTCCATAGAATAAAAATTGTTCATTTTAATGAGTAGAATCGAAATTTTAAATATTGTCGGATAAAATTGGGTCACCCTGTACGTTGTTCAAATCTTTTTTGAGAAGTTGACATCTATTAACAATTACCTCGTTTCCAAGGTTTCCAAATAATACCATACATTTCAAAAAATGCTCGAAAAAAAAAGCGAATTTCTTATGTTGATATCTTTTTATCGGTTGAATTTGAGTATAGGGTATGCTATATGAAAAGTGTTTAGAATTTTCCGGAGAATGCAAAAATCAAATAAAAAAATAGGGTTGCAATTCGAAATAAGAAAGTTGGACCACGCCCAGAAATTCTGAAACACCCTGTATGTGTGAAAAAATAGTTTTCATTAAATTTGTTTTGAACCATTAAACTTTCATTTTAAACATTTTTTTCCCAAACATCAAATTAAGAAGTTAATGGGGGTGTCCACTTATCTGTGAACACCCTGTACGTACCTATTACTGTTCCATGTCTTCATCTGTCAGTTACGTACTCCGCCTCTACTCGGGTCTGCTTGTACCTCTCCCATCCAGGTAGATTTTGATCTCCCCGTTCTTCTTGCACTAGGTCGCCATTCCACCATGCTGGTAATATTGTAGATCTGCTTCTAGCTCTCCAAACATGTCCCAGTCATCTGATTCTTTGCCTGTTTATCCTCTTTATCACGCCTGTCCCAGTTCTCCAATATTTCTATATTCGACCTGATTCGGAAATCATCATTTTATGTCCTACAGGTCCTAGTATTGCTCACATTATGTTTGTCTCTTCTATTATCAGCTCTTCTAACTGTTTCTTAGTCCTTGATATGATCTCCGCCGCATACATAGTTGTTGCATGGTTCTCATTTTCTATAACTTTTTGTTTGCTTGTTTTCCCCTTTCTGTGTTCATTATTCATTCCTTTATTATTTCTACTTCGTCATGTCCATTATTAGTTATAGTCACACCCAGTTTGTAGGTATCTACTTTGATTTTTATCATTTTTACTGTCTACTGCTTTATTATCATCATTTTTGTTTTTCCGTGTTTATCTTCGGTCCCATCTTTTCTCCCTGCCTCAAATTCGAGAACATTATAGCAGAACTAGAATTGATTCTTTGGAACATCTTTATTCTTGTATTGTATTACCTTTGCATTATGTATCAATTCATAATGCCTATGTGCATAGAGTAAGTATAAAAACCCTGTATCTTCATGCAACTTCCGAATAACTGAGGTTTTATCATTACTTCTGCTTGAAAAATTCAAATCAGGTGATAAACTATGGAAACAATATTTGACATGAATGCAGTCCCTCAAAAATACCGTAAAATGTGGTTACTTTGACATGGTTTCATAGGTTTTTCCTAGTTTTTGCAAAAAGTATGGCCCTAATCCCAAAGTATTTTATCTGATCTTACCACTTGATGTCTTGGCTTCGACGTGTGTATTGGATAAACATCCTCAATTTTACAGAAAATTTTATATATTTTTTTCAAAGGTGTCAATGTTACCCCGAGTGTGGGGTTACTTTGACATGCGATTTATTTTGAATATAAATCAAAATAACCTTTATACGGGAGCTTCTTTGACATCCCAAGATTAAAAAAATATATAGTTGTAAGTATTCTACACAAATTTATATAATAAATCAAACAAAAAAATTGAAAAAAAAAACAAAAACGATTTTACAAGTAAAATCTTACAAATGGAAATACAAATAAAAAAATTAATATTCATCTATAGTAACAAATAAAGGAACATTGTTTTCTTGAAATAGATGGGTACCTACATAACTTACAAAGGAAAGTATCAAAGGTACCTAAGTAACATCTAGATCTACGTCTACGATTAATAAACGTCCTCGCACCTCTCAAACTCGTAGGCTGGATTTTTGGAACCGTTATTGCAGTGGCCGCAAACCCACTTTTCACATGTTACACAACAGATCCAGTCTCGTTTCAACTGATAGCAGAGATAGTCGTACTTACAAATTGAGCAGAGGTTACTACCATCCTTTAATTTCGGCTGAATCTCGTTTAACGGCATGTCATCTGATTCAGATGAACTTTCAAAACGCAACGGTTTGCGCTTTAGGCGTTGAGTCTGTTCTTTTGGAATGTCAGATGTGGAAGGCAGATCGTCAATGTATTCTTGGTTCTTTTGTTGGATGTGCTTAATGCATTTTGGACGTTGAGTTCTTTTTTTTGGAATTGCAGAAGATGTGGAAGGCAGCTCGTCAAAATCGTCTTGGATGCGTCCAGAGTTCTCAGATTGGATGACCTCTGACGACTTTGGCTCGTCAATCCCCACAATTTGTGCTCCTGGCTTGTGGAGATTTTTTTTTCCTCTTTTGTGGAACTCTATCTTCACTGTACCCTCTTGTCTCTTCTAGGAACTCTAGCAAACTATCATCAAGAAGTCGTGCAGAGTCTTCTCGATTTTCTGCAGGGAGTTTTCGTAGAACAACTTCAGGGTCGAACGGATAAAGTCCTGTAGCTCTGAAGGAGCTCTGCAAATTCTTCTCAATATTTGGTGCATCCCCACCAGCACGAACACGCGCGAAACCTTGAAATTTCCGTTAAAGTCAAAGTTACCCCAGAGGGTGTCAAAGTTACCGCAAAGTCAAAGTAACCACATTTTACGGTACTCAATAGATGTTCTACTTTCCAGTAACCGACTAGCAGTCCTCATATAAGTCCTCATACATTATCGCAAACTGTAGAACATCATGTTCTTTTTTGCACTCGCACCAGTTTTAATATATTTGTTTTCATTTGTGCAGCTGCTTGTGCTCGTTTTTTTTATTCTAACCTGTAAAAACCCGGCACTGAAATGAAAACTCGTTGTTTTCGGAAATGTCTCTAAAAGTGTTATTTAACGGATTATTACGCTTTTCAACAAAACATCGTTCCTTTGTCCGACTAGTTCAGATCTATATATTCCTATAAGAAACGGAGTTCTCATTCCATGCATAAAATTACAAATAATAACTTTACAATGTTTTTCTCTTCCTCTAACCACCTCAATACTCCTTGAGCTTCAACATTTTTACACCTTAGTAGTCTTGTTAGATATTGAATAATCAGGAAGTGAGTTGTTCGCAACGATTTCGAAAAACTTCTGCTACGAATTTCTATACATAATGAAGCTTGCGATAATTATCAATAAATGATGTTATTGCCCAAGGTTCTATAAACAAATACTCGATATTGGTTCACATACTTTGTAAATTCGAGATGCACTATCAACATTTCAATTATTTATTGTCATTATTTGTGATTCACCCTTATTCAATTAGTAACTGCTAACTGCTGCAGCCTATTGAATTGACTTGGTCATTCTAGGTAGAAATATGTCGTGGAAAAGTTTGATGTTAGTTATTTTTGTGCAAGCCGGATATTGTTTGTTTTGTGATGCTGCTAAATGGCAAATCATCAGACGTAAGTTGATCATAATCAGTAACTCTTCACCTCAAAAGATGTTGACTTGTTTTTCCCTGGAAATGTTCATTACTGGACACTGAACTTGGAAAATAATGAAAGACCAAAAATATCGCATGTTGATGAATTATTCAAAAGATTATTTGGTACATATTGGAAATTTCATGTTTTGGATTAGTAGGGTTCACCTGAGATAGTCAATGAGTTAACCACTTCTGGTTTTCACGCATTAACTTATCATTATTAATCCTGTGTTGTTTGTTCATCATGGAAATGTAAACTTTGATTTCTAAAAAGGGTCTTTATTTGACTCGAGGTTTGTTTTCTTTTCGACTCCCCGCTCTAAATTTACAAGAAAATCTATTTTTTATGCGGACAGGAAGCTTCTTAACCATTTGCCCATAGAACTTAGAACCAATAATTGCCCTAAAAAATTCAGAAAGGGAGTTATAAGACTCAAGGGGCATATTATAACTCGAAAGAGTTTTATGAGGATGTTTTCGATTAGTAGGTACCTATATCCGAGTTATGTTTGTAAGCCCAATTTTTAACCAGGTGTGTATGCATGTTAACATCGTGAAGTTGAAAAATTGGGTTGTTTTGTTGTTTATCATTATTTTATAGAGACGCTTTTGTGATGTAGTTTTATTAATGGTCGTAGCGCATTTTTGATTATTTTATTATTATTTAACTGATGAGTCTCTTTTATCGGGAATAATGGACAGTGTTTGATGGCAAACCTACATTATTCTTTCAGCGACGTTCCGACGTTTGGTTTACGTCTTTATCAAGCATCAAGAAGAGTAAGGTGAACACAATAATGAACGGCCACAAACATTGAAAAGGCCGACAGATATAAAACTAACATATTATAATCTATTCAGTCCTATTAAAAAATCTTTTGATTTGATCTTAATGTATTATAAAAGTTATTCAGTTATAGGTGTATGCATTAATGTAGTTATTAAATGTACCGTCATTTTGTAGTACTTGAAGATATTGATTCAATATTTTAGGGTTATGAAGTACTTATCAGGAATGAGGTGTCCCATGACCCCTATTCCTATTGAAAAAAACATTCCAAGATGGCACCCAGCCGCCATCTTGAATTTTTCATAGGTCAATTTTATGTCAAAACATAGTAAACATGCTTGTATTTCATCACCTAGAATTTGAAGTCTCTAAGCTGAGCCGTTCAAAAAATAAAAGGGGGGGAAACATAAAAGAAAAGCACTTTATATTATACAGTGAAGACACGTTAATTCATCTAAAATTCAGGGGTTTGTTTTCTGGAAAAACGCTCGGACACGTCAATTTTTATTTTTGACTGCGTTTTTTTATGGGGATTTTATTTATACAGGGTGGACCAAAAATAAGTTATGACCATCAACTTCATTTTTTCAATAGGAAACCCCCATTTTTTATTTAATTTTCGAATTCTACATCAAATTCCAAGTAATATGATGATGACAATTCTAGTATACAGGGTGGACCAAAAATAAGTTGGGACCATCAACTTCGTTTTTTTCAAATGGGAGACCCCTTTTTTTATATCATTTTCGAGTTCAACATCAAATTCTAAGTTGGTTTCATTTGATCATGGACCATGTCCGTAGCCTAACCCCAACAGTTATCGAGAAATTTACGATTGATCAAATCGAATGTGCTTTCGAACAATCGTATTTCCCGATAACTGTTGGGGTTAGGCTAAGGACATGGTACATGATTACATGAAACCTACTTAGAATTTGATGTGGAATTCAAAAATGAAATAAAAAAAGGGGGTTCCATTTGAAAAAATGAAGTTGATGTTCCCAACTTATTTTTGGTCCACCCTGTATACTTGAATTATAATCATCATATTACTTAGAAATTGATGTAGAATTCGAAAATGAATGGGGTTTCCATTTGAAAAAATGAAATTGATGGTCGTGACTTATTTTTGGTCCACCCTGTATAAATAAAATCACCATAAAAAAAAACCGCAGTCAAAAATAAAAATCGATGTGTCCGAGCGTTTTTCCAGAAAACAAACCCCCGAATTTTAAATGAATTTATTCCAACCCACGTGTCCTCACCTGGAAAAGACCCGTTCGTTATGGTTCGTTATCGACAACGAATCGAAAAGTGTGTCATTCCTGTTATGAGTTAGAAAAATATATTATATCCCTAACAATCGCTACCTCTCTCTACTCCATGAATATAGGCCAATGAGTTAGAAAGTGGTAGATATCCGTAACTAACGCTATCTAGGAGAATGAAAATTTGATATCGCGTATCTCAATGCGGTTTAGATGTCGGGGCCGGATCAGGAATATTTTGAATTTCCGCTTAGTTGGGCATCCAGATGAATTCAAGAGATAAAAATTGTATAATATAATATGTGTTGACATTATAATTATGATAATTATTATATTGGGTTTTTTGTTGGAGAATGTGATAAAAACCACGTTTTAAAGGTAATATATCTTCCAATAAACGAAAAGAAACGATTAAGTCCGCTACTGTGGTCTTGACTCGACTACCATTACAAATTCATGATCTATGACAACAGCTGATAGCTTCTAAATGGAGAAACGTCTTGCGCGTCGGAATGCTCAGATACGAAAAACTGAGGGAGTTAAACTGCTGGCTCTTATTTATGCTGTGATGATACCAATACAAATAAGATAAACTCGCGTCATAATATAATAACTCTCATCACGTTACCTACCTCAAACCTATACAATCAATGTCACGCGGGGACGTCATGCGTGAGCCAGTTCAAATTTCGACCAGCGAGAGATATGGTTCACACTTAACAATGAGAAGATATTTCACTGTATACCAAACTTACCCTCAAACACGTTTAAAAACGGCCGACACTTGGTAAAATAATAATAAGACACTGAAATAAAATACGGATATGTTATGACATAAAGATGACACACCGATGACAGGAACGTCAATAATGGAGCTCAGTGACATCATCAATATGGGTTTGATTCGGTTCAATGTTTGTGCATTTCCGATTCCCTATTACGGCGCAGCCTTTACATATCAATTAACCTTGCGCGGTGACGACATGCGCCGTGCGCCGATTGGGTCTAATTTCGTCCATCAATGTATTGGTCATATCTTTTGTGTTTTAGTATTATGATTTTATATGGACGAAGTTGACGCCTATCAAATGGTACACCAAATAGCTGGCCAAATAGTGTATAAGGTGTAAAATGTGTGGCATAAAGAAACAGACCTAAATATGTGTTTCGTTTTACAGCTCAAGGGTACAGGGGAAAAACCAAGAGTCCAAATAGTACATTTTGTATCAAGGGCGGAAAGTAGATGATTTTGACGAGGGTATAAGTAGCAGCACGAGCGAAGCGAGGGCAGATATTAGCCGAGTCAAAATCATCTTTCGTCCGTGGTACAAACAGTGCTTTTTGTACAACCAGTTTGTAATAATTTGAAAAAGAATAATCATGAAAATCAAAAATAAATAATCGATACACTGCAGTCTGCACTACACTGCTGACAAGTCAGACAAAACTGACAAGTTTAATGACAACTGTCAATCACCATGGTTACAATAGGTGTGTTCCCGTATTCTTTTGTGGTGCAGATTCATTGTCACCGAGATTGTCACGTGATTAGTTCCTTTTAGTATGCTAGGCTGTCACGTGGTTCTTAGATTCAGAGGCGTTGGGATTCAAGGAACCGTTGCTAAGCGACTTACTTCTGCGCCCGCGGGCGCGAAAGTACTTTTAGGCCCGGCTGCCAAATTTAGCGAGTTTCCGCCTGCTTTGCATGCATTGAAAAGTGGACTTTACGTGTAGGTTGTACAAAAAATGGTAATTTTCAGGAACAGAAAAATAAAAGTCGAAACTTTTGTAGCTTTTTCCGAGAAACCCTCTTTAATCAAGTTTGATATGTTCCCTTGGACCCCAATACCATCACGAAAAATATCCAAACGTCAGAGATCAAAGTTGTTTTGAGGTGAGGTCACCCGCCTGGTGCCGCTTGGTGCGTCCTTCTCCTCTCGATCTATCCACAAACACAATAAACGCGTTGTTTGAGACTCAAACCACGACAAAAGCACCGTCTAAAGATATTTCTTTAGACGGTGACAAAAGATACTAGCACATAGTTCAAAAATTCACTAACCTGCCAAACATAATGGAGCGGGCTTCGAACATATTATTGCCCAGGTGGCAGTGAAATTTTTGATGAATGAAAAAGTCCACTTATTATCCCAGTCATAGATATGTAAAATTTAGTAAAATAAGAACCTCAAGTTTATGAAAACAGCAGTCTGGCTTATCGCATATGGTGGAAAGTGAGTCTTGGAATGGTTTGGCTGAGAATTTGTGGATGGATGGACTATTTTCATTTGCCAGACATATTATCAATACTCACAAAATTGCCAGACTATTTTTTTTACTCAACTTCAGATCAACTCTTACTACTATAACTATTTTTATCCCTGGAAAAAAGGGAGAAAATACGTTAGAACATACAAGTGTTCTGGCGCATTTTCCGCTTCAACTCATCGGAGCCCTTTCCCCCTAAATATAAATGAGTTTTGCTCCTAACAGAACAATAATTTATCCGTTTGCTTACTGGAAAAATAGGTATCGAAAATCGTTACCGCCTCCTGGACTATTATTGCACATTCTCTTATTTGGAACTCTTTAATTTGGTTCTGTAAATGTGTCTGTCATCCATACTATCTTCACTATTTGAAAACATAATAATTTACAGATTTGAATTACGTACGTAGGTACCTAAAGGTCACATTTTTCAAGATAGTCAACTGAAATCGGAATAACCTAAAAGTCAGTCTACTTTCATTTTAGAAAAATCGGCAATTCTCGATATTTTGTTTTCAAGATTAGATTACTTGGAACAATAATCCTCACAACTTTTGTATTCACCATTTTTTTAAATGTAACATAACAAATCTGTAGATGTAATGGACCTTAGACTAAAAATAAAAAGTCTAAGTAATGGACCATTGCACACTTTTTTGAAAATATTGAAAATATCAGGACTATCAAGAACTGATGCAATACATATTTAAAAAATCAACCGACGGCCTTTATTAATGTAGTGATCAACAATTAAAGAAACGATTATAAACATAAAATAGCCATTGCTTCATGACGCCACACGATCTTGTATTTATCTTCGTTCTTCGTCTGGCGTATATGACTATGATTGCCCTATTTTTGGTCGTGTGTCGAAAATTCCATTTTCTTTTTTATTTATTGACTGATTTTTGGGTTTTTTTTTCTGGTGACTTCCAGATGTTATGTATTCAGAAAAATACGTATACAGAGTCAGGGAAGGGGCTCAATATAAGGGTCTAATCTTTGCATCAAAATAATAAGAAAAACCTGAAATATTGTTATCCAATGTTCTTTTGTGTTAGCCTTATAAGCGTATTTTAACTTGAAAACAAATGCATATTGGATAAAAACAGTTTTTTCTTATTATTTTGATGCATACATTACATCCTTAAAGTTAGGCCCATTCCTCTCGACTCACCCTGAACAAAATTTTAATTTATTTGAAAATGTACGCGAACTGTCCATTATTAGAAACAATATTACTATTTCAATTGAGGCTTGGAGCTGGTAATGTTAATTTGTCATCATTTTTTTGGTACATTATACTCCTGAACTACGCAGTTATCATCCGACATCACCTGAATTATTAGAGTGGCCATTTCTTCATTTTTTTTAGAAATTTTCTTCCATCAAAACCCACCTCTAACTCAGATTGCAAAAACTTTTTTGAATTCCGCTTTCTCTCGAGCTTCTGCAGAATTTTCGGTGATACGGTACACTTTCTTCAATAATCACGATTCAAATTCTAGAATTCTTTGACATTTTCTTCTTTTCCAGCTTGGGTCTACCTTGTGAAAATATAGCACCCTTTTCACGCAATAAAAATGGAGTACTTACATATAGTGTGACCCATTCAGATTGGAAACACCCCTGTAAAATCGTAGGTTATTAACCGAACTCAACCTTTTTTTTTAAATGTCAAGTTATGAAAGATTTACCAGTTTTTTTGGGTATTTCGCCACACCTTATCAAAAAACAATCAAACTAGTGTTAATATACCGGATCTTCTATACTACGTGAAAAAAAAATTCTATTAGTAAACAATAAAACCTGACAATATCAAACGTTTCAGAAGCGAATCTGCTTCCATCGTCAGTGGAACCTAAACAAGAAACAATGAATTTAAATTTAAAACTCATTCTTCGTCTTTTTGAGATTTCGCAGTGAGAATTGGGTTTTTTGTGTTTTTGGCACAAAATGTCACTTTTACTGACATTTAATTGTTTGGTGTTGATTGTTCAACTTTATATATGTTCAGTATTAATAATTCATTTTTTTGAGCTATGTTCAATTTCTTAATAAAGGTAACCATGCATTACTTAGACTTACAGAGCAAGTTGCTACACATTCGTTAGAATTTAACATAATATATGCACTTTCTTTAAGTTTACGTTTCTTAGAACATGGTTCTTTTGTTGAGATTTTTGAATTATCCCAATTTATTCTAAGATTATTATCAAATGCGTGTTGACAAATTCCCGATCTATGAAATTCCCTTTTTTTCATGTATGATTCATGTTCATCAATTCTCTTTATTGAGGGTCGTGAGGTCTCTCCAATATAAAATTTATTACATTCACAAGGAGTTTTATAAATTACATTTTTGGTGGACTCATTAATATTATTGGGTCTAGAATTTGTTAAATTAGAGCGAATTGTGTTATTAGTTTTGAAAATGGTAAAAAATCTGGTAAATCATGGATGCGTCACAAAACTACAGATCATATCTAAGTTATAAAAGGTCTACTAAGGGATAAATTTTATACTGCTTATCTCGATTTTCAAGGCATATTACAATACTTTTTCGTGATAAAAAAAGGCGAATTTTCATCAGCGATTTTTGTATCAAATGAATCACTACGCCACTGGATTCAGCGTGCCTCCAAATGGCTGTGACCAAAATTTCATAGAAATATATTAATTATTAACAAAGCTACTACAACATACTACATTCATACATCCCCCAAAATAACGGTCCCAAAAGAATACCAGTTGCCATGGAAATTGAATTTAGGTAGATATAAACTACAAATCAAATAACAAGATGTTCAAAATAGCATAAGATTTAATGAAAGTAACGGAATCACATTTGCATTAAAATCAAGAACTAGTGAACATTTTTTTGTCAAATAATAATAGTATTTCATTTAACGAGCATATAATGGGCCATATATTACACGAGATTGAAATTTATATCACGAGCCAAAGGCGAGTGTTATTAATTTTATTCGAGTGTAATATGTTCATTATATGCGAGTCAAATACAATGCTTTATCTACAACTGTCAAAAAATTTGGAAAAAAAAGTCACTAAATAAAGCCAAAAATAGTTGTGTTTAGGCCCACTGCCCGTGAATAAAGAACCTGCCCGTGGATAAAGAACTATGATCGCTGCGTTACTGGTTACTGGTAATACTCGCTTATGATTGGCCCACTGCCCGTGAATAAAGAACCTGTCTGTGGATAAAGAACTATGACCCACGGGTTTCTCTCAGGCCGTGTAATATGTGGAACATTTTATATCTATAGATGGTTGCATAAAACAACTATTTTTTGACAGTTGTGGATAAAATCTTTCGATAGGTTCAATATTGTTTGCCTTGAGACATCGCCGAATATTTGCTCGAGGTGCATTCAAATCTAAACTGAACTGGCATAAGGATTATTTTTGAGATGATTCATAATAGCTTGATTATTCATTTGTCTTTTTTGCGCAGGATAACGTTTCAAAAGCATTCTTGATACTGCACCAGTATCACAAAAAGTTCTGTTCATTTTATTCACCGTA
Source organism: Orchestes rusci (assembly GCA_958502075.1). Classification (NCBI taxonomy): domain Eukaryota; kingdom Metazoa; phylum Arthropoda; class Insecta; order Coleoptera; family Curculionidae; genus Orchestes; species Orchestes rusci. The sequence goes on from OY293304.1 coordinate 42,784,210, forward strand.
CTGTAGCGTATCACGAAAAAGTACCGTAATATGCCCTAAAAATTGAATTAAACATTTCAAAATTTGTCCCATACTAGACCTTTCATAACAATACATGACATTTAAAAAAAAATGGTTAAAATCGGTTGATGACCTGAAATTTTACAGTGGTGTTTCCAATCTAAATGTGTCACACTGTATAATAATATATTTTTGGCTAAAAAATCATGACATCACTTGATTTATGCAGATGTTTGATAAGACATGGAATGTTTATGCGATTATTCTTTTCAGCTCCATATTTTCCAACATGTTACAGAAATGATCCAGACTTGAATAAGTGCCTATTGAAGGCTACCGAAGAAGTTAGGCCATACTTGGGTGAGTTTTAGTAATTTGTAGGTATATTATGAATTTTGATTTGAATATTATACTGCTTTTGTCTGGGCTTTTGTCCTCTGTTCCTTCTATATGTGGATTAGCGGCAGGCTTTATAGTGACTGGAGAAATATCTGCTATATACACGTCCAATAAATCAAATCACCAATAATTGATATTTTCAAAAAAATATTGCTATTCTAGTTGGAGTTCTCCGGTTTTGTTCTACTATTAATTTTTCCTTTATCTTCATGCATCCATTATGAGTCATCATTATCAAATTTTGAAATATTGTGATACTTGCTTGAGATGTAGGTATGCAATTAAATATCTGTTGTTATATCATGTAGGCTCACAAAACCGATCAACTCAAAGTAACAGAAATGTTGTCACTCATATCGGAACAACAAAATCCTTTACATCAGTGGTATGGGCGCAAAAAGTTTCATAAGAAAAACAAAAAAATAGTAGATGTCACATAAACCACATTGAACTGTTACTCAGTAATTGACGCCAGAGGATCTGACAGATTGATGTCATTATTGCCATATTATGCCTGCATATTTTTATTTTATTTTATTTCTTTGCGTACACCTGTTCTAATCGAAACCCTGAAAAAAACATAAACTATTTCTTGTAGCTTCGGACAATGAATCATTTCCAAATTAATAAATTGATATCTCATGTCAATCATGAACCGTCGATGCAAGAAATTATCACAAATATGGACATTTCCAAGATTCAAACTTTATTTTATGAGTAGGTTTATCTACTATTGGAAAATAGCTTGAAAAAAAATTCAAATGGATTTTTATCGTTGCCCATAATAAACAGACAGAATTATAATGAAGTGTTGTGGCGAAAACGATAATTGTCACATCCATTCGGGATTCCTGCCCTCTGCAGTCAATCCGGAATTTACCACATGCATGTTTATCGGAGAGCCTCATTCCTGCGCGATAACTCATGCTGTTGGTTCCGGTCTATACTTTTATATGTTTCTATATTCTAGAATTTACGGATTAGCTTTATAAGCGGGTACATTGTAAACAGGAGGACGTCTAGATTCCGAGTTGAGATGTTGATGAGCTGTGATTGTGAACATAAATATTTGTGGTGTTATAAGCCGTGTGCTGTAGTGACATAAAATAAATAGATTAAAACTGGAAAAGTGTTTTCTATAGCGAAAAATATTACATTGGTGTCAGAAGTCGGATTTATTGTGTGCTATAGAAATGAACATGAATATCCGCTGCAATGGCTACGAAACTTGTGTTTTTAACCGGATTGAAGGTTACCAAGTTAAAGAGCTAATGAGGAGTGTGATTTGGATACAAGTGGAAAGAAAGCTGATCTACAACAACGACTTCGTGAAGCTTTAATGGAAGAAGGCATGGATCCTGATACGTTCCAATTCGAAATTCCTGATCCGAACGTCGTGGAGAAATTGTCGAAAATCTTGAAAGATGAGAACTTCAAGAAAATTCTGCAAAATTGAAAGATAAAATGGAGGAAAAGTTCGAAGAATCTTCTAGAGCCATGGTAGAGAACTCGAGGAAAATGGACGAGAAGCTCGAAGAATCTTCTAGAGCCATGAAAGAGAAGCCCGAAGTATCCTCCAGAGCTAAGGAAGAACAGCTGGAAGAATCTTCCAGAGCCATGGAAAAGAACTCGAGGAAAATGGAAGAGAAGCACGACTAATCTTCTAGAGCTTTGGAAGAGAAGTTCAAAGAATCCCATAGAGCTATGGAAGAGAGATTGGAAGAGAAGCTCAAAGAAACTTCTAGAGCTTTAAAAGATCAGGTTGCAGAAGAAATCGGGAAACCACTGTATCTTCTGCTGGTGCTAAATGGAGTCTGATACCGTGCGAGTCCACATGAAAGCCCCTCAGTTTGATCGCAAGCTGTCTTGGAGTAACAACCATCGCCAGTTTGATGCAGCAGCAAGGGCAAATGGATGGGGTGGTCCCGAAAAAGCCTTGGTATTGACACTGGCACTTCGTGGGAAGGCAAAAGAAATCCTGCAGGCGCTAAACATCCAAGAGCAGGACAAGTACGATGTTCTGGTGAGGCATTTGGAGCTGCGATATGGACGGACTCACTTGGAGCACGTCTACCACTCTCAGCTGAAGATCCGCTCTCAGAAGACCAACGAGAGCCTGCATGAGCTGATGTAGCTCGCCTTGCTCGACTGGCTTACCCAACCACGCCTGAAAGTGTCATGGAGCGGCTTCGTGGATGGACCTCAAGACCAGGAAATAAGGCCGTCCCTGATACCTTATCGTTCCGATAGATTGGTTGAAGTGCTGGCCAAAGCTTTGGAATTCGAAGCGGCGAAGGTTCCTGCACGCGTGCGAGGATGAAGGAACCAGGATCCCGCACAGGAGAAGACCGTCGAAGCTACTGGGAGGAGATTTATCAGGAAAGTGGAGTCCTCCAAACGAAAGGAGCTGCGGTGCTGGAATTGTGGGGAGGTTGGCCACATCCGTAGCCGCTGTAAGAAGAAGATACGGGCACCTGCGTGGGCATCAAAAAACAAGGATCATAGAGCAAAATCAAGCCTCAAGATCTTTGATGGCTTGTCCATGAGACCAGAGCTCTGTCACAAAGCCGGCAGGCAAACGACCAACTTGGCAAGATGTCGCGCGACTTTCCTCCAACGTGAAGTCCTACTGGGCTCAGTGGAACTCTATGGTTCTCAACGATGGCGTCCTGAAGGGGGTGGTGAAGAACCTGAATGGCACAAAAGATAGGAAGCTGATAGTGGTTCCCCGAAGCCGACAGACAGAAGTGATGAGGGAAGTCCACGATGGCGTCACGGGTGGGCATCGATGAAAACGCTGGGAAAACTGCGAGAGCGGTTCTACTAGGTCAACTGTCTAGCTGATGTGAAGGAATGGTGTAGAAAATGTGCCGTATGTGTGGCAAGGAACGGACCCTAGAAACGGCCAAAAGCATCTATGCGCCAATACATCGTGGGAGGCCCCTTTGAAAGGATCGCAATCGACCTGGCTGGACCGTTTCCTGAATCGGACAAAGAAAATAGATATATCTTGGTTGCCATGGATCACTCCAGCAAGTGGGCTTAAGCGTATGCCTTGCCAAACCAGGAGGCGGCTACCGTTGCCGATGTTTTGATTAAGGAATGGTTTTGCTGTTTTGGTGTCCCGTTGGAGCTGCATTCGGACCTGGGCAGGAACTTAGAATCGATGCTATTCTAGAACGTCTGCGATGTGTTGGAGATCAAGAAGACAATGATAACGGCGTTGCAACCACGCTCGGATGGCATGGTGAAGCGAATGAACCGAACAAGTCGACACTTGGTCAAAGTTGTCTCTGACCATCAAAGAGACTGGGACCTGTTCCTCATGGAGTTCAGGTCAGCAGTTCATGAATCGACGGGCGAAACACCTGCTACGCAAGTGACGTTTCTAGAAAGATGGACGATATCCATCAACGAGTCCGACTAAACATTCAAAGGGCCATCGACAGGATGGAGGAGGCGTACGACGTGAAAGCCGAAGAAGGAGGGTTCCAGGTTGGAGATTTGGTTTGGCTTCACAACCCCCAGAGGCGACGTGTCGTCTCCCCAAAACTGCAAAGTTCTTTGGAGGGCCCGTATGAGATTCTGGAGCGTCGTCTACCGGATAAAGAAACCACCATGAGGGGCCGGGGGTTGTTCATTTCAATCGTTTGGCCCCGTATGCTGGAGACCATCAAGAGGCTGACGTGAGGCAAATTAGGTCACCCCAGGTGGACATGTCCTTGAAAACTATCCTTATACTCCAACGGCCAAAAAGTCCTGAATGGGGTCGTTACAGATCAGCAGCTGGATTTGTTCAACGCACCGGCCAAGTACGCGTTAGCTCACTCGGTCACTGAAGACCTCAGCATGAGGACTGGACTTGCTGCTGCATTCAAGGGAAAATTCGGGCAAATGAACCATCTGCGACGACAAAGGCCAGAGGTTGGGAAGACGCTTCAAGTCACGACAGGGACAGGATACCTGTTTTACCTGGTGACAAAGAAGCTTCTACAACATCGGACCAGCTATAGTGATGTTCGGAGGGCACTTCATCAGCTGAGAAGCTTAATGCTGTCACAGGACCTGATCCATCTGGTAATTCCGAAGATGACGAACGACCAACTGGACTGGAGAGTAGTAAGGAGCATGCTGGAGGTGCTCTTCAAAGAAAGCGGCATTGACATCCTGGTATGCTGCTATCCTTCCCGGAGGACGAACCAGAGGACAGTGGACTGCTACTTCCATAGGACATCAGGCTGCCGGTTTTAGGACAGTTGCGGATACCGTCATGGAGTCACCACGGGACAAAATGCTTCAAGAAAGGGGCAATGTAGCGAAAACGATGATTGTCTCATCCATTCGGGATTCCAACCCACCGCAGTCAATCCGGAATTTACCACGCATTCCTGCGCGATAAGTCATGCTGTTTGTTCCGGTCTATACTTTTATATTCTTTTATATTCTAGAATTTACGGATTAGCTATATAAGCGGGTACATTGTAAACAGGAGGAAGTCTAGTATCCGAGTTGATATTTTGATAGGCTGTGATTGTGAACATAAAGATTTGTGGTGTTGTAAGCCATGTGCTGTAGTGACTTAAAATAAATAGATTATAACTGGACAAGTGTTTTCTATAGCGAAAAATGTAGATATATAGTATGTCAATTGTCACACAGTTTATGGAAAAAAAGTATAATGAACACACTTAAGGCCCGGTTTCTCAACGATGGTTCAACGTTGATCCCGGTTCAAGTACATTGGACTGTGCATCTTTGAACGCAGTTCAACGGTCAACCTTGAACCTTCGTTGAACTGGACTTGAGAAACTGGGCCCAAAAATGACAAATAGAAAACGATTATTATAATTCACTTGGACAATCTATGGTGATTTTTCTAATGGTCGACAATATCTTCTTGACAAACATTTCTACTTTGTCTAGCAAAAGGTGTACCAGAAGTGAGAATGTCTCCTATCGAGCCCCTCTTCATACCTCAACTGGAGCTTGAGCAAGGTACTCGAGCCCTCAACTTCAAAGCTATTTTGCAGAATGTCAAGGCTCACGGATTGTCAAATTACAAGTTTACTAGATTTGAGTTAGTATGATTTTTGATCGAATATTTTCATCACGCTTGCATAACTCCAAGCATTTTGTCTAACTGTTTCTAAACTCATAGCTTTGACGTCCCAAAACTAGAATTTATCTGTGAAGCACATATAGGCCAATTCAGGATGGATGGCGATTACACCGTAAATGGACGAATATTGATTGCTCCCATTGAAGGTAAAGGAAAATTCAAAGCTGAAATTGGTAAGTCTCATTTCATGACATTATAAAGTTTTGTAACCCAATTTCTTCCCAGATTCATCGGATATCTTGGTTAAACAAAAATATAAGACCGGCAGGTTGAGTGATGGCAAAATACATCTTATTCCCTTATTCACGAATACTACAATAAAAGTTCGGAAACCACGAGCTCATTTAGATGGACTTTTCAATGGCAATGAGGCCCTTAGTGAGTTATATTTATTCAAGCATAATTGTTATCAATACTTAATGATTGTCATGTAGATCAAGCTACAAATAAGGCTATCAACGATAATGTGGACGAGCTTTTCGAAGACTTGAAACCATTAGTCGAAGAAACTATGGGCAGAGTGATACAGGACGTCGTGTTGAAGACTATTTTGAACAATGTCCCGTATGATGAACTGTATCCCATGAGTCCAAAATGGCCAAACTAGCGCATTTGCTTGGGTATTATCACACATTTGTTTGTGACGACTTTTATAAATGCAATTTTGATTAAAAAATATGATGGTCTTCACTGGGTATTAGGTAAAAAAAATATCATAAACTTTTTGAACTTGTTTTATTGCAAGGTGATGTTTTGTTGATTATACAAACTTGACATGGCGATTTTTTAATTCGGCCCGCACGAAAATATTTCAGATGTTTGGCTGAGAAAACTGTTTAACCATTCGTTAGTACGGGGTGCAGCATAATGGACTCCCACATTTCCAAAGTAGATCGTAAAAAACCAGTACAACTTATAGAAAAAACCTTCTTATTCATCCAAAGCACATATAATAGTGTTTTGTTTTGTTGATTTAAAAAAATAATATCTGGCAAATGTTGGCTTCGACGGGCAATGCACACTTGGAGCCGTTCCCTGAAGTCTGCTTCCTCTCTCAATTCTCCAGGAGTTTTTACGGATCTAGGACGTCCAGCTGGTTTTTTGGGGTTTGCAAATCTCGTTATCCTTCAATTCTCGATCCATTTCAAAATAGTTTTCCGGGAAGGAACACTTGAGTTTGCATTTGCCAAAGTCATGCATGTGCGGAATTCTCTCTGCGTCCCATTCCCCCCACGACAAAGCCTCGGTGTTCACCCGATTACGTCATGTTGAAAACTAAGAACTACATCACTCATTCACTCACTACACGCTACACGTAACTTGACCATCCGCGCAGTTCTACTATGTCAGGGCCGTATTTAGTGGTGACTGTGGGCGTTTCTTATGCCGCACCCTGTACTATAAACTATTGTTTTCTACTGACTATTACTTTTTGGTGGTAAGTAATGATAGAGTCGAAATTTTGGCGTTATAACGTAGTATTCCATTCATCATGTTCTTTCTTTCTCGATCATATGTGAGGGGTCCCTATCAAAGGCGACAAACTTTTTTGTGATGTAATAAGTTAAACGAAGAGTCCCCAGAAGGACCAGGAAAACAACCATGTTGTACTGTATTCTAACGTAGACTTTTTTATTCAATGCATTTAAGTACAGCTCAGTTGAACTCAGTTCATTACTCTATTATCCAATTACAATATGAACATAAAGACTGCGTAAGCAATCCGCATAGAAACCACACAGGATGGTCATATCGCTGTTGATGCAGTTACTCAATAATGTTTCCCAATTATTATAAGAATATACAAAACTATCTTAAAAGTGTTTGTAGGGCTGTGTACACGTACGTAGAAATAAAAGGAGTCGATCTGGGATTGTATTTCGTGCAAATTTATTCAAAAATCAATTGCAGAGCGCTTTCGGCAACATTTCCATCATCAGTGCCTCCCGAAAGAAGTAAGGGAAAACAAAAATTTAAAAAAGCCATAGGGGCGAAAGTCTATACAATGGTTCAAGATAGTATGAACAAAGGAGAATGGAAAAAATGAAAAAAGGTTGAAAATTAAGAATTTCAAATTGAAACTTACTTCAGTCAGGAACACAGTAGGATCACACAGGAAATACACATAACATGAATTGTATAGGTGACATAACAACGAACAAACAGGAACGGGGTTACAATTTGTCCCCTTTTTTTTCCCCGTTGGAAGATGATGACTACATGTATGTGTTAAATCAACGACGGTTTTCGAGGGAATAGAATGAAAAATGGCGATCTGCCGGAAACTGAAACGCGTACTTATGAATTTTAAAGGAATGTGACAATGAAATTGCGGGTTATTTGAAAAAGTTCAAGGTTGGAGGTGAAGAAATAATTTCAACAAGACCGTGCAGACAACTACTGTAATAGACGTCTTTGTAGAGGAAAATAAGTTCTATTGAGATTGACATTGGTATTGAGGCAGGCTTCAATGATACTCAGCTCTTTATTAATTTCTAAGTCTTCCATGAAGTCTAGACGGTTATAATTTCTAGAAGAAATATTATGTAAAATTTTTGAATTATGAAAAGGATCAAAGCTATGATCTGATGACTTCAAATGTTCTCCAAATGCAGATGTAGTTCTGGTTAAATGTTCCTTAATTCTAGTCTGAAGATGTCTGAAAGTACGACCTATATAAGCCGCCTCTCATGAATTGCAATTAAGTTTGTAAATACCCCTCTTTGATAGATGATCAACTTTATCTTTTGGATTGACTAAATTAACAGAAAGATTATTATTGGTCTTGAATGAAACAAACACGTTCTTGACTGCATGGTGAATGGACTTTTAAACTTTATTATTTGTGTTATCGTCGAAAAAAGGGATTGAATAGAACTTTTTAGGGGAAGAGAGGGATGGAGATAGAGTAGGGCAAGCAAGAGAATCGAGTCTTTTAAGCTTGGTTTTTTCAATCATTTTGTCAACCAACAGTGGGTCATAGCCGTTATTATAAGCGATCTGTTTCAAAATCTGTTTCTCCTTATGAAAGTTTTCTTTAGAAAGTGGAACTTTCAAGAGTCTATTGATGTAACAATGGAAAGCAGCCATTTTATGTTGTTGAGGGTGGTTAGGAAAGTTAGAAATGTTGAGGTCGGTCTGTGTGGGTTATCTGTAAATTGAAAATTCAACTCCACTAGGAATCCTTTTGATAGATGTATCCAGAAAATTTATTGAATTGTTCTCGATTTCTGAAGTGGAAGAAATGTTTGGATGAATAGAATTTAATTATTAACTAATTGTACCGCTCCTCGTGAATCACAGTTTAAAAAGCAAAGGCAATCATCCATATACCTAAACCAATGTAGGATTTCAGGCTTATTGTTAGAAATGATGTATTTATTTTCAAGAAAATTCATAAATACGTCGGCTAGGAAAGGAGACAGGCTACTACCCATGGCAAGTCCATCAGGTTGTTGGTAGTAATTATTGTTAAAAGAAAAATAATTTTGAGAAAGACAATGATTAAGTAAGGATAGAACCTCAACGATCTCATCCTCAATGACCCCCCTTGATCTCAGCAAATCACCAACTATTATGACAGTTTCGGATTTTGGAACAGTAGTAAAGAGGTTAGTTACATCGAAAGATACAATTAAAAAGATAGGTGGCAAAACGAGTTGTTGAATTGAATTAACCAAATCGACTGTATTTTTCATGGTAAAACTAGGTTGAAAATCAGTATGCTTCTTGATAAGTTCTAGAGTGAATGATGAAAGTTTAGAAACTGGTGTATTGGAAAAACTAACAACAGGTCTAATTGGAATATCAGTATTATGAATTCTGGGCAAACCGTAAAGACAACCGTGGCATGCTGGGATAACTTGAGATCAAAAATTTTGATGCATCATGTTTGGTAAGGTTCGCAATCCCTTTTTTAACACCAATAATGAAGTTTCAAAATACATTCACCATGCAGTGAAGAACGTGTTTGTTTCATTCAGGACCAATTATAATCTTTCTGTTAATTTAGTCAATTCAAAAGATAAGGTTGATCATCAATCAAAGAGTGGTATTTACAAACTTGATTGCAATTCATGTGAGGCCACTTATATAGGTCGTACATTCATCAGACCTCTTCAGACTCGAATTGAGGAACATTTAACCAGAACTATATCTGCAATTGGAGAACATTTGAAGTCATCAGATCGTAACTTTGATCCCTTTCATAATTCAAACATTTAACATAATTTTTCTTCTAGAAGTTATAACCGTCTAGACTTCATGGAAGACATAGAAATTAATAAAGAGCTGAGTATCAATGAAACCTACCTCAATACCTCTCAATAGAACTAATTTTCCTCTACAAAGACGTCTATTACAGTAGTTTTCTTCACGGTCTTGTTGAAATTATTTCTTCACCTACAACCTTAAACTTTTTCAAATAACCCGCCATTTCATTGTCACATTCCTTAAAAATTCATAAGTACGCGTTTCAGTTTCCGGCAGATCGCCATTTTTCATTCTGTTCCCTCGAAAACCGTTAAATGATCTGGTACGCCTACAAAGAAATCGAAAGGGCGTGTTACAGCGAGGTACGTTTTGTCGGGCAAAAATATCCGTGAATTTCTAGCCAAAGCGTACCACGACTGAACGCGTTACTGTGTTGTATAATGGTACGTTTCGTCTTTACGCAGCCCGGTGGGGCAATGTATTTCTTTGCACACCTTTACTACGCCACAGTTCAGAAAAGCTCAGTTATTACGTCATAAGTAGGAAAAACCTAGTTTTCTGTCGTCAGAAGTAGTTGATTCTCTGTTGTGATGTTGAAACTTGGAAATTTTAATTAAATCCCAATATCAGCTGTTGGCTATAATATTCTCGGGTTGTTGTTTATTACTGGCTGTTGATTATTTAATTCTATACACAATATACACTCAAGTTTTATCTTATAAATCATACTCGAACTTTTAAACAAAATAATCAATTATTTTATTTCATATTTTCAAGTAAGTTGAAGCGTTGATTAGTACCTAAATAAGTAAATTTGTATACATTTCCATTTTTCACAGTTTTTACGCAGACAGTATGTAGTCCCGGGTCCTAATTTTATATGGCATTTAGACGGTTATGACAAGCTCAAACCATTCGGATTTGCTATTCACGGCGCCATTGATGGATATTCAAGAAAAATTTCATGCTTGAAGGTATCAAGCACCAACAATAATCCACTTGTGATTGCAAGTTATTATCTTGAAGCTGTAAATGAGTTCAAACTTGTTCCAAATTTGCTTAGGACAGATAAGGACACAGAAAACGGAAATGCGTAATTGTCCCGACACTGTTTTATCCCGACAGTAAGTTTCCCGACAGTATTGCTTCCCGACAGTTTAATGTCGTGACAGTAATTCTTCCCGACAGTGAAATATCCCGACAGTAATTGATCCCGACAGTTATTTTCCCGACACTAGTTTTTCCCGACAAAATATGGAACGCAGCTGAAAACAAAATATTGACGGCCGCGTTGCCGCTTGTGACTCTTTTTTCGTATTCTATCGTATAAGAAATTGAAATCGTGATTCTCATTAAAAAAAGAAAATGGGTCAAAAGGCAGACATCAGAATATATTTTGTAATTTGTATATATTTGATATAATTAGTTAAAAAAGGTCGCACAAGGGTGTAGGGACAGTAAAGGAACTTGATATCTACCTATTTACATTCAATGGTCGTTATAATACGCCATTTTCTTAACCAATGATTTTGGCAATAAGCCAACCAAAATGTTTGCCAAAAGATGTAAATGCCCAAAATTTAAAAATGTTGATAAATATTTTATATATCGCAACCAGGTAGATTACCGCATTCTTACCTCAACGTCCAAAAATCGTGAAGGGCGCCATCAAATTTTAATTTATCAAAAAGTAGCCAACCGTTCTCAATTAGGCCTAATCAAATAAAACTTGAAAAAAAAACCATTGGTACAAAATCGAATTCATACCGAATCTATTGAAGTTAAAAAAAAATGAGAGTACGATTTGATTTAAACCAAATACAGCTTTAATGTTCCTGTAGTGATTGTGCTTCTTCAATTAAAGACGTTGAGTTTCTACGTAGTCAGTTTTATTCCAGATTAGGGCTTATAGGTACATAATATAAGGTATTTAGCTCTGGCCTCTCGCCATGTTACCCGTCACGTTCCAAGTTCACAAGTCCGTCCCGACCGCTACATCCGCGCAGACTCTGTGTCCGCGCACCTTTCATTGTTACACATCTTACAGCGTTGCCACTCATTACATCCCCACACTTAAAATTTAGCATACTCTTACAACAATAATGTTATTGTGCAATGGAGACTTATCTAAGGCATATGAGGAATTTTATTTGCCACACGCTGATATTACAACTAGGTACTGCCTACTGACTATTAAATACATTACACTTACATCAATTTCAAATTTTTGAGATATAACGAACGTTAAAAGAAAACTTATATGACTCCCAAAATCAATTAAGTTAGGTATGTACCCACATTAAGTTTTAGTTAAATTCACAAAATCAATCTTAAGCAGTCACTAGTTTGCAGCCATACAGAACCCAGAGAATGCCCTTATTTTAGCTACTTGTTGTCAGTTGTCAGTAGTGTGAAGGTATTCACCCTACAACCTATAACCAGACTTAAAAACCCCAATCTATATAATCATCATTGTCAGTCCAAAAAAAAAAAAACAAATTAATACCATTCAGGTATGTCGTCGATGTTCACTCTGAGTCGGAAGAAAATTCAGTTTTAAAAGGCAAAAGATGAAGCGGCTTTTTATGAATTCGTGTTGACCTTCTCGAGTTTGAGGTCAAAGGTTCTGCCAAAACTGAACTTTTCTCCTCCTCTCCCTGCTTTAGATCTTGGCTAGGCACATCTGAAGAAGATGACAATATATCCATCCGAAACAAAGTTGTCTCTACCCCTTCCGCTCCATCAGGGCTCAGATACTCTTCCGATGAATTTAAGTCAGATTTCTCCCCACTGATATAAGTAACAGAATTTTCATCAGGCAGTTGCCCCATAATTTCGTTTTCATTAGATGAAACAGTGGGCAAACCAGATGGCAAATTCATAAAGAAATCAACAGAGCCATGACAAGGTTGGTCAATATTTTGTTTTCCTGCTACCTTAGTACCATCTTTTATCTATGCTTAGTACACGCTTTACCATTATTTGCATTACTATCAAAATCTTGTTCGCCCCGAACACTACCCAAAGAAACATTCCTTTCAGTGAGCTGCAGATGCCTTTGAATCTGGTTAGTCTGACGCTTTAAAATACCTTTACAAAGATATACACTTTTGCCTACTTTTCGAAAAATGGTAGCCTGAATCCACGCTTTCACCTTACCGTATGTTCTTACGTAAACACATGCACCCACCTCAAATTGTCTTTCAAGCCCGCCATAATTCCTTTTTTGGGACTCCTGGTGCCTCAGTGCCTGACTACCCGTACTGTGTTCTTCATTGTGGTCTTCTGTAGTCCGCGTCTCGTTAACTTGACTAAGAAGTGTTATCGGCTTTCTGCCATTGAACATTATCTCAAATGGAGATTTCCCCGTTACCGGATGCTCTGTTGTACGGTAGGTGAATAAAATTCTAGATAACAAAGCTGACATTGAAAAATGTTTATCCTTGTTATCTTGGCAAGCTGATTTTAATTTATTCTTGATGGTCTTTACACTGTTTTCTGCTGCATCATTGCTCTGCGGGTTGTAAGGGGGACTCGTCATATGTTTGATTCCGTTCTTTTTGAAAAACATTTCCATGCTGTCTGATGTAAACTGTGGGCCATTATCACTGACACAAAGCTCTGGAAGTCCAAATCTTGCAAACACTTTTCTTAAAACATCTTCTGTCCTTGCTGCAGTGGTGTTGTTGTTCATCGGCACAACTTCCAACCATTTTGAAAAGGAATCTGTTAGGATAAGGTAGTGCTTCTTGTCGAGCTCAAAATAATCTATATGTATTCTTTCAAAAGGTCTAGTAGTTACGTTCCAGGGTGTTAGGATGCTTTTTGGAGGATCTTGTCTGTTTTCAAGGCACACTATACAGGATTTGATCATTTGTTCTATATCTTCATCTATCCTGCTCCAGTAAACATATGATGTTGCTTGAGTTTTGGTCCTTGAAATTCCAAAATGAGAACTATGAAGCTGAGAGAGTATTTGAAGTCTCAGGCCTTTTGGTATGACTACTCGGTGACCGTACAGTAACACGCCATTTTCAATATGAAGATTGTCACGTCTGGTAAAATAAGGTTTAATGCTTTCATCCGGCCTCTTTGGCCATTTTTGCTTTTGAATGTAGTCTAAGATCAAGGATAGTTCCTCATCCTCCGCATAGTGCTTGCGTACTTCCTCATTGTTTATAGGCCATTGGTTTAATCTATCGGTGAAATGAATGTACTGTCCTGCCAGATTTTCTTCTTGCTCAGTTGTCAACGGTTTCCTTGAAAGATAGTCAGCTACAGGATTCTGAGTGCCCTTTACATGTTCGATCTTATAGTTGAACATTGCTAAGAAAGCTGCCCACCTCTGTAGTCTATTAGCTGCTGTTTGTGGGATGCCTTTATGCTCCCCAGAAATAGTAATTAACGGTTGATGATCAGTTCTCAAGATGAATGGGTAGCAAGCCAGATATTCAAAAAATTTATTAACAGCATAATAAATTGCTAAAGCCTCAAGATGGATAGTCGAATAATTTCTTTCAGATGGTAATAATGTTCTCGATACACATGCAATTATTCTATCTCGACCATTAATAACATGACTCAAAACTCCTGATATGCCCTTTGTACTGGCGTCAGTAGTTACAACAATTTGGTACTTATTTGGATTAAAATGCATTAATGTTATATCTGAAGCAATCTGTTTTTTTATTTCAATGAAACTATCTTCACACTGTTTGTTCCACTCGAAATTCTGTTCTTTTTTTAGCAATCCATAAATAGGGTGTAAGATCCTAGCCAAACCAGGTATAAATTTGGAATAATAGTTTACCAGCCCTATAAAACTACGAGTTTCCGAAACATTTGTAGGCCTTTCAGCTTTTAAAATTGCATCCACCTTATCATCCATTTTTCTAATTCCCTCCTCATCTATTTTAAAACCCAAATAGGAAATTTCTTTTTCAAAAAATTTACATTTTTCTCTTTTAAGAGTGAACCCTGCTTTTTGGAGCCTCTCAAAGACTCTTTCCAAATTCTTGTTATGATCAGCAAGAGACGTCCCCGAAATTGCTATGTCGTCCACAAAGCTAACAACTCCATCTATACCTTGCAAAGTTTGCTCAATAATTTGCTGAAAAATGCTTGTCGCAGGCGTGATGCCAAAGGGCATTCGATTCACTCTGAAGATGCCTCTCGGAGTCGTCCAGGCTAACATTTTCGCGGTATTTTCAGTCAATTCTATTTGATTATAGGCAGATTTTAAATCAATTTTTGAAAAAAACTTCGCTCCATCAAATTTAGAAAAAACTTCATTAGACTTAGGCAAAGGATACTTGATAAGCTTTAAAAATTTATTTACAGTAGTCTTATAATCACCACACAAGCGTATCGATTGATCTGGTTTAATTACAGGCACAATGGGTGTTGCTCACTCGCTATGATCAATTTTTGAAATAATTCCCTCATTTTCAAGTTTAAACAGTTCTCTGTCAACTGCATCTCGAAAAGCAAAAGGCACTGTTCTTGACTTACAAAAAATTGGTGAGACATTTTCGCTATTAACTTCAAGATTTATTTTTTTATATTTATATTATATTTATATTTACCAACCAATTTTGAAATTATTCCATTTATTTTATTGTTCGCATTGACATTATTAACAAAATTCATCTTTACCTTGAATTTTTCCATCCAGTCTCGCCCCAAAATATTAGTTGTCGCATTGGTAACAATGTAAAATCTACATTGGTTTCTCCGGTTTCCAAATCTGACATCTGCCCAAAAATAACCTTTAGGTTGAAAAATGTTGCCATCATAACCCTCCAAGAACATACTTCCATGCAACAGTCTAAAATGAGAAAAATATTCAAGATAACAAGCTTCTGATAACGCCGAAATCGCAGATCCACTATCACATAAACATTCAATTTCAACACTGTTTATACAAACATTTACCTTAAAATCATTTTTTATATCAAAACAATCAGCATTATTAAAATACATCTCATAATTCTCATCCTGTACATGGTTTTTTTCCAACTTATCTGTAACAGTTACATAAAAGAAATCATCAAAATCCAGACTACCTTGGCCCTTATCCTCATTTCCATCCTCATCCATAAAATGAACTCTTCTATTTGGACCTCTATTATTTTTACACATTCTAGATAAATGCCCTATCCTCCTACATGGATTGCACCTGGCATTTTTATAAAAACAATCTCCTTCGTGTTTGTTACCACAAATGAAACATTTTGCACTTTTGTTTTTGTTATCATAACCTCTGTGACCATAACCCCAACTGTCAGGACTCCGAACATTTCCTCGGCTTCCTCGCTCACTGCGCAAGTTTCCTCTCATTTGTCCGCCATTACCATGACCTCGCCACTGACTTGGCGGGAACTTTGATTTATTCAAGACACAAACATTCCTGGATACATCTTCGTGTTTCAGAGCCACAGCAAAAATTTCCGACAACGACCTCGTTTCAGCTGATTCTTCACAGATCCTGTCTAGGACTTTTCCGGGAGACAATCCCGTGACAAATTTATTTAATAAGAATTTGTCCAAATCAGCCCCAAAATTACACAACGTTGCCGCACCTCGTATCGTCGCATGCCACTCTGAAACTGACAACGTACCTTGAGAAAGGTCAAAAAATTTGATTCTTTCTCTCCACACACTGGTCGTTTTTCCAAATTGCGACTTCAGCACATCTGTTAACTGGTCAAATGTTTTGTTCTGAGGTGGTGTTGGAAATGTTAGGTCTTTCAAAAGTTTATACGTGGACTGGCTAACCGAACTCAACAAAATCGCCACTCTAATTTTATTGTCCACGACGTTGTTAACGATAAAATGCTGCTCAAGTCGTTCACAGTACAGTTCCCAGTCATCGATGTCAGCGTTGAACTCGAACTTAGTGATCGACGTCGCCATTGTTGTCCGTACTGCCGCGACCACGCACTAGGTACTTGATTTTCAGTTTATACTTTCCGTTTTTCCGACTGCGCCAATGTAGTGATTGTGCTTCTTCAATTAAAGACGTTGAGTTTCTACGTAGTCAGTTTTATTCCAGATTGGGGCTAATAGGTACATAATATAAGGTATTTAGCTCTGGCCTCTCGCCATGTTACCCGTCACGTTCCAAGTTCACAAGTCCATCCCGACCGCTACATCCGCGCAGACTCAGTGTCCGCGCACCTTTCATTGTTACACATCTTACAGCGTTGCCACTCATTACAGTTCCTAATAACAATACCACAGTAAAGGAGTTGGGTGACTATAATAAATATTTCCGAATATGCCTGTTTAAAAAAAACTCAACCGCTTATTTCTATGTATAAAACTATAACTAAGTCAGATCTGATAGCGCAACGCAAGCCGGCCCCGTATAACTTTACAGTAGATCATGTTATATCTCTAACAAGAATTAATGAGGGTAGGAATTATACTTAGAATTTTGAACGCAAAAATACAACAGGTTTTAAAATGGTTTTATCTCACCAAGCAAGCAGTTTGGTGATAACGGCTAAGTTTTTCCAGGCTTCTAAAGGTTGTCTGTCCTATTGTGTTGGTATACAAATCCACCTCCAATACTAGATACGTAGGTTTCAACAATTTATGTAATCTCCATAAATTAGCATAACAGTCCAAAAGCTGCATAGCGTCATCACAATATGCCATAGACAAAACGTATTACTCGAATCCCAATAGGAAAAGCCCTAATAAGAAAAACGTCTAAGAAACGTGTCAGTTTTTAATCCAAACGGCCCCTGAATCCCAAACTAATAGAAACATCCCCAAAAATATAGATTTAAGGAACGGTTTTAAATCTTACCTCATGTATCTATCATGAAGGCCCATGCAAACACCCATAAAAAAAAATCCAGACTGGTTAAATCAATCAACCAAGACTATCAAAAGTATCTACGTGAGAGGAAAAAAAACATCATTAGATCTTTGTTCATTCTGAGGAGAATATAAAATCTCTTACCTAATATACTAATTCAAACTTCCCAAAATGTGCCACCACGTGTTACAGGTAAAAAAACGTGAGCCGTTGAAACTGGTTCCATGGAAGTTTTTTTAAACTTACAAATCGCCAATTGGCTTAGAAATGTTCTCCAAAACTCCAAAATAATTTGGTCCAGACATAGAACACTTCGTCAAGTATACCGGAAACCATCAATCACCCAAAGGGGTTGAATTCAATCAAAAATTCCTTGGCAACCGGAAACTACCATGTGTATAAGTGAACTTCTGTAACAAGAGTGGGACCCAAAAATCCACGTTTTCCAAGAAATTCGCTCAAAAACTCTAGGTACCAACCAAATTTTAAACGTTTAAGAACATTTGCTTAGAAAACCCATAAATAAAAAAAAATAAGCTACAGTTGGCAACAAATATGGTGCGAAATTTATTGACACCTCAAAGCACTGAGATTTAAATACTGGGGCGAGTTCAGAAACGTCACACCCGGCAGTGTTACCACATTGGGCGACTTATCGCAGATTGGGCTAGTTCACACTTCATTTTGGGACAAATTTTATCTCTCTGCGACCAGTCGCAGATTGGGCGAATTTAAAACTGTCTGCAATTTTTTGGGCTACATAGGAATCGCAACATAATTTTGGATCATTACGCCTAATTCAATGTGGATGGTAGCTATGATTCCCGTTTGCCAAGCAGAAATCTGTCACTACCACTTCGAAGTAAAATTTTCTGTAATGCCTGAACTTCATTCAATTTCATTTCGAAGTGGAACTGTCAAACGGGAATCATATGCAACGGCAGCAACGGAAATCATGTACAACCAGCTCCACCGTTCCGCTCTTCCGCATTGAATTTGGCGTAAGCATGATTTTGAACACAAATTCAATTTTCCTAGATGTTAGCATATGATTCCCGTTTGCCAAGAGGAAATTTGACAGTTCCACCTCGAATTAAAATTGAATGTAAGTCAAATACTACACTACAACCAGGCATTTCTGAGATTGTTTGTTGTTTGGAATAATGACGTCATAGAGGAAAAAAATGATAAAACAACACGGCATTGTGCTTTCATCTGCGGTTTTGGGCTATATTTTCAAGACTTGGGACAATATGTGCCGGTAAAAAACGCCTTGCCAGTAATTTTCTCTCGACTGGCTACATCTGCGACATTGGGCTATCTCAAGCGTTGAGCTCTGCGACACGCGTCAATATTTACCTGGCAACACTGACACCCGGTGCGAGTGTGATCCAGATGTCAAACCCTAACCGTTCAGATATGGCAAGCCGTTTTGCTTTTTATTCAACCCTGCTCATAAAGTATCATAAAAACTGTTTGTATGACACTTTATAAGCACAGATGAATAAAAAGTAAAACGACTTGCCGTATCTGTAGGGTTAGTGTTTGACACTTGGATCACAGTCACACCGGGTGTGACGTTTCTGAACTCGCCCCTGGAAACGAACTAGACAACTCTTGGTTTTTAAAAATTTAGAGAGAGAAAAATTGCATCATTTGCATTATTGCATTAGGAAACCGCAACGACAATGGTCTATCTCTGTCACTCAGCAATCCTTCCACGAACCCGTCGCAAAATACCCGTCCATTGACCAATAAATAGTAAATTGTAATCTACTAGCTTATAGACCATTATAGACTCAACATAACCTCACCAAAATCCAGACCAAAGTAACGGATACACATCTCATTTCTATTTCAAACAATTAAATTTGACTGTTAATTGGACTGAAATAATTTGCCAGTGCTTCAATTTAATTGATGTGAACATTTATTGAGAGATAAAAGGCAGAAATTTGTTCTTGATCAAAAACGTAGTAATGGTTTTGAGTTGAGAAAATGCAAGGAAATACGAAGAATCACCACTTGAAGGTTTGTGAATAATTTAGAATACATTGTCGATAAAAAAAACATTTCGAATGATGATTTTTATAAGTCTTTAGTATTCGAAATTTATGAAATCCAGTTCGATAACAAAATGTCAAAATTTGCCCATAACAAACTTATTCCGAATAAAGGCCGGCAACTCAAAATACACTGGACTTGACTGGACTGTCATATTTTTATTTTCGTCTAAAGCATCAGAAAAAAAGGTAAATCGGATCCCGGAAGAATAAGCGCTGTTGCCAGTTCACCAATTCACTCTAATGATGAGTTCTTGGTTTTTGACGACCGATTTGGAAGGTTGGGTTGGTTATGATTGTGGATCGTTGATCTAAATCGTTTTTATTTTCGTATAAGTTGTGTGTTGTCTGTGATGGACAGCAAATACCTATCTGTCGAGACACAATGTAAGATAAATAATCGGTTGATTTAATATTTTAAGGGTTATTGGTATCACCATTAGCCTAGTTTACAACGACAACTTGGTCCGCGGACCAAGTACTAAATTCAAACTATATCAGAACCAAATAATTGGTTCGAATGGTGTAAACAGCTGCGGACTAAGCTGGTCCACTCTTGGTTCGGTATTCGTAATTGTACCGAACTAAATTTGGTCCGGATTTGGTGCGATCTCAATCAAAATTATGAGGTAATGTTGTCTGTTGATGTGTTGTGATTTTGTTGGTTCTATTTCTAAGGCAATCTTAGCGTACTTACGTTGTGTTGATAAATAGTTTCGACTTGTTTTTGACTTTTGACGAATTGCGCGCGTACTCTCATTCAGTTCACGCGTTGCAAGACGGTATAAACGGGCGAGAGCGAGAAGCAAGCATTGGTCCTACCGTACTATCCCCACCCACTTGGTCCAATCGGACCGAACTAAACGAGTTATCGGTGTAAACTAGGCCATTGTATAAAAATACAATGGTATTGTATTACCTATGTTCTGAAATCAATGGAAGGTTCCAGTTTGGAATGGTCGGTTCCAGTGTTTTTGTCGTATTCATCGGCTATTCTGTTCTGTTCTTATAACACAAAACATAGAAGCCATGGGAACGAGATATAGATCAGCAATTCCTTTGCCATCCTGTGCATTCCGCTACGGACCATGCATACAAGCGCAGATAGCCATTATTCCTATCAATTAATCGCTCGAAAATTAAGCAACCAATAGAAATATGCTTATGAAACTATTGAATACCTATCTGATGCAAATATTGGAGTGTTTGCCGGCCTCATGCCTCATTGTTGATACAATCGACAATCGACTCAAAACATCTCCGCCATTGCCATTGCATGAAGTGTTGATCATCTTCTTGGACGCATAACTTTTAATATTAGAATTGCACTGTTTTCATAAATCCGAAAAAGGAAAGATGGAAATAAAACAGCATTCGACGACTGCCATGCAGAAGCGACAAATATGATTGACATGATTTGATGCCACGTCCTTGAATTCTGGCTTCACAAATCCGACTCGATAATGGACCAAATGTATTTGTGTGCATTAATTACACACATATGATTTTTTCAGATTGTTTATTGAATTATTCTATAATATTTAATAAGAAATTGTGAAAACACGCAATGCTTGATGTGAGTTTTCTAATCGACACAGTCAAAAACTGACACTTTCGAAACTGACACTTCCTTCCCAGGTGCAAACAGGTTGAATACCTGAACAACGGTAGAGTTTTTTCCGCACCTTTTAGAGACACCCTGTATACAATACCTCGAGGTGCGTCCCCACTTATGCAACTATAAACAGCAACAGAACGCTGCGCCGTTGCGAACGGCGTCGCGAACAGGCAACATCATGTCGCCGTCTTTCCACCGGTTGTCACATTGAAGAAATTGGGTGGTATGTTTACTCATTTTTTTTCAAATAACCCATAAAACTTCATAAACAGTGGTGAATTTCTGATGCCAAACATTGCAATGACAGATACCTAGAGTAATAGGAAGGCGGGAAATACGAAATATCCGGAGGTGCCTCGTATCCGAACCTGTGATTGTTTCGTGGAATTTAATCGTCTACTGAGACCATATTATGTTTTGTATTTTTTTTTATTTTCAATGATTTTAAATCTTTAATTTTAATTTATACGTTACCTTTACTTTTCAAATATTGTCCTTTTATGCGTCATAATTTTGTCATAATACGTATTTATATGTATATTTAAGTTCAGTTTAGTTTACATTATTATATTGTTTCACGCTAAATAAACTATTAATTCATTCAAAGTGACATAATTGAACTGTAGTTCTGTACGGCAGTTTGCATAACTCTTTCAACTGATGAGATGCTGCTCAAACAGTTTGACGAATCCCGTGGAACACAACCGCAAAAATGAGCTAAGTTAAAAAATTATTATCTTTTCCCTGTGATTTTTCGGGTCGACTACTTAAGAAATTGAACTGAGATGTCAACATTTGGGCAAATGCCATAGGGTGATATTAATTCCTGTTTTAGTAGGCTATTTTTCATGTTGCTATCATTCGTGTTGCGATGGCGAAGGCGTTGTTAACATAGTAACAACTTTGACAAGTTCCCATAGTATCCGTTGCGATTTATACATATATCTATCAACTCTATATGGGAACCGTCCCATTTGAACAACGAGCGACGCTTGATGCCAGGATGAGATAGAAGATCCCGCTGTACTGTATAGTTTTGGCTTGGTCTTCGCATAAGTCTATCCTTTTCAATCGTGAGGGGACGGTCCCCTGGCGATAGAAAAGGATAGACTTATGCGGAAAACATACAGTACAGCGGGATCTTCTATCTCATCCTGGCATCAAGCGTGTAGAATTGCTTCCCATATAGTTATTAATAGATATATGGATTTATATCAATGCCAAAAAAAAAGAAGACGAAGAGGACTCTTAAAACAAGCATAAACATCATATTATATGGAAACAGTGTCTTCTTTTTCATTGTTTGGCTCGAAAAAATGGAGTCAGAGAATCTGTACTATGTGGGTTTTACTGATTTCGTGTAATCCGTTAGGCCATCCTATCATTTTTACCATGAGATGGCGCCACCAAATCCACTTTGTAGGCACCAGAAGGTCCATACATTTATGCACTTCGTTGCAGGGCAAAAGAGATACTATTTAACTAAGTGAAAATTCTAATAATTTCAAGCAAAATGTTGAAAAATGACAATCATAATCAAAACTTGACATCACCCCAGCAACCGCGTATAACGATCAAGCAGTCATTCACTTCCTCCACTTCAAATCTTGAAATCCTTGAATCTTCTTAATCAGGAGCCACAGGTAGTGAGGAAATGCACTCTCTTGGACTTGGCTGAAAGATAGGTTCTGATAGCAGGTTGCAAAGATGACTGTGGCGACGGTATCAACGAAGCTGACCTGTAGCTCTGTAGCCAAAATTTTGATGATAAAAACAATAGCCCCCTTGATTATTGTTACGAGTAGGTGACTTCTCGCAATTTCTGCTGCTAGAACGGTTTCTGCCTCTGACATGGAGTTGCAAGTCTTCCATTCTTTTGGAAAGGGTAATTATTTCAGATTATTTAAAATATCAGATTGATTAGTATGTTGACTAGATGTTGAAGCAATGGCGTTGACATCGTTTTGAATGGCTAAAATACTGGGTTTGGAAACTTCTAATATTTTGTCTGCCTGCATAGCCAAGCGGGTGAGGTCAGCAACCTCACTAATCGCTAGAATACCTCGTTCATGTTCAGGCAGGTGCTCCAAGAACAAGCTACGCAAAATAATATCACTACATTGATTACCTGCCAAATTTCTCAGACGTTGTGGAAAATTGGAGGGTTTCTCATCCGGAAATTCAGCTCCTCTGAGAAGTTGGCGAAGTTTACTTTCATTTGTCTCAGAGAAAGCACCAATAAGTCTGTCCTTGATTGTTTGATACTGTGGTCTTGTGCAAGTGGATTCGTAATTATATCTGAGACAAAAGGTAACTGGTCATCGTCTGAATTGGCAACTATGTAATTAAATTTCGTAGCGTCAGCAGTTATTCTGGATATCGTAAATAGAGCTTTCACATGGCTGGGAAATGCAATTAAGGATAAGGCACAGTTTCCAAATGATGAGTCGCGAATCCTTGCGATGATCGACCACAAAATACCGCACAACACTTGGTATGAGTCAAAAGTCCAAGTCCACGAATAAAAGTACTGTCACTGTCAATATCGCACAATTTTACGATTTTGCTGCTTTGCCCTGGATCACGTCGGGGTCACCATTCAATGTAGGCACCAGAAAGTCCATACATTTATGCACTTCGTTGCAGGGCAAAAGAGATACTATTTAACTGAGCGAAAATTCTAATAATCTCAATCAAAATGTTAAAAAATGACAATCATAATCAAAACTTGACATAACTCCAGCAACCCGTATCACGATCAAGCAGTCCTTGAAACCGCATCCACTTCCTCCACTTCAAATCTTGAAATCCTTGAATCTTCTTAATCAGGAGCCACAACTTCACCCTAATTGTAATACATGATTTTTACTATTGTAATTTCGTTCCGGGATTTTTGCGATATATTATCCGCCCGGAGACACAAAATATCCCAAATGTTTTGTGCCCCGAGATAAAAAGTGATACTTTAGTGCCGGAAATTAGTGACCGAATGGTCAATTTAGTCGCGGAAGTACGAGAAGGTAGTTTACTCTTGGTAGTTTTTCACGGTTTCTTGTTTTTCGACTCCCTGTATATTTTCTAATTTCAAATAAGGCAATAGACTTTTCAAAATAAGCAGATTTATTTATTTATTTATAAATAAACTTATTATCCTCTTGGGATTCTATCTGTGGAAATGATGGTGGACATGCATACAGGGTGTAACAAATTCGAGAATACAGTGTGAATCATTGAAACGTGAACGCTTTATTACGCCTAAACCGTTAATGATATCGAAATGAGTAGAACGTATTTGTATTTGTAAGTCAGTGAAGTTTGAGACAATGTTTCTCAATAAACAGGGTGTATCATCTTTGCAGAGCGGGCATCAACATAGTTTTTTGAATGGCAATCCCTGTTTATCTTTTTTTATTATTATTATATTTGAATTTTCACCTTTTTGGGCATCTCAAATACGTTTAGTTTTTACAATTCGCTTCAACCATTCAAAAAATATTCCACTTTTTCTAAAAATTGGCGCGTTTGCAACCATTGATTGAAATTACCTCAGAGCACTTGGTTTTTGAGATATCAAGTTGAGACTTTGACAGTGTTTAAGCAACTGCCTTGGCTATCTTTTGGTGGCAATGCATTCGATTTGATGGTACCACCTTGCTGTGACACATCAATTTTGGTAAACTTCAAAGCACCATAACTTTTTTTTTTTTGAAAAGCACCCCCTGTACTTTGTTAGTCGCGTTCAGCATTTCATTTTACGTATTTTTCATCCCACTAATCGGCCTTTTAACACATACATATCTCATCAAAAACAGACTGGACGTGCCATGAAAATCCATTTTTTGACATATGAACGTCAAAATGACATTAATTGTTTACATCTTACGATTTCTAGAAATCAAAAAAACTTGAATTGACGAAACAAGGAACTTAAAAATAGTTATTTATATTGGGGTATAACAAATAAATAGCGAGAACATTCAACTGCAAATCACAAAAAATGGTCACTTTGACGTTGATATGTCAAAAAAACTTGATTTTTATGGCACGTTCAGAGTGTTTTCGATATGATTTGTTGAGTTTTTCAGAAAAACAAAATTATCACCCAAACTATCGACTTTTGAAAAAAAATGTGTAATAAAAATACGTACAATGACAAGCTAAACGCGACTAAGGAACAAAGTACAGGGGGTTCTATTTGAAAAAATCAAGTTATGGTGCTTTGAAGTTTACCAACATTGAAAGTGTCACAGCAAAGTGGTACTATAATCCAAATCGACGGCATTGCCATCATAAGATACCCAAGGCAGTTGCTTGGACACTGGCAAAGTCCAAACTTGATATCCCAAAGTGCTCTGTCGTATCTTTAATCAATGGTTGCAAATGCAAACTCATCAATTTTAAAAAAAAGTGGTATAACTTTTGAACGCATGAAGCAAATTGCAAAAACTAAACGGATTGGAGATTCCCGAAAAGGTGCAAATTGAAATATTGTCACGTGAGGTGTTGGACTGGGTCTTCGGCTGGACCCACAACACCTGTCATGCTCTAGTAGAGATACTCCGTATAGGCAACTTCCATTTATTATCGTCTATGCATGGTACATCCCATCTATCCCCACCATAACCCTAGGACGAGCATGTTCTTTGAGGCTGAGATGGGTTACACTACTCAGGATGAGAGGGATTACACTACTCACAATGGAGAGTAGTTGGCTAAGCCAACCACTGGCCATAATCTCGCTGAACGTGTCTATTTATAGCAACAAAACTGCTCGCTCAGCGATTCTACCAGTGGCAAATTGGGTAGATTTACACCAAGTATATTTGCCTCCAGTACTAATGTGACATATGCCCTCGACCCGTGAGCATTGGACCCCAATGCCAGAAGAGAATTAAAAACTATTAACAAATTTTGTGGCTAAAATCTCTTGCTCCGGTCCTGCCATCCATCCGTTCAGTTTTCCCAAGCCCTGGCCTGTGGTACTGCACCGTCTTGCGTTCAACGCTTGTTCACTGCTAATAGTGCTAATGCTAGCGTTTGCAAAAAAATGTTGGTCGGCCGATCATCCTTGACCTCGGTGATAGTTGCCTATTACAGGGTGTGTATATAGTCCCCTTACTCAGTTCAGAGGGCCGGTATCCCTGTAATATGGCTGGAGGTTGTGGATTCCTGGCCGGTTTCATATTTTCCAGTTGGATGGTTGTGGGAACCGGTAGCCGTTATATG
The DNA here is from genome assembly GCA_958502075.1 of Orchestes rusci. Lineage (NCBI taxonomy): Eukaryota > Metazoa > Arthropoda > Insecta > Coleoptera > Curculionidae > Orchestes > Orchestes rusci. Next base: position 42,810,675 of record OY293304.1, read on the forward strand.
AAAAACAAAAAGTCTATATAAGTACATCATCCTATACAGGTCAAAACATAATATTAATAACATCTCAAAATAAACAATAACATCCCATATTTAAATCATAAACATATACCCACTAAATCCTTATCTATATCAAATCGTCATGAGGAACGGCAATAGGCGAAAGTATTATCCTGTCCACCATGTACATTCGGCAGTATGTGACGTTTCCGATTGCGCTCTCTCTAAATCCCTGCTTGAATGGACCGCGTCCGTAAGGAGTTGAATGGGCTGACATCCGATCGGTCTCTTGCTCTCCTGCTCGGCTATCGTCAGCAAATAGGATCTCCTTTCCTTGGCTCTGTGCACCGTCTCGTGGGTCAGGCCACCATAACACTGGAGGAACGGACTGTCGATCCCTTTGTATGCATTCAATGCCTCGCCGACATATTCCAAACAGTAGACACACCAAGACTAGGGACAGTGCCACACACTTTGACACAAAACTACTATCGTGTCGTCGCCGATCTGGGACGCCTTGTGCCAATGAAGGATGGACGGTGGCCAGAGGCATCCATTGGTTTCTGTGGAACAACATGTAAATGAGAGCGATCAAAAGTACCATGCTCCAAATCATCAGGACCCGACTCTCTTCAGGCCCACTACAACTATCGATGAGGGCTTCCATCCCTTGATGACTCCCTTGAACACTTCCGTTCAGATCGACGCTCGAAGCTTGGAGCGTCCAGCTCTGGTCCAGGCAGTCATCAAACCAAATTTCTTCTCGGGCCTTCCTGTACTCTACTTGGCAGCGGGGGTGATCGTTGGCGCCTCCACCAAATGTCACGTTAGGTGTTGGACTGGGTCTTCGGCTGGATCCACAACACCTGTCGTGCTCTAGGGAACGTATAGCTGGGCTGAACAGTAGAGATACTCCGTATAGGCAACTTCCATTTATTATCGTCTATGCAGGGTACATCCCATCTATCCCCACCATAACCCTAGGACGAGCATGTTCTTTGAGGCTGAGAGGGGTTACACTACTCAGGGTGAGAGGGATTACACTACTCACAATGGAGAGTAGTTGGCTAAGCCAACCACTGGCCATAATCTCGCTGAACGTGTCTATTTATAGCAACAAAACTGCTCGCTCAGCGATTCTACCAGTAGCAAATTGGGTGGATTTACACCAAGTATATTTGCCTCCAGTACTAATGTGACAATATTTAAAGATAAACAGGGGTATACATGATTTTTGCCATAAAAAACCGCATCCAAAAATAAAAATCAACGAGTCCCAGCATTTACCAAAAAATCAAAACCCTGAATTTGATAAATTATTTCCATATTTTAGCCGGTCACTGTAAATCACCCAAGTGGTGACACATCATATACCTATAATAGTTTTATAGGTATATGGGATGGATGAAATGGTTTGGCTGGCGCCATCTCATGGTAGGAATGTGAGGTGGACTGCTTAAAAGTGTGGTTTGACAAGAATGCACTTTGAGCCGATAAAAAAAAAATCATTGTCACAGTATGAAACGAAACATTGTAGGAAACACAGACGTTAAATGTCATCAAACTACTCGTCCAGAAATTCCGGAGTCGGCAATCGTTGCTTCGTCCGTAAAGATCTTCTTGACTCATAATTTAAAATGTAATTTACCATTTCATTAACGTAAATAACTATTTCCATAGAATAAAGTGAGGGTTATTTCAGATTTGTGATCGGTTTCCATGAAAAAAGATAGTAAATTGGGGTGTTAATTTTGCATTAGTTTGGATATTTTTGGTCAAGTTTGGGTTGGGTTCGGTAATTTTGCGTTTGGCAAATTGATGATGAGTTCTTAGGTAAATTAATTAATAAAAACGTAGGTACCAAAAAGTTTACTTATAGATATAATTATCACTTTATTCTAGAGAAAAATATATTTAGACCTATTATCAACACTAACTTGACAAATTGAGATTACAATTAACAATAATACCATATTACCATATGACTTATGATGTATTGAGAGCTGCGTAACTCGGAAACATGCACGACACAGTATCGGCAACGCTGCTAGTGATATTCCATTTACGGCTACGTTCCAAATTTGTCGGGACAAAATATTGTCGGGAAAATAACTGCCGGGATAGTTTACTGTCGGGATACTTTACTGTCGGGAAGAATAACTGTCGGGACATTTCACTGTCGGGAAGCAATACTGTCGGGAAGTTTACTGTCGGGATGACAACGTGTCGGGACAATTACATCGAACCCAGAAAACACATGTTGCGGTGGTCTCAGATGAGACGACTTACTGCAAATTGGTGGATTAATTATTTTAATGATTTGAGGGACTCTGGTATTTTTAATGATACTGATGCACTTCATGTTGGAATATCCATCCAATTCGAAAACAAAAAAAATCAGGATTGCCTGCTGGAACATTAGGTTATGTTTTTCGTTCCTGAAATACTTGGTTCCAAAAGTTACGGTAAAGCAGTAGATATGGAAAACCAAGAAACTTGTAGAAACTTGTACACCTCTAGATCTGAATTGTATGATCCTTTATTTACAGACTTAGCGGAACTTTTAATACCAGGAATAGAATACCCATGTATCGTCAATGATGCTTTCGTACTTTTCAAAAAATTATTAGAAAAATGTGATGAATTTGATAATATGTATTAGGTAGTTATACCACAAGTTATACTTTTTTTTTGTTTCTAAATCTTGTATGTGACAAGACCACATTTTTGATAACACTTCTGCTAGCAGAGTCTTGACATAAATTTGAGCTCAGATAAGTGCCTTCAATATTGTGGTTGGATCGGCAACGTAACGTAGGTCATATTAGTTACTTGAAAATCTCATTTCTCACCTCTGGCTTGATTTGAATTGAATATTGTGTATGAAATTGTGATTTCCATTTCTGAATTTTTTGCTGGTATATTAAATTTGACATCAGATCTTAAGACAGAAATATTTATGTGTGTGCAACAACAAAAAAATTAGATATGTCACATTTCTGCTGAAATTTTATCGTGTCAAACGGGCAATCTACTTAGTCATTATACGGTGTTCCCGTTTATTTTTGCACCCCATCTAGTTTATTTGAGAAAATATCAAAATATGGTAAATACAAAAGTTTTGTATTTTTCATCAAATTTTAATAATCCGGTCTCAAAAAGAACAAATGATCATTGATTATGTGAAAATTTTGAAAATCATTACTTTTTTTTAATTGAATGAAATGTTATAAAGCTTAGGAGTTTTAAATAATGATCATTGATTATGTGAAAATTTTGAAAATCATTACTTTTTTTCAATTGAATGAAATGTTATGAAGCTTAGTAGTTTCAAATCTTAATGGTGAAACATAGAAGTTTGAACTGAATAGCAGAAAAAAACGGCTGAACCAATAAGCATCAACTTATATGATATTCATTTTTTAAATCACGAAAAAAAGATCTTTTGTACAAAAAAAATCAGGCGCATTTCATTTAAAAAAAAATAATAATTTTCAAAATTTTGAAATTTCCAATGTTCGTTTGTTCTTTTTTACTCAAACTATAAAAATTTTATGAAAAATACACAACTTTTGTATGTACGTTATTTCAATACCTTTTCAAATAAACTATAGATGGGGTGCAAACTCGGGTGCAAAAATATAAGGGAAGACCCTGTACAGTGGAAAGCATTGGAATTCGCACACAATATTTTAAGCAACCCTCGTAAAAATCTCGTAAAATATCAAACATTATAATAGGTAAAATCGAGTATTCGCTCTGAACACTCGGAGCGCCAAAAATTGTACGCGCTTAAATGGACAATTTCGCGCTCGGAGCGTTCAGAGAGATACTCGAACTCACCTATTGTCTCAACATGATTGTCGTCAACAGATCACTAATGTCAAAGTGACAAGTTATTTGTGAAAATCAACGCTACTTTTTGGGATTAAACTATTGCAGCTTATTTCAAATAATTTGAAAAAAATTAGGTGGTTAATTTTTGTTAGTATTTTGGCAAATAAGATACGAGGGTTTCAGAAAAATAAGTTTTTAAAATGAGGTGTGCGAATCCCAATGCTTTCCACTGTACATTTCTTATCTAAACAGTTGGAAAGATATTTTTGTTTCAACCAAATTATGACATGTCTAAATAGAAAAATAATATTTTATAAGATGCTGAAACTTCCTTTAGTTTGTGGATATATGTATTGGTTACTGTTCCTTGTTGAATGAATTTTTTGATTAAGTGAAGCAAAAATAAAACTACCAGTTATTGAAAATAGATGTAACTTTTTATTCAGTTAATAAAAATATGCACATTCTATATTTTGTACTTTTAATAATATCAGTCTCAACATAAATAAGTTTCATAATAATTTGAAACGTCATTCTTGCTCGACATACATATTATGTACATGAAATAAACAGATAGAGTTTCATAAGCGAAACAAGTCTGCAAATAGTTTACTTTATCCCCGCTGACGCGAATCCAAATTTGAGCGAAACTTAAAAAACATTCAGATTGTTACAAAACAGTCTATTACAAGTACTTGGTTATAGATATAGTAACAATCAACTTTGAATAAAGTAAACATAGAGATCCGAAACAAACTTAATATA